>JAPMOR010107054.1:282227-371436 GCA_026543865.1 Argiope aurantia
GTGTGTGTGTGTGTGTGTGTGTGTGTGTGTGTGTGTGTGTGTGTGTGAAGACAGAAGTTTGCTTCCAAAGTTTTTAAATTATGCATTTAAATTATCCCTCAGAAAATGTTCAGCATAACAATTAAATTAGAAACCTCAATAATAATAGAGATCTTTGTAAATAAGTTGTTGTGGTACCACTCTAAAATTTCGTGTTGGTATTTATGTTTTAGAAAAATGAATTTGAAAATTCATTTCAGATCCTTTTAATTTGTAAATATCTTTTATTATTTTTATGATTATTAGAAAACTAGATGTTGTACCCACTTCTTCGACTGCATTTATCTGTTCTATATGTATGATAAGAAAAGCAAAACACTTTTTCATGATCAACAATGCATATAGTTCTTATTTTTAGTCCCTGGAAAAGTTTTATAGTTGTCTACTCTAATATTGAATTAATTAGTTGATTAGTTCAGAAAGAAGTCATTTTTAGTTTCTCCATTTAGCAGATGTATGCAATGAGTGCTAAAAGTTCTCACTTTATATTATGCTACATATAAATACCTTGAAAGAAAAAATAAATTTCTAGGTTGAAATGACAATTTAAGATTGTCTTTCAGTTTTATTAATCTCTATTGCTAAATATTTAAATTTGAAATTCATTTAAAAATTGCTGGAGAAACATTTTGCTTTAAATCTTGCGCAGAAATACTGACAAACAATTAAATAAAAATGAGAATTCAGATGAAATAAAAATTTAATTATGTGAGGGGTTTTTTTTTTCCCCTTGACAATTTTCATCACTGTGTAAGCATTTGCTTTGTTAAATTTTCAAGAAAGATTTCACTGAATGCATAATATTCGCAAATTAGTCGGTAAAAGTTTTAATTTGGAATATTACCAAAGCTCTGAGGTTTTCTGGCATGCATTTAAATTCATTTGCTAATGTTGTCTTTGAAATTATAGGTAGAATTCTACGAAATTCACATGATAATTGGACAACATCTTTTTTTCATATTTCTTACATTTCGAAAATGACGCATAATTTGATCCAAGTATCAAAAGCCTTTTATCTGGAAACTATACATTCATCTCAAACAATTACTTTATATTGTATACAGAATTCAGTTTCATTTAAAATCATTAAACAGTTGTAATGCTGAATGTGTTGTGTAATATGAGATAGTGTACAAATGCATAATAGTTACAATGCAACATGCATTCTCTGAAATGCCGAAGTTCATTTTAATTAGCTTATACATGATGTCCCACAGAAATGGAACAAGCTTTTATTTCATTAAATATTGCACCTAGACAAAACTTCCAGTTACAATGTTTTATCAAATTGATAAGCAGTTGTATGGAAACCCTTTGATTTCTATGGAGGTTGTTATTAAAAAGTTAAAAATAAATCTTTATAACTTCCCCATAGGATAAAAGTATCAATTAATAAAATATTTTTCTTATATTCATCTTTGCACACAAAATTTTGCATTTCCATTCACAAAATCTGCATTTGTTTAGGGGGACTATTCACAACTCTTGATGAAAACATTTATTTTAGAAATGCAAATTTATTCATTACGGAAGAACTCTATTTGTAAATATTTGTCTATCTACTTGTACATCATCCAATTACCACGAGTTGAAGGAAAATTTTAATTTTTTAATAAAGCATAATTCGATTGGTTGAGAATTGCAACATCAACTTCATAAAATTTCAAGTTTCTTTTTTCATTTAAAAAAAGAATCTTGAGAAACTGAGCGTTTAAGATATCTCAGAGATTTGAAACAAACAAAAAAAAAGACCGCATTTGGGTTCTTTTTAAAAAAGAATTACATATATCAGTATAAAAAAACATTTAGATATGCTCATGATTTAGGCTGCTTGTAATCATAATGCTGGTCTGAAGGCTTATACATGCAATGCAGAAATTGATGTTTTCAAGCTTATTTTTCAAATTACTCTCATAATAACAACTCAACATTGCAAAATCTACAATAGAAAGAATATTTCAACATAATAACTTGCATTCGTACTGTATTCCTGGAATCCTTGTCGTGATACAACAGATCCATCATCAGTGACAGTTTTCTATAAACGTGTGAGGTGGTATTTATTAGAAACTCTTCAATTGGTTTCATTTTATACAACAGTTTGTTGAATAGTGATTGATATATTGCCTGTTAATTTTGACTGGCATTATTTATGAATTAAGGGATGAATTGATTTTGGCAATGCATACCTTAGTATTATTTTAAAAAATTATCTTTGTATAGGTGTTGAAGGTGTTCATTATGAACAAGTTCTTAAGCACTTAATGTATTGCTAGACCACTTTTTAAAGTATAATAAAAATAAATGCATTATTATTTCTTGATTCTGCTCTTTTAATAATCTTTCGTAATATGTATAATATTTTTTAAAATTATAACGAAAGAAATTTTATTCATCTAAGTCACTGCACGCTTACAAACGTACAGACTGACAGATGATCATCTTATTGCATGATTCGGCTCTAAATTTGATGCACATACACTATTTTAATAGTAAATCTATATACCGAATTTCATCTATGTCGCTCATTACGTTATTGCGTTCACTTGTGCTCGGACAGACAGATAAACTTTTCTTAAAACGGATGTCATCCCAATTTTAAAAGGAACCTAAATTTCATTCATCTAACTCGACGTTATTTTGAGTTATCATGCCCACAGACAGACTCTAAAAATATTTTTTTTCGTTTCATACCAAAGAGGTAAGAAACGTGACGATTTTTTAAAATCTCGTGTTCATATTTTTTTCGATGGTAACAATACTTACTCTATAAATACAAAAAATAATAATGAAATTGATACAAGTTTGGAGTAAATTAACTAAAAAAAATTAAACTGTATGAAAATGGAATTGAAGTCATTAAAAAGCTGATTCTTTCCATTTTAAAATGATGTAAGAATAATTTTGTGTGTGCCGATATGTTCCGAAGATATGGTGGCAAGATGGAAATGTTTTTTATCGCCTCCCCTTTTAGAGGAATTTAGAAATTTTCGAACAGCACAGGTTATTTTTTCATTTATTAAGAAGCATGTGCATTAAATTTCATTCGAATGCGCCAAGAGATGTGGAATTGTATAAGCTTTAAATAACCAAATAACTCAATTACATGGATATACTAACCGCCTCCGACGACCAACTGTTTTGCCGGGGGTATTCAATTTCATTTAAATCTCTTAGATATAACATATTTTCAATCTATTAACAAATAGTTTTTAAAACAAAAAATTGCAATAGTGTTATAATCGTACCATTTTAATAGTCGTGTTTAACGTTCTGTTCATTGTGTACATGGACTTTTCTAATAGCGAGCGATCATATGATATTGTGCCGCTATTAAAAACGTATATGTGCGGTTCATATGTCTTTTAAGTACGCAGTATTGGTAATTCCTCTTGTTTTCATGTAAACTACACCGAGATTTAAACAGCAGCAAGCTTTAGCTTTCAACAATAAAAGATAATCTATTATATATTTGATGAAACAATGAAAACGGTTTGAATTTCAGAACTACGATTAATCTAATGTTGGAAATTCGATAAAAATATTTTTTTAAATAACTGTCAAAATTCAGAAAATATTTGAACAATTACAAAATAGATATCATTAAAAATCTTTTTTTTTTTTCAACTTTGAACACGTAAATGAATGAATGAAATGAATTTTTATTCATTTTTGTGGTAATGTTTTCGAAAGTTATTGCGAAAAAATGCCAAGATTCAGTGTTTTTTAATTAATTAAAATTTCAAAAAATCGCTTAAAGGTGCACATTCTCGTCATTCAAGGTATATATATATATATGCCAAAATGTTAGCTTCAGGCAGATGCATACATATTTATTATTTGTAGAGTCGATTCTCTTTCTATAAACACAGTTTCACTTTAATTTTGGGAGGATCATTTCCGAAATATTCATAATTTTTAAGAAATAAGCTCACCTAACAAAAACAATAAACATTATAAGAAAGAAAATTATCACTAATGAGCAATTCTAATTCATTTATTCTATCTGCAATACATATTTTTCTCGTTCATTTGGAGGGAGAGAGGGATACACATTTTATATTATTTATTATCCCCTTCCATATAGCTACTACAAGAAAGAAAAACTATCTGTCTTTGTTGACTACAAGAAAAACTAGCTGTCTTTGCTGACCAGCTAGTTCGCCGGGAATATTGGTTATATTTAATTTAAAGTAAATCTTCTATGTACAAGTTGACATTCAAAATTCCACCAACGAAAGAAAAAAATTGCTTACCGAAATCCTTTGCTATTATAGTGTCATTAAATATTAAAGTATTTGAGTATTTTTATTTTACATTGCATGTTGTCTTTACGATAATGTAATTTATTTTCCGAATTGGTGAGCAAATTGCACACACTATTAGCAGAATCCATATTCCTTAGCCTTCAATAATGGTAGAAAACCACACGATTAAATATTTTATGAAATAATGAAAATCGTTTAATTTTATTTCAATAATGAAATCTATTGTTGAGAATTATGCAAAATATTTTTTAAAATTTTTTTTTAATTCAATAAAAAATTGCATGGCAATTAAATTTTTGAGAAGGACTTTTAAAATTGTAAAAATAAAATTTATACGATATTTTCAAAAGTAGAAAAATGTCGGAATCTCACTTAATTTTGAATTGATTAAAATTTCAAAAAATCACACATATTCTCCCTTTATAAAGAATATTTTCGAATTTCATAGGATTAATGATCTGTCTTTTAGAGCATAAATATAAACTACCTTTTAAAAGAACAGAAAGTATTCAACAATTCACTTAAAAAATTTATTTATCAGAAAATAATTAAGGTAAATTACTAAAGCATGACTGTGACCTTCATATGTCATTGATAATAAAATCTAACTGAAATAATTTTATGCAAAAGAATTCTCCAATAAAATTAAAGACGAAAAGATTTCCATTTGTCTTATTGTTATATTTGAAAATATTTCATACTTTTATTTAATTTTTCATTCAAATTGTTTTCCACTTTTTAGTTTTAGATTTAATACTTCCTTAATTTAATCACATAGAAATTTTGAAATCAAATAGTCCTCAGATTTCAAAACCAGGAAGGCACTACTACTAATACAGTATGAAAATTTAATTAATCAATTTACAGATAACTGAGTTCTAAAAATTTTAAAATTTTATAGTATTATTAAGAATAGT
This sequence comes from Argiope aurantia, assembly GCA_026543865.1. Taxonomy (NCBI): domain Eukaryota; kingdom Metazoa; phylum Arthropoda; class Arachnida; order Araneae; family Araneidae; genus Argiope; species Argiope aurantia. The sequence goes on from JAPMOR010107054.1 coordinate 287,452, forward strand.
AAATTCATAGTAAAATATATAAATTATTCATAGTAAAATATATAAAAAATATTTTTAATTTTTTTTTTGCTGTCATGTATTTCAATACTTTTCTATTATATTCCCAAAAATAAACTACATACTATAATATTTTATTTCATAGTTCCTTTTCGATAGAATTAATATAATCTAACATTTTAATTATTATAGCAAATAGTCTAAATTAACAAACATTTCAGAAGATGCATTTCTCAAATTCAAAAAAAAAAAAAGCAAAAACTGAAATACAAACTATTAAAATAATGTATTTTTCCTTTAATTCTTAGGATCTAAATTAAACAAAATGTTAATACATTTAAATTCATTTTAATGTTTAACAAGATTTGAATTTATTTAATTAAAATATATATTGTTAAAAAAACTTTGAATAAAACCATTTTTGTTCTTTTAAATCGAATACTAAGTCGATTATTCTTTTACATTTTGCAGTAAAATTTTTAGAAAATATAAAATACTAATTTAATTAGTATTATACTTTTTTTTACTAACAATAAGTAATTTAAATTTAATAATTATATTAACAAGCAACAAATTTAAACATTAAATAACCATAATTATAAAACTAAATGAACATTAATTGCTTTCAATAATAGTTTGGAAATAGAAAACGCATACTATAAAATTATCTCTCATTATTTACCAAAATTGAAATTCCCAATTGAGAAAATTATATAAATTAAAAATATATGCAAATAATATATAAATGCAAGAAACAGATAACTAAAGGTACTGTTTTTTCTTCAATGAAAGAAACTACATACTCATATTTTTGATTAGAATTTATGTTGAAAATTTTATCACAGAAAAAATCTAATATATTTAAAAATATGTGCAAAAATAAAAACTCACTAAACAGCCATTCAAAATCCATTTTATTACTTAACATCAAATATTTATTTTAACAGGATATATTCTACTGCTTCAATTAGAATTTTACAAAAAGCTTCCATATACCAAAACTGTTTAATTTCATAACATACAAAACTTCTTTTTGATAACAGTAATAATTCAACAAAATAATATAACAACTAAACTATTTTGCTACAAACAGAATTTTACCTAAACAATAATACTTCTTTTTATAATAGATATGTAATATTTACAGATGTACATTTAGATGTGAACTGGAATATTACACAAAAATGATTTCTCCATTGAAATATATAACTTCTTTTCATCAAGTTTGAACATAATCATTTCTAATATTCAACATTTTTTACATAAACAGCTAATAACTAACATACTATAATACTAACAACAATCCTATAAAAACTCGAAAATGGTAAATAATTTCCAATATTTTTTTTCCATAAATATTTTTATAAACACAACATAACAAATATTCTGGATATTTACTGGTTTAGATGGAAAATTTTAAAAATGAGAATTCTTCACGAAGGGGTTTTGTGAATAGTTTCAATATTTAAGCAACATCCTTCCAAACTAGATTAAAGGATATATATTTATATAAAACTCAAATAAATATATAAAGTACAGCAGACATTAAATATAATTGGACAAATTAAGCTAGAAGATTCTGGCCCGACATTTCTGAAGGTTGATCAAGGCCCATTAAACCTAAAACTGTAGGAGCAACATCACAGAGAGCAGCATTATGCTTGATTTCCTTGAATTTCTTTGGACCTGTCATGCAGAATGGTACACGATTTGTAGTGTGAGCTGTGTGAGGACCACCACCTTCTCCAATCATTTTTTCTGCATTACCGTGATCAGCAGTAACTAACAGGACATAGTCATTCTTCTTGCAAGCTTCAACTAACATTCCTATAGCCTTGTCAGTTGTTTCAACTCCTTTTATTGCAGGCTCATATTTACCAGTATGGCCAACCATGTCAGGTGGGGCAAAGTTACACATTGCAAATGGGTATTTCTTTTGATTAATAACCTTTACCATTTCTTCTGCAACACCAATAGCACTCATTTCAGGTTTCAAATCATATGTTGGAACTTTAGGAGATGGAACCATCAATCTGTCTTCTTTATCAAAAGCTTTTTCCTGTCCTCCATTGAAGAAGAAGGTAACATGGGCATACTTTTCAGTCTCAGCGCAGTGGAACTGAGGTAAACCTTTCTTGGAAATCCACTCTGATAAGACATTCACAGGTACCACTGGAGGATATAAAATACTGAATGGAAATTCTTTCTTATACTGGGTCATGGTACATATCTTCAAGTTTTTAGGGACTTTGTCAGTTTCAAACTGCCTTTGGATGCCAAAAGCTTCAGAAATCTGTCGAACTCGGTCAGCTCGGTAATTGATGAAAACCAAGGTATCGTTATCCTGAATCAGACCATTTTTGTCAACAATGATTGGTTTTAAAAATTCATCAGTTTGTGCATCAGTTGGGTCTTCATAACGCTTCTGAATAAGAGAAACGACTTGATCTGGTGTAGTCGCCTCGCCAATCCCTTGAACTAGTCCTTCAAAAGCAAGCTTAATTCTCTCATGCCTATTATCTCGATCCATAGCATAATATCGACCACAGATGGTGGATAAGGTGCCATATCCTAAGCTCTTTACTTTATCCAAAACTTGTTGGACATATTTAACGCCACTAGTAGGACTTGTGTCACGTCCATCTCCAAAGAAATGAATAAATGTGTTAGGTACTCCAAGTTGTTTTGCAGACTCTAGAAGTGAGAAAAGGTGATCAATATGAGCATGAACTCCTCCATCACTTACCAATCCAAGAAAATGCAATCGCCCCGTGCCGGACTTAGCATTATTACAGCATTCCACAAAATTTGGATTTTCGACGAGCTTCTTGTTTTTAACATCCATGTTTATTCTCACAATATCTTGATACATTACTCGGCCACAACCAATATTCATGTGGCCTACTTCACTGTTTCCCATTAATCCTTCGGGTAAACCGACAGACAAACCGGATGCATCCAAAGTGACATATTGGCCCGGAGATTTTGATAGTTCGTCCATCACCGGAGTATTTGCATTTGCAATGGCATTTCCTTCTTTGATATCAGAAATACCCCAACCATCGATAACAACTAAGCAGACATTCATTTTAGAATTTAAAAAATTGACAAGTTCTAAGAAGTACTTAGATGCAGAACAGTAATTTAAAAGTCCTTGAATAACCTTGCTGAACGGAACAGAACGTCTCACCGGTCACACACCAAATCCGAAAATTGAACTGAAGGAGAGAAAGAGAAACTAAAGTAGACGTTGCCATACTATTTTGAAATAAAGAACAATAGCATAAAAAATAATATTAGAAAATAATAAAGTATAATAGTGAATAATGTTAAAAAAGATGAAATGTTAAACATTACAGAATAGCTATTTTGTAATATTTATCAAAGAGCATAAAGTGAGCTACTATCATTTTTTTGTTGTCTAGATGTTGCACGACACGACTCTTTTCCTGATGAGTGGATGGAAAATTTCTATTTTATTTAGATCTCACAATCTCACCAAAATAAACATTTCTGTATGCATTAAATACTGGAATTTTAAATTTCAATTTAAAAAACTGATGAGACCCATCTCTAGTAATTATTATTAGTGACTGATAGTGTGGCTCGAACATTTGTATCATTTAAATCATAGGTTCCCAAAGTGGTCCAGGTGGACCCCCAGGGGTCCATAGGAGACCACACGGGGGTTCACGTAGATGTGAAAAGAAAACAGGGGTTCACAAGTTGTAAGTGGGGGTCCACGAAAAACTCTGGTTTTCATAATAAAGAACAATATTTTTGGCTTGGATTTACCCATCAACGTAGGCAGATAGCATCATTCACTAGGCAGGTACTCAAAAATATTCGAGACTCAGTTCAAGCACAGAATTGAATAAAACAATAGATAATAGTACAAGTGTACACCACATGTCGAGACTTGCAAAGTGCCACCCGTGCGGCCGCTCGTCCGAGATGCTTGTTTAGACCTGCAAAGGTATGAAATGCTACTTGCGCTGTGCTTGCAATCGACATTAGTATAAATACGAATGCCAAGAACAAAACGTTACTCATTTGTTTCCGGGAGTTTGAATATAAAAGTGTGACTGTGAGTGAATCGATGTTCACTATTCGAATCAGTGATAGAGTGTCTGGAAACTAAAGCACCAGATTTAAAAGAAAGTCTGATCAAATATAAAGCGGACATTGCGTACTTAACAGATTTGTTCATAAAATTCAATGACGTTAACTTGCAGTTACAAGGGGACAGCCTTAATTTAATAAAACAAAGGGTGTGAGTTCGGCTTTTCTTGGTAAATTGAAATTAATGTAGCAAAATATTAGTCGGCGCGAATTCTCCCAGTTTCCACACTTGTCATAGATAGAATGTCCTGATGAGGATATTCAGACATACGCTCAACATTTAAATATCCTTCATGATGATTTCAAAAATAGATTTGAAGATATTCTGACGATGGAAATACCACCATGGATCATAACCCCATTTGATGAAACGGAAGAGGCGAATGTGGTATTTCAAGAGGAGCTACTTGAGCTCAGCACCAACGAGGAACTGAAGGTGAAATTTAAAAAAGGTTATCAAACATTTTGGCTGCAGGCAGAAATCCCCGAAAAATATCCTGGGCTGTGGGAAATTGCGAGAAAATTTTTGATAGCGTTTCCCTCGTCATATCTTGTCAAAAGCAGTTTTAGTGCCGTTACCAACCTGTTAACAATAAAATGGAGCAGATTAAACATCACAGAACGGGGAGATTTGAGATTACTTCTTATAAAAGTGAAGCCAAATATTGATAATTTGCTGTCAATTCATCAAGTACATCCGTCTCATAAAAGTATGACTATTTTTTATTGTTGATTTACATTTCAGAGTTTATTGTTGATTTTTTGTCAATTGTTGATTGTTTGTAATAATAAATGTTTATAATTTTGCATAACCACAAGTATTATTTTAATAAATAGGACACAAGAAAATGTGTTACTTTTTTTTCTTCTTCTTCTTAACACTCCCAATTTAGGGTGATATTTTTTAGGAGTTTTGGGAATACAGTAGAAATGTAGCAGCCGGGGGTCTACCGAAAATAGTAAAACTTTGAAAGTGGTCCACGAGAAAAAAAGTTTGGGAACCTCTGATTTAAATGAAAAGCAAATTTTTGCATTATAGTTCAAATATTTTCCTCTGTGTTTTTAGTGTTTAAGGAAATTAATCAGAGAAGAATTAGAAAAAAAAATCTGAAAATTATTTCTATTGAAAATGAATGCTGATTATTTTAATAAACATATTCATTTTTTCATATTTGTTATGTAACACTATTTTTGACAAAATGAGCAATTTTAGCATGAGCAATGAACAGTTCAGATAAATTTCTCATCTTCGCCGTTCTTTTTTATATATTTAGAACTCAACCATAAGTTTGATTTTCTATATTTCATTTCTAAAATGGCTGATACAACAGTAGAATCATAGAGAGAAATTTCAACAACATATTTTAGTATTTTATAACATTAGGGAGGGGGTAGAGATATTTAATTAATTTTATTTAAAATATAAGTTAAGAATTAATAAGTTCACATTCTACGAGGATTGAGACACAATGGTGGATTTTCACATCTTAGTTAGTAGTATTCAATAAGATGTGAGAAAATACACATTATAACTGTGAGTTTTGGTATAAAAATTTTGTCTTCTGGTATTAGTGGGCAAAGTAATAAGTTTTTAGAACTCCGGCCTATCTGGATTTTTTTTTATCCGGCCTGCCCTCCATCACATTAAGCCGGATACTCTGAAGTGTGCTGTACATTTCTTACAATAAAATCTCTCTGAAATCGTTTTATCATTTTTTTAGAAATAAATAATTTATAGGGATAAAAAATTTAAAACTGCTGAATTGTCTTAAATGTGATTAATACCTTTTTATTCGTATATTCGTTGTAGATTAATAGAGTTTATGTTTCAAAAACAATTGCAGTATTTCATTACTTTTTAGTAGCATTTTTAATTGTACAATATAATAAGTAACTTTATTATTCGGGTTTATCCAGAACTGATTCTAACTTAAATTTTATTCTTTATAATGAATTAACTTAACTCTGCAATTTTAAATTTATCTCAAATCTTGAATACATTGCAGCTTAACAGGCATTATCACCTGTCTGCATTTTGTAGAAGTTAGAAGAAGAAAAACTTAGTTTTTCAAAAGCATGGGTTTTTTTTGTTTCTTTTTTTCTTTCTTTTTTTCCCCCTTTGCATCTAATAAAATCGATATTTATACAAATGTGGGGAAAAAAAACCTAAATCACAAACATTGGTTATTGGGTGCGAAAAATCACCACCTCTTAATATAGCAGAATTTTAATTGATTGCCTGATAAGCTATGATATACATTGTTTTCCATCTCTTGTTGTATCTGTCTCCCTATACACATTCATAATTTATACTAACCGATGTTGCTGGTGGGAAATTTATCGGGAGATAGTGTAAGTACAAATATTTGTTCCGATATTTTAAAAGTATACTTAAATAATGACTATTTAAGAATTTATTTTGATTCTTTCCCGATTAAATATCTTAAAAATAACTTCATTTTTTAAATTGAAAATAACACAACTGTTTTACAAATAGGCATCAAAATAGCATAAGAAAATATCATTTTGCTTCTCTTCATTGTTATCATGGGAGTTCATGCAATAAACATTCAAATTTATTTTCTGTTTCAGAAAATAGATTGCCCTCGTTAAGAAGTGTATATTATTATTATTATATTATTTATATTATTAAGCAGTTTATTATATTATTTAGTTTATATTATATTATTAATATCTAGTTAACTACCTAAGTCTATGAAATATTTATTTTTATTTTATTTAGTATATATTTTAACAACAAAATTTCAACATTATCGGAAGTTAAATACGTTAGTTTTGATTTAAAGTAATTTTTTTTCTTCAAAATTTATTTATTTATTTAAGTGTTTTGAAAAAATATTAACATCTTTGAAACATATCATCACATATTATTTTAATTAGTATCGAATTATTTTAGATTCAGTTTTTGTGATGTGATTTGCTTTTTTACAAATTCCGGTGATAGCATCTGAAATAAAATAAAATTCCTTTTCATTTTGCATAAGTCTGAAATTCTTGTAAAGTTAAAAAATAAAGATGTAAATTGCATTTTTTGAAATATAAATAAATTTAATTTAATTTATTTAAATAAATTAAAACAGTTTGTTTTATCTAAGGAATGCATTTGGAGAAACGAATTGTAAAATAGAGTAAATTAAAGAAAGAATTGCAAAAATTTAGAAAATATAGTAATAATTAATTAATTCTTGGAAGTTCTCAGACTAACTATTCAAATCACATAAGATATATTCTGATAAAAAAATATGAATACAAAAAAGATATTTTGATATAAATTAATTAAAATTTGAAGAGCATGCTTTTGATTAATAGAGTAATTGTTATGAAAAGTCGCACTTTAAATAGAATACAGAGAAATAATTCAATAGAATAGCTGAAAGAAGTTTTTCCCTACAAGTTTCTCAATAAAAAAAGTTAATTTAGAATATTTGGGATTTTTTAAATAACTTAAAATTTGTGGAATTAATTTTATTAACAATTCCTATATAAGAATAGTTGTGGAATACTCATACCACATTACTCAATACTCATACCACAATACTCATATTAATTGAAAAAAATCCAGTTGAAAAATTTCTGTCAAATAAACATTTTTTGCTTCTGGAAATACTGAAAAAAAATCATATATAATTTTATTTTCAAAACATGTAGTTGATTGATCATTTTGATTGCTATCATTTCTAAAATCTTATTTTCAGTCTTAGGTTATTATCTAGTTTTTATTTTCTCGCACTTGCTGTACTCATAAAAAAATGCTGCATTCGTGACAGAATTCACCTTCTATACTTTGTTGAAATTCGAAGTTTTATGTCTGCTTAAGTTTGAAATAAAAATTATGTTTGTTTGTCTATCTATGCATAGGATGATTTAAAAATGGAGATAACTAGATAAATGAAATTTATTAAATAGTCTTTACATCAAATTCCGAAATAAATTTGTCAAAGAGAAAAATCTTTTTGTTTCTACATCAGTGTGCATGATAACTTAAAAATATAATGCGATAAATTGATAAAGTTTGACATATCATTAATTGAAAAATCCATATAGGATTTTATATCGAATCCGACAATAGATTGATTGCTTGTCAGTCAGTCTATTTATTTGTATGCGAAGATGATGATTAAAAATGCTCCGGGTTAGATAAAGGAAATTTAGAATGTGACCATGATATTAAAATAACAGATTTAAGTCAAGTTTTGTATCACATATAAACAAGAAGCGGAACTAATCCAAACTATATACTTTATTGACTTCACTATATGTTTATATCAAACACAAAACGGCTGTATTATAAAAATATCCGGAAACCTGAAGACAAAACACTCTCACTGGTTTAAATTAAATTTATCTATTATCTTTGATTCAATAAAAACGAAAATATTCAATAAATTAAATATTGATTGCCATATGAATTATATAAAATTTCATCGAATCCCAAATTGAATCATCGAATCCCAAAAAATAAAGCATATAACGAGATTTATTTATATATTTTAATATATTAATTACCACTTTAGTTAAAGAAGAAAACACGTACACACACAGGAAAACATAGGAATAAGCAGAGTAATTCCGTCCACAGAGCACTTCCGTTCATAGATATTCTAGGTAATTAAATACGTTATTCTAAGTTGTTGGAAGCGGTTTCGAATTGTTTTCCAATAGATTTGTAAGGATATGTATAATATAACAGTTCCAAAACTACTAGTTTCCAGTCATTTTCATAGAATTTTCGAACATTGAAAGGAATCGGTGCTTTCCCTAAAATGTCGGACCTCAACTTCTTAAAGCAAGCCTACTTTCGAAAGTAATATTAAAATAATAAAAATTTTCCTATGCAAATATTTTCAGACCTGGTTTTTTTCCATTAGACATGTCTGACCAAGTTTTGAATCAATTTATTCATTTTTAATCGAAATGTGTTGAATGAATAAATTATATGCAGGATTATTCCACATAACATGTCAACTAGTGTGTCACATTACCGTGTAAAAATGCTTTATCTAATGAGTGTCTGGTTAATTTTATAGATTCTTCAAAATTATATGAGACATGTTAGCAAAGGATTATGGAAGCTATTGAAACGATTTAACAGTAAAGTGAAAAATCAGGGAAATTGGGAAATTTTTTTGAATCAGGTTACCTTTTATATAAGATAAATTCCTGCAACTTTCTCATTCAGAAAATCACTTTGAATAATGATTGATTTTCTATATTTCCTTGAGTAAGAATTTGCAGAACAAGTTCTGAAACTAGCTAGGCTATTTTATAGAATTATCCCATTTGACATCAGAAAGTTAGTATACGATTTTGCTGAACACAATCAACTCAAAATTGATTTCAATAAATCAAATCAAATAAAGTATTTGTGAATGTAATTTCTTAAACTCAGTCTCTTTGCATCAAAGAAAATTGAAACTGACAAACATAAATTATGTTGCTAATTTTAATATGAAGGAAGTCGAAAAATCACTTTAAAAATTTACAAGCAGTTTTCGAAAAATATAAATTTGTTATAAAAGAATCTAAAAGATTCAGAAGCCTCTAAAATTATTAAAAAGAAACAAAGGAGTTCAATGAAATAAAACCTTGAGAAAAAATGAATAACGTCACAGTAGTTTAAATTTTCAAATCTGCGGAAACTTTAAAAAATACAGTGATGGTAATGAGTTTAGTTTTTCAATTTATTTCAATGGTACTCATAAAAATTATTGTGAAAATAAAAGCTGCGTAAATTTTAATTACTTTATCTCATAATTGTTTAGTAATATTTGTTTTTTAGTAATTATTTTTTTATAGAAGATGTGGAATTTAGATTAAATTTCATTAATATCTACATTTATAAAGTTTTTTAGGATACAACAGTATTTTATTGTTTCTTATTCAAAAATTTTACCTAAAAGTTACCTGCGTGGTGTCTCTCAAACGGTGCAAATTAATCATAAGGGTAAAAACGCACAAATGAAATTTTTAAAAATAATTAATTATTTTTAAAAAGTAAATAAGTTGGGTAAAAAAGTCTGCTTTGACTTCTTACTTAATGGGAATTAAAAGATAATCAGTAAAAAATCATTATTAATTTTATTACTGCTAAATTATATTAGGTGAACAGTCGCTCTCCCCAATTGATTTCCAAGAATGTACCAATTAAAAAAAACAAAATTCTTAATAAACTTTAAACGCCGATGATACTCTAAAATACCTTCATTTATTGCAAACGCTATCAAAAAATTCAAAAATTAATTTTCTAAAAAAAAAATTGAAACATATATATATATATACTTGCAAATGAAATTAGAAAATAGTTTTTTTAATTAAATTTAAAAGTTCAATTCAAATTTAAAAAATAAATCAAAAATGTAATTTAATTTTTTAAAAAATTAAATTAAGCCCTTAGATTTTTAAAAAAATGTAATAAATTAAATTTATTTCAACATAATAGCTAAATAATCGCATATAATATCTGATATAAAAAGTGTATTTAAAAAATTTCATATAAAAAAATTATTAAAGCCATTTGCTCTAAATCCGTCTGAATTTGGACTCGATTCTGGGGAAGAAACTGCAATGAAACGGAATCTTGAATAGAGCGTATTTTTTCCCAAATTCCACAGTCGATTGTGTAAATTTGCATTGTTTTATTCTAAAACTCAATATTCTAAAAGCACCAATATTCAAAATATGTCACAAGTAAATTAAAAAAAAAAGTGATTATTTGTGATTCTATTTCCTTTATCAGCAAAATGAGCTTACACAATTCTTTCTAACTTTGTTCCCATTCTTTTCTTTTTTTAATATAATTTTAAAAGTGTTTTTATTCGAAATCTGGCATCTAATGCTTCATTCAGGGATCTCCGCTCTACACATTCAACAAAACGTTATTGTCAGAGAATAATCTTGCTCCGCACAAGCAATTCATGGGGGTAGAAATGAGAAAGTTAATGGAGAATTTTCTGTCGCTCAATGCGGATGCCAACATTTTCGCCAAGTGCCCTCAGTGGTGTATAAGAACTTTAGGATACGTAATTTGAAAAATACAGGGCAATGCTCTTTCTTTTCTCTCTCTCTCTCTTTTTAAAATTTTTTGTCGTTCCTGCATTTCAGTAAAAGATTGATCGTATTAGATAAAATAAAATGCTGGAGACAAAATAATTTTGGAAATTAAAATAAATAATAAAATGTGTTAGAAAATATGGTGGAAACTTGTTTTTATATTTCGAATTCCTTTCTACTTCTAATAAAGATTAATTTTGTGAGCGTATTGGTGTTTTATGAGCTAGATCGCTTGGTTTAGAGCTACTGAACTTGGCAAATATACACTTTGGAAAGTGAGAAAGTACATCTCGGAATGAATTTTGAAAACTTTTAATTAATTAAAAATTCTGAAATTTTGATGTTTTTCCATGATAACTTTCAAAAAATAATAACATAAAAATAATTCTTATATCATTTTAAAATTTAAAAATTTGACTTTTTAACGATTTTTTTATGCTGATATATAATTTTTCTACTTTTAATTAAGCTTGAAAAATATTTTAAATTACTACATTTTATTGCTAAAATAAAATTCAAATCGTTTTCATTGTTATTACTAATTAAATTGCAATTACGATTCATTCTGGCCAATTTTTTCCTCATTATTTGTTGATGGCCATTATAAAGAGATTCAGTTTATTATTCGATATTGATTAGTTTTATTATATGGAATGCTTTGAAAAAAAATGAAACTTTGTTTTATTTTCGTTTTAGGCTTAAGCTCAAAACCAAGTAATCGTATTCAATAAATAAAATTTTTTAAAAATGGAAGCTAAGTGATTTTATTTTTTAAATACTATTGTTGTTTTATGTGATATAGAAAAGATCTAGACAAAAAATTGGAAATATATAATGAAGCGTAAGGAATAGGACTGTGTAGTGTTTTTAAAATAATCTATGTTTACCAAAATTTCAAATAAAAAAAATTGCTGAAGAAACCATGAAGGCCAACTTACGCAAAATATTCGAATAAAATTTTATCAATCATTAATCCTGACAAATCAACTGGTCGCCAAAGGTGACTAATAATTTAAAAAGTTTTCATTGTAAACTGAAAGTTTATTCATAAATTCATCGAATTGCGCATTATCAATATTTAATACAATGAATTTATAAAGTATACGAATTTATAAAGTATTAACAAGTTAATCTTTTATTGCATTAAGTATTCAAAAATTATAGTGCTTAAGAAAATTTTCTTTTTACAATGCATTAAAAAATGAATTGATGCAACGCACTAGATAAACATCTCGCAAATATGATTTGACCCCACTATCGTTGTCAGTATAGAAAAACTGATTTTATTTTGCAGCAGTAAAATATAAAGCAACCGTATTTAGTGTTGAATTCCGCTACCGCATTAGAAATATTTAAGCAGGGATATTTATTTACACCACATATGTATGATTATAATTGATTAAAATATATTTGAAGTTTTTCTGAAAATGGGGCACATAGAATGATTGAAACATAAATATGGAAGTATAAAAAAAAGGTTGCTTTAAGTGCTAAAATCTTGTAAATTAAATAACTGTCAAACTGAAAAGTAAAGAATAAATACATAAGGATATAAAATTAATTACTTTAAAAAAATCGGGTAAAATATTTAAAAATTTAAATAGGAATTTAGGTTTATTCTTTTATGCGATTAAATCATAATTTTGTAACTTCATTTATGCAAATATAATTCGCAATTTTTTTTTTTTAATTTACAAAAGTATATTTTGCTTAGTATTCATTCCTATGTTAATTGTGGCAGTAATTCCTAAGTGGGAGTAATTTTTCTGAAACTTTCTCGCATATATATATATTTAATTTATATACTTGTGTATTATTAAATGCATACCACTGGCGAAAATTAACTACCAGAGAAACTATTAGTATACGATCTTCGATAATTTTTTCTTGATAATTAATCGTTGGGATACAATTGACACACAAGTACCAGGAAATCGAATGTTTATTTTGGACACCTCCCTTTCTAATCGGATGAAACAAATTTAAACACTATTGTTCTTAAAAAGTCATATATAAAACTGCATATATTGAAGTCATTGTATTTTTGAGTTACCGATTTTCACATGTTTTCAAAAATACAGAGCGGCAGATGATCAATCCCTTGGTGGATCTCGTTCCAAATTTACAACATGCCTACATTTCAGATGTTAAATTTGCTTACCGAATTTTCATGTATCTCCTTTTATAGATCTTTCCGAGTCCGAAAAATACATTTTAGGAATTATATCTATCTATCTGTGAACATTATGTCTCAAAAGCGTAATAAACTAAATTAGGTGACTTTCTTTTTCGAATTTTGATTATCAAAACAAAATTTTAGAATTCTATGAATTTCGGATTAAACCCATTAACAGGAAATTTGTCCATATGTCTTTTTGTGTGTGAAGAAGTAAACCTCCCAAACAAAGCGATTTAGAAAATGTAAGTTGGTACATTATTTTTTACATTCATGAAAGTGTCAGTTTTGCTATTTGTGAGCAAATTCGAACGCTCATAACTCAAAAACTCAACAAATTTGATATAAATTTTAGTATATTTTATTTTATACCTATTTAATTTTGGTCTCAGTCCATCAAGGAATAGACCGGCTGTTAGTCTATCTGCTCATGATGGGAAATAACCAAGCTAAATGAAATTTGGTATGCTGTTTTAACACCAGTATTTTAAATCTGCATCCAATTTTGCACTCATTGTATCTAAAAGGTGAGGATCAAGATGTATCATCAGTTCTATTCAAAAACCGTGGAATTAAACACAAAGCTAAAACTAAATTTTGTAAATAAATGAGAAATTCGAGAAGCGAGCAATAATGTTGATTTGGCAAAAAGAAATACAGCTTTCAGCATAAAAATGGTTGGATAGATAGATATCTGTTATTAATTGAAATACCCATCGTAATGAAATGTGCTCGAGATGAAATGATCTTATCTTTTCCTTATGAAAAACTTATTTATGAAATAATTGTCAGGAAAACATCGTTGAAATCTTGCTTATGTTTCAGTATTTATGAGCAAAATTTTAATCCTGAAATGTATGCGAAAGAAGTATCTGTTTAATATATTAGCACTGTAAGTGGTAACAACGCTTCCATAAACAAATGCTTTTTAAGTAAGTTTTTAGTTTTCAACTAACCGCCTTTGACCACTGGTCAGTCGGGATTAAGGATCAGTAAAGTTTTTAATTAAATATTTTATTTTAATTGGTTTTAATGGTTTATTTAGATATTTTTAACTTCAAATTTTTATAGATACATAATGGATACTTAGATGCTTTTCTTCACTCTGTTCGTTTTGCTATTCATTTCCCTTATTCCTTTGTGAGCTGCTCCAAACATTTATTTAAAAAATGGATACATTTTGATAGTACAATCTAATTTTTACCTAAAACAATGAAAAATTTGGCATTTTTTCTTCATGTTAAGAGTATTTTAAATATAAATTTAAATATTTTATACATTTTTCAGAGATTTCAGTAAATACATCACTTAATTTCATGAAATCTGTTTTACCAGTAATGATTTCTGTTAAGAACAAGATAGAAATTCATATTGTAAAAAAAAAAAATATCTGCAATAGTGATTTTTACTAATTGTGTTCTTACAGAATTCTTAAGGTTTTTTTTTGTATTATTATTTGTGGGACGTGTAATATTCTTTCAGAATTCTTATTCCGAATTTTATTGGAAAATATGCTTAAAAGACTTTTTAAAAATTGATGCAATGTAGAAGAATATTTACACTGTAAGAAAATCAGTATCACTGAAAAGATAATTTTTAATAAAAGAAAAGAAATTTTAAGCTGATGTAAAAATTATTTTTGCATTATAACATTTTCAAAACTTATCGCGGGAAAACATCAAAATTTTGTTTAATTTTTAATTAAAATTTCAAAAAAAAAAGATAGCACCAAAGGGCGCATTTCCATCCTCCAAAGTATAAATGTGCTAAGTTTGGTAGCTTTAGATTAAATGGTCAGACTTGTACAGCTTCAACGGAATATTCTATTCTCTGTCTTCTGGTACCTTTAGGCAAAAAGGAAAATTTAGCTTCGTAATGTTATGGAGAAATAGAGTATACAGTTGACGACGAAATAGACTTTCTATTGACGACGTCCAAAATTTGTTACAGATCTACCATTTTAGTTTCGAGATCATGTACCAAATTTCATTTATCTACTTTATTATGGCACTCATGAACAAAAGAATAGACAACCAGATGCCCAACTCGTTGCTGTATTTGATCCAATATTTGATACCTATTTATATATTATAATACTTATAATGTTAATAATTTTAATAAATTTTTTTCAATTCTGGGAATACGGAAATTGTTTAATGAAATTGTAAAGCAGACTATATATAATTGACATTTAATATGATAAATTTTCTTAAATTAAGACATTATTTTATTATGTATTTATAGATTTTGCAACTATGAAGTCTTCGAATAAATAAAAGTATGTTAAGAAATTATTCAATCTCCATCACTGAAGATACAAAACGTCAGCCAGTTGAACTAAAGAAACCAATTCAGAAATAATCTTTTTTTTTTTTTCAAACAATTTCTTAGTTGTAATTTCAAATGAAATAAAAAAAAAATCAAATTCTACAAAATGTTTTATTATTATGTTAGTAAAAAATTCCAGAGGTAAAAAAAACAATAAAATCTTATATAAACGAATTTACATTAGAACGTTTGCAGTTAAGACCGGATTAAGCTTCCTAGGGATTAAGCTAATGGAAAATTCAGGACCCTCCTTTTTGATGTTCTGAAACATTAAGTTTTAGATCAATATCAAGAGATTTGGTTTCAATATACCATGTATAAAAAATTTTAATTTAAAAGAAATTTTATACAAAAAAGACAAAAATTTTCATCGCAGTCTTTTAATGTTTTTAAGCGCATTATAAAACTTACGAAAACAATTAAATAAGAACGTTGCTACAGTGATGTTCCAAAATTTTAGCGATATTTGATTTTAATTTGCAGATTCATGGAAAATACATAATTATATTATTCTGAAAATATCGCAAAAGATCTTGAAATTTCATCTTCTCCAAAACTTGCGGGGCTTCTAGGCAATTGCCTATTTAATAATCCCACCCTCTTCGCAGTTGAAAGAAGAAATGTGAATAAGCGTTTCTATTTATTTCCAGGGAAAAGCAAAAAGAAAAGTATTTACCGCTCATTATTTTCTGTTCAAGAAATTAATAAGTAAAGCTACAAGGCGTGAATTGTGTTTAATTAAAACCTAGAAACCCACTAAAACCGGAAAAACCCTACGGAGAATAAAATTTATTAAAAATAAGATAATAATTATAAATAATATTGATTCTAAGATTAATCGATGCATATCTTATAAAATAAATTATAAAATTAAAATTACTATATTTAGAATAGGTTTAATTTTGCTTATTAAATTATACTGATAAACCAAATAATTAATCCATTAAGTGTCTATTAATATCCTGTATAAAGCTATCATTTGTTGGATGAGGTAAATCGTACGTAATGCAAGCTGAACAGAATCTCACTTTATGGACGTTCCTAATATATATTCGTAATCTAACGTCTTTTCTACTTCCGAATTCTTATTTTCTTCGAAAGAATCCCATCTACTTTGAATAATGTTCTGAGAGAATACAATGCTCTAACCTAAATTTGAAATATTTCTCCAAAAGACATGTGCCTGCCAATAATTATGCCAATCCGCCAATTCTTCGACTGCTTAGATTTCTAAGTGCTTCATTATCGATAGTAAACTCTCCAGCTGATATGTTCCGAAGGGAAGTATGTAAATGAAATGGGGGGGGGGGATTTACTTTATCCTTCAAAGAAACCTGCAGCCCTTCCTTACTTAGTACCCCATATTCTTAACAAAGCTTGCCACGAGGATAGCTTGCTTATCGACTCAGATGTCTACTATTATGACTGGTATGGTAAACAGGTGTGCTTAAGAATTCCATTGATAAGGATAAATTCTTGACAGTAGATAGCATTCGATGAATGAGATCCCTAAAAGCAAAGGGTTTTAAGCTTTGCATGGAATGGCAGGGTACCAATGACTGATTGATTTCGATTGTGAAAGCATTCGTTACGCTGCTTTAAGC
Source organism: Argiope aurantia (assembly GCA_026543865.1). Taxonomy (NCBI): domain Eukaryota; kingdom Metazoa; phylum Arthropoda; class Arachnida; order Araneae; family Araneidae; genus Argiope; species Argiope aurantia. The sequence continues at coordinate 304,750 of JAPMOR010107054.1, forward strand.
GATACTTTGGGGGCTTTAAGGGCTTTTGTCATTTATTAGCAAACAGATAACAAATAACGAGGTCTTCCCAACCCCAGGAAACTGTTTTCTTTTCCGGCTTTACGATTTAAAGTATAGGAGGATTGTTGTTTGCAGTTTGCAACCTTAGAACCGATACTGCGCTCTCTGTCTGATTTCCTGATTTAAACGAAATTCGAATTTTCTTGGCTTTGAATCAATAAAGAGATATATTGAAAAATTAACCAAAAACCTTTTCGAAAAAATCCCAAACATGATTTGTTAATCAGTCATTTTCAAACTTAACATCTGGTCATATATATATATATATTCAATTATCAAATAGACTTAATTATTAAAGCATCTTTATAACATTATAAATGATGTTATGATGAAAAATATTTTCTATATAAAATATACCTATATAAAAATACAGATTTTCTATATCGGTATTTTAATAGATGGAAACATTGCGAATCACACATTCTTCCCTGCAAAAAAAAAAAAAAAAAGAAAAAAAGAGGGGGGTTCAGTTATACTTTTTTTTTAATTATTAGAAAAAGAAATTGTGTAATTTTTTTAAAAAGAATATGTAAGATAAAATATGTAGCAAAATCTCTTTACTATATCGCCCATTAAAGTGTCCTTTCTGCCTTCCTATTTGTTTCAAGATCAAAAAGAAAAGAAAGAAAGAGATCTTTATAAGGTTGCAGCCATTGGATAATGAAGTGCTTAAAATAACATTAGAAAACTAGCTAGAATAGGATCTCCAAAGCTTCCACACAAATTTTCTAATAAAGATGTTATCCTCCTTTCCTTGTATAAAATTGTTGATTTTGAGAAAGATCATGAATGTTTCGAGTGCTCAGATTTTTATGTTCCGAGTCCTACACATGAGAGTTTTGTACTTCATAATATATAATAAAGAAAACCGAGTATGGTTTTTGGACATATTTTTTTAAACAGATAGTAACCAAAATTTGGTACAGAATTGCAATTTTAGCAACAGAAAGTTATCTAATTTCATTTATCAAAGTTACTGCGTTTTTAAGATATCACGTTTATATACATACGAAAGCACAAACCAACAAACTGTCTATCCTTTGATATTTTAACACAAAGTTTGAAAAAGGTCTCCCCTCTGAAATACTAAAACTATTTTTAAGATTTGGTATATCTAAATTGTTGCGTTTTTAAATTATTGGGTTTGTATACAGGAAAAGTATAAATCGACAGTTGGTTCAACATCACGACGGATTTAGGTTCGAATTGATACCGATAAAAACGTTAGATGTTAATCCGATGCACCAAATTTCATTCATCTAGCTCTTTACGTTTTTCAATCATCGGATCGGTTTTCTCTAACAGACAGGCGAACTCCTCTCAATGGAATTTGTTCAAAATTTAATTGGAATTTTCAAAATGGTGCAAACACTACGTGCCAAATTTTATCCCTCAAGCTCAAAGTTTTTTAATTATAGTTTATTAATTATAGTGTTATTATAATTATAGTGTTTAGTTATAGTTTTAATTATAGTGTTTTTTAATTATAGTTAAATTTCGTGGATAGGCCGACTTAGTTCCAAAAATATGTTTATTGAACTCGGGGAGTTAGGAAGTGTGGAAATTCAAACAAAATCTCGAGTTCAATTTTTTTTTAATGATTTACATTACTTTTCTTTTATATATTTCATACATAAAAGGTAAAAAGAGACTAAAGTATATTTATCGATAAAGATATGGCAAGCAATCAAAGTGAATTTTCTAAAAGTGAATTCAAATTGAATCTTAATGAAGGGCTAATTATTTTTCATAAGAAAGAGTTCAGAAAAAAAATTCCACTAAAGCAAATGAAATAACTTTTTTGATTTTAATTTTAAAAGGAAACTATATGGAACTGAAAAATGAAAAAAATCAGTTTCAAGAATATATTCTTAAAATAATCAACATTACATTTTTTTAAATCAAATTAAGACTGACAATGGGAAATGTAAAATTTACTAATAATTTTTTTATAATTAAAAAAAAAGACGCATTGAAAATATTAACTGAGGTGAGATTGTTACTGGAAGCGAGACGGTTTATGATTAAAGAAAATACATTTCAAACTGCACTTTTTATTTTCTTATGTACGAAATATTTAGAGAGATTATTGTAATCGTCAAACAATTCGAATACTAGATTTCCACACATCTCCAGGTTTTAGGCCTCCATGAAATCGAAAAACACGTTTTTTGGCATTATGTCTGTCTGTCTGTGACAAAGATTAATTTAAAGCCCCTTTAATCTAGATGGATGAAATTTGGTAGGTAGTTTTTACACCAAATTTGTAAATTTTGATCAAATTCTGAGTAAAATTTGTTCAGAGAAAGTTCTCTATCCTATGTTAGGATATAAGTTAACACAATAACTACACAACGAAGAGAGCTAGATGGATAAAATTCGGTATACAGATTTAATATCTATAATCACCTATCAAATTTTGATCTAAATCCAATAAGGGGTTTACCGTCTGTCGGTCTGTACTTTCAGAGACATGAAAATGCAATGACTTCAATGTATCAAATTTGATATGTAATTTCATGACTACAATTGTAATTAAGTATAAAATTTTTGTTTCAATCGGTTAGTTAAAGCGTGTCTAAAACACAAATTCGGTTTTGGTTACTATTAATCGCATGCAAATGATTAATCACCAAAAAAATTCACCTTTACACGATATAATCAGTAATTCCCACCAAAGGTTGCATTTCTAAGCAGCATTATTCTGTACTACTAAGGTAAGTATTGTGAGCCAATGCCGGGCAGAGCATTTTCTTCTTTACCAAAGGTCCGCATTTTTTTTTTTTTTTTTTTTTTTTTTTGCGGAGACTGGGGGATAACCATTTTATTAGAGAGTATGCGAGAAAGTTTTTAGAGACCATTCCCGCTGCTTTTTCAATGAATTGCATATACGGAAATAATAAACCCCCGGGGGGGCACCCCGAAATGAGGATGAGATGCTTCCGGCATGGTGGTTGGATCTCGCCACCCTGGAGGGTACACAAATAGGTGGGGGATCTAACTCCTCCCATCGATGACGGGACGTACTTTCTTCGGGAAGGTTTGTACCGTGGCCGGTGATGGCCTTAGAACTCAACCACAATTCCCGCCAGTGTTGCTGTTGCGGCGGTCTGGTCATTCAGCCTTATGGTTTAAATCCGTGTGCCTTCGTGGCGGGTCAGAGAGTCAGTTAGTTGACTATACGGAAATAATTCTATAATCGGCATAGCAATCATTGCAAAGGTTGGAGAGAAAAAAAAAGAGAATAGACCACTAATGAAAAATTTCATGTTTGATACTAAATAAACTAAATTTAAATTATTTTTTAAAAATTAAAAATATATTTTGATAATAGTGAGGAATATTCATTTTTTAAAAAAAAGAGAGAAAAACCTAAGGAACTGGAACTCAAATTCACTACATGAAAATATTAGGAAATTGTATGATATTTATCCGCTTTTATTTCTTTTCAGGAACTTGGTAAACTTATTACGACTAATAATTTGTTATTAAATGTGTTGTGCAACAATTAAATATTAAATAAATTATATTTTTGGGGGTTATAAAATTATTCTCAAATGCAACCATTTCTTAGAACTATATTTTGAGCGAATAACAAATGCAGTACTGATGTTTTTATGAAAACAATCTTTAAAAAAAATGACAAGGTTTCTTTCATTATTCTGTAATTTAAACTTACAACAAAATAAACTCCTTCCAGACTCAAGAATCTAAAAATAGCGGAGTGATATCTTATTATTATATCCGTATCATCTTCCATTACAGCACAGTTTTTATAGCTCGTACTTTTTTCCTGCACTCTTTTTATAAATTACCTTATAGTAGTAGGTAACTAGGTAAATTTCTTAAAATAATAGTTGTTTTTGCTTGAATAATAGAATAATAATTTTCCAAGAACAAAAATATGACCTTTCAAGTGATATATCATGTTCAATGTCAATAGTGGTTTCACCTCCTCCGTTCACTATTTAAGTAGTGAGGTTGGAAAATCTATTTTCGTCAAATATTGTTTACATGATTCGTTTACATTACGATTATGAAATTATACATCAATCTTTGCTTGTTTACGATTATATATTGATCTTTGATTGTTAACCAAAACTATCGCCCTAAAGTTTACGACTCGAATATCAAAAACAGTTACGCAGTTTGAATATAAAACTGAAATAGAATCTGGGAAGTCACGTGCTGACTTATTATTTTGTGATAATAAAATGAGAGAGGCAAAAACTTCTGCAGTTGGAGCCCCCCCCCCCAGTGATCACCAAGTCTTTAATCCATCCCTTATAATATCGTAAACTACAAAGTATCTATTCAGCTCTTAACAAAAAACTATATCCAATGTGTTAATGACAAATTTTTAGCAATTAAAGACTCGCATGGTTTAATGATTACGACAAAAACTGCACATATTAGGCAATTAGAAATTTTATATTCAATCTAGTTATATCCTGTAAATGAATAATATAATTGAATAGCTACAGATACTTAAGAATTGCAATTGTTAAAATAAGAATTGCAATTTTATTATGAAATCCATTTTTAAAATTATCTATAGCTTTAAAAGTTAGGAAAATCTTCTGAATAATGCAAATAACCTTAATAAATATTGCATGGCAAATTTATTTAAAAAATCTGCTTTATGCTTGAAATCATACAGAGAGAGTGAGAGAGAAAATCTAATATTCGCAAACTACATTATTATTTATTACATTTTCATAGCTTTAAGCAGAAAGCAAAATTTATGATTAATATGGTAGTTTGAAATATAATTATCTTTAACAACAACAACAACAACAAAAAATGACTTAAGAATTTGTTGAAACAGTGAAATAGGTTTGATTAAAATTTCAAACGTCTACAACGAATCATATTTAAAAAAAATTTGTAAAAAATTTATTAAAACCAATTGCGGTAATATTGCTTAAAAACTAAATTTATGTCATAGAAAAGATAATTTGGGGAAGTTTAAACTGGTGTAAAAATTATAATACTATTTTAGTAATTTAGATTTATTCAGAAAGTATTAATTAAAAAATATATATATATTCTAAATCACCCACACACACACGCACGCACGCACGCACAATTTTGCTTACTTTATAATTAATTAAAATTCTAATTAAGCTTTCAGAAAAACTAGCCTTTGAAGTATGTATTATCCCACAAAGCATATCAGGGATAAATTTTGCAACTGTAATAAAAAACTTTGCCTTATAATATGTTAATGGAGAAACAGAAATGCGCAATTGATCTTAAAATAATAAGATCAATGTGTGGTGATCATGGCTCAATGGACTCTAAACACGATACAATTCTTTTATCTAAAAAGCATCATAAAAACGTTAAAATATGTTTAAAAAATTGTTTCGAAAATTTTTAATGAAATTGCTCGAAATTTGACCAGAAAAATTTATAAAATATTATTTTAATGATCCAAAGGCTACGGTGGCCTGGTGTAAGGTCCCGACTTTGGAACCGGAGGGTTTCTGGTTCGAGATCCGATTCCACCGAAGAACCATCGTTTAAGAGTATCTGGTGCACATTAAATCCGACGGCGCCAAATGTCCTAACGCTGCTGTGGCGGGGAAGTTTGGAGAGGGAGGGTGTTCCAGCTCAAGTGTCGTCCTCGTCATCTGACCGCGGTTCAAAATTACCAGGTCCGTCCCAAAATAGCCCTAGTGTTGCTTTAAAACGGGACGTTAATATAACTAAACTAAACTTTAATCGTCCAAAAAAGCTAAAGGAAGACATTAAATATGCACTTCATTGATTTCATGCTTTAAAAATTATAACAGAATGAATTCAAACCGATTAATCTACAAAAAGAAATTTACAAATATCAATAATAACAAAATTGATAGAAGCGCTAATCTTTTATCATCTATAAAATATATATTGATAATTTTGACTCCCTTTACACTTCCTTTACATTTTTCTTTTCTTACTTTGCATGGCTATTTGAAATTTGGAAATTCAATGCAACAGGAAATCAAACTTCTGATATCTAAATGTTGGAAAAATTGTATTTCGATTTTTCTCCTGATCAGAAGATTGAGAGTTCAAATCAATCCAGGATATCAAATTGAAATGCATAAATATAAGAATAGAATTCTCTTTCATCATTATTATTATTTATTTCTACAAAAACATATTTCTCCACCTTATCTGGGGAATATTAAGTAGAATTTAGAATAATAAAAGTAAAATTTCTGCAGTTTCGTTGCCTAGCGACAGAAATTTTTGTCATCGTTTTTTGTGAGTTGCGTTTCACATACTTGCTGAAATGATAAAAAGGCCGTGGTGGCCTGGTGTTAAGGTCTGGGCTTCAGAACCGGAGGATTACAGGTTCGAAATTCGACTCCACCGAAGAACCGTAGTATGAGCGGGTCTGGTGCACTTTAAAGCCGTCGAGGGTCAAGTGTCCTCCCTCTGGTGTGGTGTGTGAGCTTAGAGAGGAGGCGCCAGCTCAGATGACGAGGTTCCTTCCTCGTCATCTGATCGTGGTTCAAAATACTAGGTCTATCACAAAGTAGTCCAGGAATAGTACGTTAATAGAACTAAATATTAATAAAAATCAATATTTCATTCCTAATTATTTACCACAAACTTCAGAAATTGTTGAATGAATATGAACATGGAAGTTGCAGTGTTTTGTCTCCATGTTTCTCTCGTGGGGAACTCGAAATATCCTGTGGAACTTATTGATAAATTATCTACCTTCTTCTAAATAAAGATGAAGATTTTCTATCCTCCTCTTTTTCCAGTGAAACAGAAACATTCGGAAGATGAACCTCTCTTCAAAGAACCTCCTCTTAAATAAATTTCATTTTATTCAACATATGCCTTTAATAAAGAGTGATTTTATTTTGAAAAAACTAATTTGAATTGGTTCCAAGGTTATAAAAAAGTATGCATTCTTTCACAATTTATTCCGCATCTTAATTTTTAAAATATGCGGAATATGTTTTTTTTTTTTTTTTTTTTTTGCACAATATGTTCTTAACTGATTCTTTAATTTTGCACCCAATCGAAATAGCGCCTATGACACGTACCTTGCCTAACACACTATAGTTAAATCATAGTTTGAAGCCCCTTTGTGTTGGACTGGCTAATAAAGCCCACCACCCCTTCCTCAAAAAAAAAAATTGAAAAGAATTCAATTAAAATGTTACTTACTAAATAACTTTTAAGAAATAAGCATAGATTGTTCTATTTTTATTTAAATATCTTTATTTACTAGTCTAAAAATACAGTTTTCAAATATATTTTTATACTATCCGAATTTAAAGAACATCTGATTCACCAGGATTATTCTGATGAAAAATTTCAGTTATGTCTTCGATTCGTAGGTTAGTCTTAATAACTCCCACTGCAAAATATTCCGATTTTTTTTTAAATATTTAACTCGTACTTCTTTAGAAGTTTCATTCGGTTCTGTTCATTGTGCTATGCATTTTCCCTATGGCTGACATTTTACTTAATATTTCAGCTTTAATACGAAATGGGAAACGATTAAACTTCCATTAATCCAATAGCTTGCTTCCCGAATCTAAATATATCCATAAAAATAAGGACATAACAAAAAGAATAATTCAGGCATTGAAACTTTGTGCAAACCAGCTAATATGTATTGTATTTATATAATATGTTAAAGGTTTTTGTCAATAATAAAAAAAGTTGAAAGTAAAAAATAAGAAAAGCTATAATATATTTTTACATATTCAATAATATTTCAAGAAAGCAAAAAAAAAAAAAAAAACTTGAAGAACTTTTCCTTGTGCTTAGTTTCGAAGCTAAACCTTAAATGAATAACGCAAAATTTAAAAAAAAAAATTATTTCAAACATGCTTTTAATAAAAATTTACTCATTTTATAAAAAAAAAAAAAATCCTAGTTGAATTATTTATCTACAATGGAAAAAAAAAATCATCGTAAGTGATTTGGCGAAAACGACTTGAATTTTATTGCTATAATAAAAATTATTTCAGTAGAATATACTTAAAAATATTTTTAAGAATCTATTAAAACTAAAAAAAAAAAAATACTTCATAATAACTATTTAAAAAATCAAATTTTATATTTTAATGCAAAACTAAGCATTATTAATTTAATGTTTTTATTTTTTATTTTGATGCAAACATCATTTTGTGCGATAATATTTTTGAAAGTTATTGTGGGAAATATCGTGCGATAATATTTTGAAAGTTATTGTGCATATCACTTTTCGTTAAGAAAAATTCTGCTTGAAATTTCTAAATTTAAATATATGTATATACCTGCATACATACATGTATATATATATATATATATATATATATTATATTATTCTAAAGTATATATTTTTATTTTCATTTTTAAATCCATTCATGGCTTATTTGTAATAATGTAATTGAAATAAAGGAAGATCGAGATTGGGTTAAAAAGAAATGCAATATTTTACCGATTTGTTTAATTGATTTAAAGCTTTTTCTTTTTTTTTTTTTTCAATGCGCGAAATATTCAAACAAATTATTGTGAATGTTTTGATATTTCAGTTTGTCGCAATAATTTTTATTTCAAACCGTTTATACATAGATTAAATTAAAATTAGCAACACAAAAAAATCCAATTTTTAAGTTGAAGGGAAACAGGTTTCCTTAAACAAGCACTGCCCAAGTCACAACAGGGCACTGAGGGGGGTTATTATTATTATTTTTTTTTTACTTTAAATCATTCTTATTCATTATATTAAAAAAGTACATATTTTCCAGGTTGTCACAATAGCCTGTAGAATATTTCAGATATCAAGGTAAAAGATTATAGATTTTATGACCAATTCTATTCGATATTTTATGTGTTTCTTGTATGTTAAATCCACCCCTTCTCGTTAATGTGATTTGAAAAATGTCGAAAGGGGACGCTATTGTTTCCTGATTACGGTTCAAAATTACGAAATCTGTCCCAAAACAGCACAATTGTACTTTAAACTGAACATTAGTCATGTTCAATTAAACTTAATTAAATTTTTAAAAAATCTTAAATATTTATAAATAAGATATTTACAAAATGATCTTAGTTTAAGTAAAGTAAATAAATAAAATTAATAAAGTAAGTAATAATTATTAATAATTATAATTATAATAATTAATTATTAAGTAGTAATAATTATTAAAGTAAGTAAATAAATAAAATAATGAAGTAACCAATAATAATTTTTATTTATATTACTGAAGTAAAAATTAATCAAATTATATTCGTTTCTTTCTCTTTATCGTTTCGATTTCATTTATGTATTTTTTTAGATATGGCATTACAAAAGGAACCAAGATTTAATAGTAAGGTTCCACTACACTTAAATTTTGGAATTTTTAACAAATAATTTCTTTTTGTATAATTTTCTACGATTTGTTGTTGCAATGTGTTACTAGTACAAATCTTTTTATTTATTTATGTATTTTTTGTTTCATCAAATATATAATCTCGTATTTTTCACTCATTGTTAAAAGCTAAAGAAGGAGAATTATATCTGCGCAGTTTGCATGGAATTTATATAACGAAATGATCTATTACTTCAAGAAAACAATGTAAAGCTGAAAGAAGTACATGGAGAGGACGTTTTCATTGACTCTATGATATTACGGGATTCGATTCCATTAAGAATATTCATTTATTCAATAAACAGAATATATGAAAATCTATTTAAATAAAACGCCTTTTATATCTATCAAAATTTGATGCTTTCTGTTGAGAAAATCAGAAACATCAATTTATGCATAAAAAAATTTAACTAAATTTAAACGTAACCAGTATTCACAGGGAACTAGCTGGTCGTCAAAAACGGCTAGTTTAAATAAATAAAAAAAAAAATATTTATATTGTGAGTGTTATGAGTACACATAATACAAATTCCTAATTACAGCATCAAATTACTCTAGACCAAGGCGCTCAAATTTATTAAGACGACCTTGAGCATAATGCCTCCTCCATTTTATCAAATAATTTATTGCTTATCATACCCCGCGTGCTTGGTGGCTGACGCGCGTATAAATCTGTCGTGGTCACAAAGTCCTCCATGTCGAGAGTAATACCACTGGGGGTACTGGATCAGGGGTGATTGTTCTCTGATTCAGGTCTAAATTACGATCTGTGGATGAGTGAATGAAGTCCGCCCCTTAAAAAGGGTTGTGACGTGTGTGTAGTTAAGTCGTACTCTTGGCCCTAGTTGGATCTACGATAAAAACAAGATGCGCACCCTCTTAGGCTTAAATCGGTTGTCTTCGAACAGCGGGCTTGTCCGTGCCAAATGCCATAAGTAACAACATTGCTTATCATAAACAGTTCTTCCCTTATTTAAAGAATACCTAACGGCCTCAGCTTATCAGGAAGATAAGGAGAAAGAACAAAAATGTTTAGTTATATAAAAAATAAAATTAAATATCAGCAACTTATGGAATCGACTACTTATCAATTTAGAACAGATCTTTTTAAACCTTATCGTTTCGTGATCTCATTTCACAAAAATGCGATATTAATTAGAAAAAGGAAGCATTGACTTAAAAAATATTCAATTAAAATTTATTTTTATTTTTTAATATGCTTAGAATATAATCAATTAAAAATAATTACTTAAAACATTTTAATTAAACTTTTTTAATTAAATTGATATAACAATCTCATTATATTTATTTAAAATTTCATGGAATCTGAAAATGGACCATATGATAGTCTTCATTACTTGGAACGTATTTAGAAATATTTCTTTTCTTTGTACACCGTTCATTCTGTAGGACTTTTGAGAGCAGAAGTCCTTCTCGAGCCCTGTACATAATCACTACTTCAGGACATTTTGTGGAGGGGAGGGGGGGGGGATTCCATTTATCAATAGATGAATAGCTTGTCGGATGAGGAGAAAAAATGTAAATCATTTTCACGTACCTGAAAGGACCTTCGACACTACACTTTCTCCTACAAGTGGGTTTTTTAATTCATTTGTAATGTATGATATTTTATGTACTATGGAAAATTCTATAAGGAAAGTAAATTTATTTGGAAAATTTAAATGATTACAATCTTAAATTTAAATATTATAAAAAGGGGTAAGACTCATTTGCTTTGAAGATAAATTGAAGATTTCAGCTTATTAAATTAAATTAATTTATATTCACTTTTATAAAATTTCAACATGCATTTAATCCAAAATTTCGCTGTTTTTTTGGTTTTTTTTATTATTATTTTTATTATATGTGAGATTAAAAAAAAAGAAAGAAAAACCAGTTTGCAGGTTAGATGCAATAAATATAAATACAATACTTGATAAAAGATTTTATACATAAATTTTGATTCGATAAATAAAATAATCAGTATCTCAAGACTTCTAGGGAATCCAAATTAATATTCATTCAAAAAAGCTTAAATGCTTAGCAACTAATATATATATAAATAATTCAAATTACACAAGAACTTATAAATAAACAGATTTTAGTTTAACCGGAGAAAATAATTAAATTTTTATACCATATTAAGAGATATAATAAGAATTATTTAGCTAATTTCCTTTTATTTGTATTTTAAAATTTAAAAGGCAAAGAAAGCATTCTATTCATTTTCAAATCTTTAAAGTAGCCTCTTTATGTGAATATACAAAAAAAAAAAAAAAAAAAATCGCATTTTAGACCTCCCTTAGTTTGCAAAACACATTCTTGTCTATCTCCATGACAACTCAAAAGCTCTTTGAGGTAGACGGGTAAAATTTTTCATGCAGTTTTTACACTACATTTGTAGATTTCCGGTTAAATTCTCAGGAAGTCTGACTTCCCGACAACAGGTGACATTATAAAACGATTAGCTTTATGGATGAAATTTAGTATTCAGGGTTCGCATCTAAAGTGTAGATCCGCATCAACTTTTAAACCAAATTCGACAAGGTGTTGATCAAATATTAGTCTGTACTTTAAAAAGCACAAGGACTTAGATAAGTGAAATTTATTATGTGATTTTGTTACTAAAGGCAATCTTTAATTTTGTGTATTTTATTTTTGATTTTGTTACTAAAGGTATATTAAATTTTGGCTACCATCGATCGAAAAAAAAAAAAAAAAAGATGTCCGAAATGTAAATTGGAATTTTACTATACTACAAAGAACATAAATATGCGGGATTTTGAAAATATAATTTGAACATTTGTGATTTCACGATCTTGCCCAAGATCAACAATTTTATACGTAGTGGAGAAAATACACCTTTACTGAGGAATATGCTAGAAGGTTTCGGGGAGATGGCCCCTGCTGGTTTGAAGATCTTTATTAACTTATTAAGGTCAAGCTGTTAACTAAAAGTGTCTAAGTGCAAAGTTTCTAAACACTTTCAGTTTGTAGAATATTATTATTTTATAGAGTCAGACTTGCAATTTGAATTACTGTATACCTAAGCCAATGTAATATAAACGTTATTTATTAAGCTAGATTTTTAAAAAAATAACTCGTCATAATTATGAAATTATAATTAATTAATTTTAGTGGAAATTTCATCTTTTCAAAAATATAGGAATAAATTTTAAGACTAAAACTAGGTTGATAAACTTCAAATTAAGAAGGCGAGATTTTTTTTTTTGTCGATTTTCTTGTTAAATATAGACTTCGTTCTTTATCATAAGCAAATAGAGATAAACCATAAACAGTGCGATTTCGATTTGAAGGTAAAATTCAGTGGAATTGGGTTTCCTAAAATTTGCAAATATTTGCTAACCACCTTTAGAAACACTCGAAAATTCGCTGGAAGTACTAATCAATGAAAACAATTTTTCTTTGATATATTATGATAAAGTAGTGTAATCAACAAAAAAATCTAGTTCAAGATTTTGCTTTGTCACCATGTTTTAAACTTCCTTGAGACTGAGAGAAATTCCATTTTTGTAATTTTATTTGTGTCTATCTCTGTCCCTCATGTTATGTCCATTTGTATGTATATAAAAGCGATAATTTAAAACCTATATAAATGATACCTGTCACCTGATCTTTGCTTCTAAATTGTAAATTTATACCAGTTTTTAAATAAAATCTTTCAAAGGGAAGTTTGTCCTTCAAACTGTCTATTCGTCTTTAAGTACAGACGTTCATTAAAATACTCACGATAAAATAAATGGGTGAATTTCGGTGCGAAGTATTGATTTCAAAATTGTATATCCATACTTCATTTTGTCCTGGATACATAAGCGCGATAACTGAATAATACAAACAATATCCTATCTACAGATGTGGTATCAAAATCACATACCAAATCTTATCAGTTTAGCCCAAAGAATTTTTGTGTTATCGTGTTCATAGACAGCCATGTGTAATTCGTATGTTTTGTAATATATACTCACAAAAATATGTTTCATGAATTTAGAGATGCTCGGAAAACTGAAATATGTCAAAATCTCGATTCCAATTTCTGAAAGTTTTCACTATTTTCTCTTTGTATACTTCATATACAAGAAAACAAAATAAAAAAGAAGAAAAAGAAAAAAAACCCTGAAATCGCCCATTTTACTAATGTTAATTATAAATATTAAAATCATGAAATAATTCAGAGAGTACAAAACACAAGTTTAAACACTGCAATAATCTTTCAGTGAATTTACTTAATACGGCCTAGATCCCTCATATTCTTCCATTTTGTGAGAGAGTCAAAATGCTTCTGCTTGACTTGGACCTTAACGATGTTAATATTAAATCCGTTGATTACTTTTACATTCTTTTTTTTCTTCAATCCCTTTTCTAAATTTGATAACCCTTTTCTAAATATGGTTCTTGCGCCAATAAACTACAACAACAACTGTCCTTTCATAAGCATGTAAACGCGATAAGTCATAAATTCAATGACAAATATATGAAATTTGATGTGTGATTTTGTGACAATAATTGTAATTTTTTTTAATCCAATTTCGTTTTCAATTGGTAAGAAAAGAACGTCTAAATTACCCATGCAGTTTTCTGGTTATTGCATATTAACCTCATCTCAACAATTAATTTCCAAAAAAAAAATTGCCAAAGTTTGCACCCTAATAGTTTCTTCCATTACTATTGTTCGTCAGTAGCATACGGTTAATGATGCATAAATGCCTTCATTAGAACATACGAGAAATTTGGGGAAAGATCATTCCTGCTAGTTTGTATACTTTGAAAGCAATGTGCAAACGGAAATTATAGATCTATCCTGATAAAATGAAATTTTATTATTCCTAAGAATTTAAGTATTTAAAAGCTAATGCAATAGAAACAGATAGAGAAAAATCTTAAAATTTTAAAAATGAAAAAAAAAAAACTGTCGATTCGCTCCATTTGCGGCCTTTAATCCCATATGGGAGCACATTTTATAAATCAAATGTGTTTTTTTCGGACTCACGGCAGTTTTAAACTTGAAGATTAGTCAAAATCTCGAATTCACATTGTTTAACAATTACAGTGTTTATTCTTTGTATATTTCGTATACGTATAATGAATGCATGATTATAATGTATGTATGTATAAGATATTGGATATTATATTTATTCTATCAAAAATAACTACCGCCTTAGGTGAGCATCTGATCTACCACAGTTATAGTAGTATAAATTTAATCATATCAATTAATTATGATAAACTATGCAACCAAACAATAAATAAAAGTGCCTTTTTAAATTATACTTGCACAATAAACGTACAACATTCTTATAGGTAAGTTATTATAGCAAAGCGAAATTAATTGATGAATAGAATTGGCGAAATTCCTCCACGCTTGGGCTCTGCCCAAGTTTTTCTTTGTACGATTTCTCGAAAAAAGGTAAAAGGATGAGCAGGTTACATTAATTCACGTATCGAGAGATCATGATAAAAAAAATTATAATTTATTTTTCAAAATAAATGCAGTAATTGTAACTACGATACTTGACCGAGGTTTATTTCAATTGAGAATGTATAGTAAAGTAACGCTTTTGAAAACTTTTCAAAAATGGAAAAAAAAATCGATAAAATGGGACCAGTGATTGAGATGAGAGGTTAATTCTTTGGATTTGCTAATAATTTTAAATATAAAGATGTATGAAATATTACATCATCAATAAATTCGATTTTATCATATTTAAGCTGTTAAGGTAAGTTTTTCTTTCTTTTTTTTATACAAAATAAAAGCATAGTAAAATTTATGTCGCTGATTTTATGCAATTCAAAAATGAAACGAAATTAAATTTAAATTATCATTAATGTTTCAATATTGCACGCAAATCATTCAATATGCTTTATTTTGACATTTGGATGACAAAAATTGTTCAGAAAGTTAAATCTTTTTAGTTATTTTACTATGGTTTTTTCAGGGAAAAGGAGGAAAGTTCTCAAAATTTTTTTTATTTACTTTATTTATTATACTTTATTTACTTTACTTACTTTTATTTACTTTATTGTTTTATTTACTTTATTGTTTTATTTACTTTATTGTTTTATTTACTTTATTTATTTATTATTACTTTATTTACTTTATAATTTCAGGTTGAAAAACGAAAAGTTTCTGAGTGAAAGAATATAAATATCGTTAGCCATGTTTATTTCAATTTTTTAAAGTAATATATACATAAAACAATGATGTCTTTTCTTCACTCGCGGAGACCCGAAGCCCTGGTCATGGATATTAGGGCCCATTATTAAATAGGCAAAGTAAGCATTTGCTTAGAGATCCCGTAACTTTAAGAGCACCGGTGGCCAAAAAATTTTTTCCCGCTATTTTTAGGATAATTTAATTTTGTACATCAAATAATAATTTTCAGGATAATTTAATTTTGTACATTAATTTTGTAAATTTACGAAATTCGCGTACTCGAACTTGATCAAATTAAAATAAGATATAATTTAAACTTTGAAACATTATTCTATTAACATTTTTTTTTATTTATTTCTTGCAAATTTTATAATACGTTGCTCCATAATTCTAAAAAAATATATTACTTTATAATTTAAAAAATGTTTTATCTTATTATTAAACAACATTTAGACCTTGTTTTATTTATTTATATTTTGCTGTTTTGTATGTAGTAGCTTTTAAATTTGAATTCTGCATTTTTACATACGCTGGTCTATTAAAATCAACTTGTTTGAAAATGATTTGCAATTATATATTTTTTTATTTCAAGTTATCAAAATATGCTATTTAAAACTGCTTATATAGTGATTACATTAAAAATCAATAAAAAAAGTTATACCTGGTTTTGGAAGCTGAAAAGGACAAATGAGAGGCGCATACTTGAACTGTTTAAGGGCACTTGAGGAAGGGACAATTTGGCCCTGCTTCACTTTTTTTTTTATGAAAGATTAGAAAAGGGGAAAAATTCTGAATCGAATATCATTTTTGGATCAAATAGTTAAGCGTTAATTCAAAAGCGTAAGTTGAATAGACCAAATGTTATCGGCTTGGCGTATAGACCAAATGTTTAATACAAATTTTATATTTATTTTATTTTATTAGGCATTGAAAGAAATGTCGACAATCATTATAAATCTTTTTTTTTTCAGAGCCTTTAGAAATATAATCCCTTTTCCGTTTAGTTGTTATATCTACCTTTTCTTTCCAAATTAAGAGAAAATCAAAGTCAGATTTAGAGAAATTCAGTTTAGTAATTGACCTTGTCTTCTTTTAAAATATATATTCGTACAGATGCCTATTTTCTGAATAATTAAATTGACATATTCCAATTCGTTTTCTCTTTTCCTGAAAAAAAAAAAGAAGAAATGAAAAGATTATTTGAATACAAATAATATTATAAAAAAGGGGTGTAATGTAGCAAGTCTCCACGCGATGCATCCTGGTTAACACTAAATCTGCTACCTTTGCCTCCTTCCTATAAAGTTCAGAAATATGGGAAGGCTAGAGATCTAATGGCATCATAGTCAATCTTCTGGGCATTTGTAATAAATGAAGAAATAAATATTATAAAAAATCGTATTGCTAATGTCTAAACAATGAAAAAGGGAAAATTAAATGAAGCAATTAAAATTGACGGAAATGCTCCATTAACTTTTTCTTTTTCTAGCAAAATGGCATGCTAGATGGCATGTACAGAAATGGCATTCTCTCTTTAGCAATATTTTAAGATTTGGACTTCAAACTTGGAGTCATGACAAAATATACAATCAATACATGTAATTATTACATTTAAACAGCAATAGAAAAAAATTATTCTAATTTTGTGCATTTCCATATATGTCTAAATGAATTAATAATGGACTTTTTGCCCCACTCCCTCTTTTTTTTGGGGGGGGTATGCAAAATTGACAAATTAAATAACTGAAGTTGAATGGAAAGGGTACGTACTTGACAAAATGTATATTTTCGTCCTGATTATTTAGTATGTCTTCAGAAAAGGACAATGATTTTATCACATCGCAACGGCAACGTCGTGATGTTTCGGACTTCCGCGGTGTGGCAAAATGGTCACGTGCACCTTCACATCATAATTTGGAATAGTTACTTTAATTTGTAAATTTAGGGAAAGATTAAATTTAATTGAACTAGTTTGGACGAGCGCATAAATCTCTAACGTTATGAAATGTGGTATAATTTTTAGATTAGAACTTTCAAGATATAATTATTAATTTAAAATAATATTTAGATTATTTATGGGGTAAATAGAACTTTAATGGAATTATGTTAAACGTGACTTTTACTATGGGGCTGATTTAGCCGTTTAAATCATTTATTTTCGAAAAAAATCCAGAAAATTTCATGCATGCAGCTCATTGTAGCTATCTAAGACCGAAACAGGAATAATTTTGTGATTTTAATTCACTAGATTGATAACAGAGTTAGTGAATCCTCAGCCTTTTTACAAATTAATATATATGTTGTCGATTGCAGCCCTAAATTTTTTCCTTGAGCTGGGCACAGCCGGATCATATACTGGCATCTGAAGTAACTCGTTACGAATCTGGGATAAGTTTTCGAAGAACTTAATAGATGCTCTTTTTATAAATTCCGAAAGAGGTTCAATTTGGAGATCGTCATTAAGTATTTTCCTTCTGGCGTTCCAGGAGAGCATTAACAATTTTCATCAGATGTTTGTTTTGAAAAACTTGCAACTTCTTAATGTTTCCGGCAGAAGTACTCCCCCCCCCCCTCTCCCCAAATTTGAGTGTCACATCGCGGAACTTCGAAACATCACGACGTTGTCGTTACCTGATTGATGCCTTTTGTGACCACTTTCGGTCCTCACCCATTGAGAATCGGTCGCAAGGGGCGGGCAAATAAAAGTGACTACTAATAGTGTGAAGGAATTTTCACATTTCAGTTATTCCTCACAGCATTTGGAATTCAGGATGAATGTAAATTGAAGAAATCGACTCTAGTAGTGAAAATTTTCCACAAGAACAATTATTTTATACTGTGGAAGACGTGGGAAAATAAGGTATGCATTTAATAAGATATTTAACTCCCTCATTTCAGTAATGCTATTGTATGTATTAGTAAATAATATTTTTCCTAATATGAACATTTTATTTATGAATAAAAAATGTAATTAATTAAAATTATATTTATTGGAAGTTTAATTAAGTACTGTAACTTTACTTAACGTAACTTTACTAAACGTAAGGTATGCATAAGTATACCTTACGTTTTTACTATTCATAAAACATAATTTAAACTATCTACTAATTTCATTTGAAGTGAAATTTTGCCTTATGTACGGCTTATTGAGGATGTACTAAATTTGCTGGTACTAGTAGTAACTGTCACTCATCCTTTCCCTTAAGTGATAAGCAATAAGTCCAAACGCACTTTTTCCAAGATTTAAAATAATAAGGTAATATTTAAGATTTACTATAGTATCAAAAGCATTTAATCATTTGGAATTCCTTAAAAGATAAATAAAACGTAAGTAAGATACTACTTAAATTCTCCGAAATTGAAGTTTTATTGATTTTTGTTTTCTTTTGCATTAATACTAATGCAGTATTAATTAAATTAATGTTACATATTTCCGTTCTCAGAATATGTATTTTTAAAAACCATTTATTCACATATTTTATTTACTGGAACACCAACTACATACTTGTATTCGGGTTCAAAATCTCAAGAGTATCTTACACAGGGTGACTAATCGACATTATTCCATTTATTTATTTATTTTTACTCATAAATTTTAAAATATAAATATGAATCAAAATTTTGAAGCAGATTTTTTTTAAATATAATTACAATACTTTCTTTTTGTATGATTCTCATATAAGAAAATAAAACTCGGCGTATATTCAAAATATTCTTCTTTTTAGATAGATATTACTTCTTAATTTTTATGTGCAATTTTTATTTTTTTATGCAATTGAGTCACTGATTTAAAAAATATATATAGAATTGTGTATTTATTTCTTGGAGAGGGGATTGTTATTATAATTTCAAGTGAATCTGTACCAGGTTATTGAATTTTTAATTTAACCATCAATTCTGTTTCATTTATTAATGAATTTTTAAGCTTTTGCACCCAAAGCAAAAAAAAAAAAAGAAAATACACATTCACAATTGGTATTAATTTTCATATTGATATCTCTTAAAAATATTCTTATGTTCCAGTGGGATAAAAAGTAATTTTTTAAATTATTTGAACTATCAAATAAATTGTTTGCTTTAGATAACTGCATATTTTATATTAAAACTTTTCTATGATTGATATTCTATTTTTTCTTGAAATAATTAAAATATTTATGTTATACGGAATAAGTGAATTGAACATTATTCATGCCTTAGAAAAACAGTGCCCCTAAGAATCTTACCACCAAACACTTGCAAAAAAAAAAAACAAAAAAAAAAACAGATTTTTTGTCATCATGTTAAATATTTATCTGACTGTGGACAAACATTGCTAGTTCATTCCAAGGTAAATTCTCTGTAGCAATAAAAAGGAGTTACAAATAAAATTGAACTGAATCCCCGTATTAAAAATTAGAAATGCTAAATTGCCAAATCTTACAACCCGATCCGCTGTGAAAGCTATGATACGTCACATCTAACGAACCAATGAGCAGTGAATATTGTGAATTCTCCGCCCCTATCAAACTGTTCTGCCATTTACTTCAGGACAGTGAATACAGATTACTGTCTATCGATAACTTCTCTCTGCAATTCATGGTGGAGAAGGGTAATTGTAGTCCCTTCGAATTTTCACTTGTTCTGCAACGGTACAGGCTATTCGTTCTTAAAGATTTTGAAAAATATTATTGATATTTATTTTTATATGTCTTTCAAAATAATTTTTTTATGTGTGCTCGAAAACTTTTTGTAAGCACTTTGCTACAAAATACTTAGAATTAAGTACTCTATTCAGAGTAAAAGTGATCCCCTAGCTGGGCGGATGTCGACCCTAACATTTTTAATTGCGGTAAGAATTTTTTTTAATCAGTATATTAATTTTGCATTTTGTATTCGATCGTTTTCTTGAAAACAGTGAATTATTTGTTTCAAATCATGCATTACCACTTCAAAATAATGTCTGATAACCCTAATCTTTGAAGAAAGTAAGCAGAATTTCTTGAAATTTAAATGCTGGAAATTGGTTGTTTTATTTAGATATACTTTTTTACGTAGATTAACTTTAAATATCAATGTTTTCTGTCTTATTTTTTTAAGATTGTCGAGTATGTAGATAATGTGTTGATTGAAAGCAAATACTCGGAGTTGATAGTTCTTTGACTCAAGGTCATAAATTTTTTGGTAAAGTTGCACTATATGCTTTGAAATGTTTGTAAAAATTGACTAAATGTAAATGTTTTCCCCTTTCAATTAATTAGAATAATTTTTGTTTGCTTTCTTTGTTACATAAATTATCCTTGTGTTATAACGTAGATGCACGAGTGTTAACATCATTTACCAATTTTTATTATTGCACGTGTAAATCAGTTTTTAATTAAGAGATATTAAGAAAAGTAGAATAATTGCTGTTTGAAAAGAAATTACTGAATATTTCTAACACTCAATGCATGTGCATTTGTTTTCATGTTATTGCGTAATCCCATTCTATAGCAAAATAGGCGCGCCCAGGTCAGGTCACAATTCCAAGTTCCGATAAATTTCGGAAGAAAATTATATTATCTTATTACAATATTTGCAATGTGAAAAGTAAAAATTATCTGAAACTAAAATCTATTTGCAATTTTAATTCGTATGAAAAAAAAATTAGCTCAAAAGTTAACTTAAGAAAGTTAACTACTTTCAAATTCGTCAAGTTCAGTAAAACGGGATATTTTGTATATTCTGATTGCATAAATTACAAAATTTATTGAATTCGATTTTATTTATGTATTTTCTAGAAAAAAATTCATGAATTTTAACATAGTACATCGGTTATCAGACTTATGTCATCTTCGGAATGAATGCTTTGATACAAGTTTTGAAAAAGTTCTGAATTTAAAAAATGTTGCATTTTAAATTAGATTAGAAAATTCAGAAGACACTTAAAATTTTTCTAATGTTTTTCTTTAATCTTTATTTTAGAGGCTTAGTTCAAGAATAAAGGAATTGATTAATTATTGCCAAATCTATCATTTTCTTTAAAAGACTTTCTTTAGGCGTAATATTGTTATAAAAATTTTAATTTAATGAATTATTATAATAACAGTTGAGCAGCATAGTACTACTGTGATCCTGTTTGGTTGATTATTCTTAATGAACTATTTGTTTTTAGATTTTTGTGATATATGATAAACAAAATGATATGCAATGTACTTTATCCCACATTTGTTATAATCTATTTGATTGAAATAATGGCTTTTGATTTTATAAGTAAAGGTTGGTATTTATATATTAAGAGCATACTATTAGCAAACTTAAGGTTTAACTTCATATCGATGATGGACATAGTCGATAGATTAACATAACCTAGTTAGCGATTTTTTTTATTATTATTATTATTGCGACCAGCAATTAATCACCAAAACTGATGCGTAAAGTTGTTTACTTTTAACATATTTGATATATATTATAATTTTATTCAATTTTTCCCCCCGTACAGGTGGAACTTTAAACAACAAAAATATAAGCTACCTTCCACAGTCCTATTTATACAGCTGTTGCATGTAAAGCTCTTCAAAAAATGAAGGGACCAACGGAGAAGCATGTAAGTTTCTTCTCAATTTTTAAAGTTTGCTGATCACATAATTATGAAATCTTGGAAATTTTTTATATTATAACTTTAGTGAGCAACATTTTTTTACTCCACTTTCATTACCATATAAATCTTTATATGGGAATGATATGCTGATGACAATTATTCAGTATTGATATTAATATAATTTTAATGATTATAATTTTATTTGTAAATTAAATAAATAATTAACATCTTGTATCATTACCAAACTTTTATTTTAAATCTAAAATACCTGTCATATACTTTGTTTTGTTATTCAAATGGAGCACATAATTTAGTATGCTATTGTAAATTAAAAACTAACAGGAACAGAAAAAAAAGTTTTAAAATATTAGTTCAATCTATTAGGGAAAGAAATTTTATATGGAACTTTTAGAAAAGCATCATATATAGAATTGTGTGCATCTAAATTATATTTTCAATTAAATTCGATGTTTCTAATTCTATTGAGGTTTTACTTGAATATTTTTTTTATTACAGTTTGAAGGCATTTATGCCAATCCCCGTCTTATGCATGCAATAGGATTGGTGGTAGTAAGTTGAAATTTCAATTATTTAATACTAATAATAGTTTTAATTTGTTGAAAGTTAAAAAATTCTTCTATCTTTTTATTTTATATTTAATGATTAAAAGAATGTGTTTATATTTTTATCCAGTTCGATTACAGGAAAAAAAATTTCAATTTTTTGAATTTGCCAACTTTTTGAAACTTTGAGACCATTATAATTTTTAAAATGTATTGTAAGACTATAATTTTTTTAGGTACAAAAGTTTGCTTTTTATTAAGAATTTTCAAGTTGTAATTAACAGTTTTTTCTTTGACATTTCCATATTGTTTTGGATATCCATATTTATTATGCAGGGTGTGTAGCGCCATGAAAAATGCGTAAATTTGAAAACCATTTTTAAGCATCTTAAAAGTGTTTAATTTTGAAAAAATGTCCATAAAAAGTGCTTACTTTTTATAAGAAGTACTAAAAAAACGCATTTGCTTTGTTTCCCCACATTTTGAATATACTAATGCTGAATATGTTCCAACACATATTAAGATGGTGAATGAGCCCCATGCACTATGCCATACTTGTCTTGGCTCAAAATACATTCGCACTTTAATTTTTAATGTTTTAAATGTTGAATTTATTTAAGTTATGTTATGTGTATGCATGTTTAATTTTTATGTGCTGTTGAAGAATTCTCAGATTTGGTCCAGTCAGTGAAAAAAAAGAATACAGTACTGCAGGATGAATGGGGTGCGCTAAAGAGATGTATTGAACATGGAAGAAACCTACTGTAAAAACATTTATAGTGCAACTTCTTTAATACCTTATGTATTGGATCATCATTCTCGTTAATATGGAGATTAGATTATGGTCGTTTTGGAGCTGTCCCTTTTAAACAACCTATTAAAAAAATTTTACTGCTTTATATTTTATTTCAAGTAACTGTGGCATGTAATTATGTTAGTTGATTAGGTAAAATCCAGTATGATATTTTAACTTGGAACCATAAATTTTCAGTGATTGTGATTTCTTAGTGCTTTTTGCTTAGTGCTTAGTGCTTTCCGATTTATTTGAAAAATTTTTGTTGGACCAGTCTCACTAAATTTTATTTTTTACTAAGGTGAAAAAAATAATAATAAACTGATATATCTAATAATTTTTACTTAAGTTGACTATTAGGAGATATTCTCACGTGATTGTTTAATGCACTTTATTGCCAAAATAGATAATGGATTTTTGTTACACATACATATATATTTCTTTTACAGATTCATATCTTATTAGTGTATGGATATATGATAAGAATAAGGTGGTTGATATTTTATGTCTGTTACATTTCAAAGTTATTTTATCAAATTATTTCATGGTATATTTACATTAAGGGAAAAAAAATGTTCCTTGTGCATATGAAATGAAACTATAAAATTTTGATGCACCTTCATTACTTCATACAGAGCTACAAGAGTTTTACAGAAGTCGAAAACAAAAGTTTTCGTTTGTTGAAATTGTATTTACCCTGCTTGCATATTCACACAATATATACCATTTTTTAAATGTCTGGGAAAAAATCTTATTTGTTTTTCTTATTATTGCTTAGGGCTGTATTGCACGTCTTCAAGTAAAAAGTGGTTCAATCTATGAAGGAGTGTTGAGAACAATATCTAGTAAGGTAAGTCTTTAACTACATATATGTACCTTTTTTTATGTCAAATTACATTATGTTTTGAACTGAGAAACTTATTTTAATGTTTTTTTATTGCAGGCAGATTTTGTTCTAGAAATGGCTCATAAAGTTGATATAAAGAAGTCTACCAATAACTCTGGTGCAGCCCCATTGAATGTTTTGACTCCTCTTACTAGCTCTGATGAAATAATAGAAAAAATAGTTTTTAAGTTTGAAGATGTAGTACAGCTTTCATTTCTTAATGTTGATCTTGACTTTGCAACACGAGGTACACATTTTTGTTACATAATTTAACTAGGATTAATATTAATAATTTAATAGGTATATATGCATCTTTTTTTATGTATATGTATTTGTGGAATGAAGATTGTCCCAAGACGCTAAAAAATATGTGATGTTTATTGATATTTTTAATTCCATTTATACAAAAATTGCTAAATCTATGGAAAGTGAAAATTTTCATTGAATCGTAAAATGTTTCTTTTCTCTTATGTCACTGACACTGATTATGTATGCTTCAATTATGTTTAATTTGCATAATTATGCAAAGTCTATCATAAAATTTATTATTTTATATATTAACTCTTATCTGTCTTATTATGTTTATATTACTTTTAATAAAAAGCTTTTAAATAAAAAGGAAATCATATTAACCATTATAGTTCAAGTAGTACATCTTATGTAACTATTGTTAACATTATAAATATAAGCGTATTTTATTTTTGTGTATCGTGTTCAAGTAAGTTGTTTTCATAGACAATTTTACATGTGGCTTTAACTTTATAAAGTAACATTAATTCATCCCTCTGTGCATGTCTTAAGTTTACTGCTTTGCATTTTAAACATCCCTTAAATTATTTATTTCAGAGAGTTTCACTGATACTGCTATAAGCAAATTCAATGGGCAAGTTGTGGAGAGAGAACTTGAGCCATGGGATGGAGGAGCATTACCTGTTGATGGATTGGACTTGGGTGCTGGTGAAGAAGAAGCTGTAAGTCAGTTTCTTTACACCATAGTTTGAGAAATTATTTACCATGATTAACTTACACAGTTATTTTTTTATTCAAATTTGGAATGTGGAATTGTTTTTCATTTTATATGCAAGTTCCAATTCTCTTATGGTGATTCATTGTTTTGTAAAAACTTTGCTTGTGTATCTTTTTTTATATAAGATTGAAACATAATTGTATTGCATATTTAAAGGCTCACAAAATCTTGCTAATTCAATTTTAATAATTAGATTGGAAATTTTTCTGACTTATTATTATTAGTTAAGGTTATATAAGATAAAATATGTTTGAAATCCTTTGATAAAAATTTTTAATGAATTTCTCTTTGAAATTTATATGCGTTTATTTTATAGAGTTATTTTCTACAAGTGCCTAAATATAATATTAATGCTAAGGATTAAAAATTTTGCATTAAAATTGTATTTTCAAAATATTTTAAATATACTTATATTATATTTAATTTACAGAATGGCTGGAATGCAAATGATATGTTTCGCACTAATGAAGAAAAATATGGTGTAAAATCATCGTTTGATAGTAATTTACCAGGTTATACGTAAGTTATGCATTTGTTTTACATCTTTATCTAAAACTGAGAACTTTTAAGTAAATGTGAAGTTAGATTGAAACTATTTATGTGATATTAATATAACTTCTCATTAGGTTAAATATGAAGTTATATTAATTTAAATTATATCTAGTCAGGGGCTTGTCTATGACAAATGCCATTAGATATAACAGCAACAACATGATTATATCATTTAAAAAAGGGAAATTACTGAGACCTAAAATAATATCTACATTTAAAAAAAATTTTAAACAATTTTGTGTTAAAATATTGTTAGATTACATTGCTTATTTCTGTGCTGTCAGATTACTCCAACTTCAAAAATTTTGTTACAGTTTTTTTTTTTTTTAATTCTGTTTCTTGTATGCAAATTTTCTTTCCAGAGCTTAAGTGTTTCATTTTATTTTGCAATGGAGGGTAGACAATAATAATTGTAATAATAAACTTTCATACCTTACTACATTATGTATTAATATTTCTTTTGTACTTAGAATACCTTTGAATAAACAAAATACTGAAGAATATAAACAACAAGAAGCCAGAGCTTCAAAAATAGCTCAAGAAATTGAAAGTGGTTTCCATCATAAAAGCCGAGCTGCATTAGAAAATGGTGATGAAGAAGAACGATTTAGTGCTGTTATACGACCTGATAATGCTAATAATACTAACAATAATTTCAGGTAAGTTAATGGGCTTAGAGTAATGAATAGTCGTCGTTTGGTTTTCAATATAAAATTTGTTATTTGCTTTCTGTTATTTAAAAAATAAAATGTTCTCGCTTGTTTATTACTATTGTAGTTTTAAATTTTTAATAAGCTTAAACTTTAGTTTTTTTTAATTTCTTGTTAAAAAATCTAATTGTTAATTATAAACATTTAATTGTACTCTAAGTTGACAATAAGAAATATCAAATCATTATAATTTAATTGAATTTGTTAGTATTACTTTTATTAATGAGCACTTAAATCTTATTTTTTAAACATTCATTTGCATTAATTGTCAAGCAATGCATGTCTTTTAGAATATATATATATGTTTAGAATAGATATAAGAAAATGTGTCGGTCTATATAAAAAAAAATGCTTTGCCTTGGTTGTTAAATGGAGATATTTCATTTTCAGTTGAAGTGCAATATTTTACTCAAATTATTTTCTGAAGTATTTAATTCATGCATTTTCTAAGATATGAAAAGAAAGTTTGAATGCCTACATCCTATGCTAAATATTACATCTGCCTTATGAATAAATTGTAAAAAAATTTTAGGTTCGTTCCTCATCGCTCTCGAAAGCCTCAAAATGTTCGTAGTAACATTCGTAACAGTCCAGCTCCTCATGTCAACAGGAATTCTCATCAGCATTCCCAAGTTTTCCATCGTGTATCTAGTCCAGCTATGTCTGTTAATAATTCTCAGGGAAACTATAAGGTGGGGAACTCGGTCTCGGCCACCACATGTGTAAACACTGTTTCGCCGAGACCAACTCCCACTTCTACTCCTCCTGCTCCACGACAGCCAATAGTTCAAGCTAATCAACTGCCACCACAGCAGTCACCTTCTCAATTTAACCAGGTGCCTGTAACAAGTGCTGCTGTAAGCGTTGCTCAACCTGTTGTACGTTCCACACCACCTACAACTCCAACTGTGCCTCAAGAAGAAAATCATAAAGTGAATGGAGGTAAGAGATATTGTAATTTTTGTTAATCGATAGTTTTTACAAGGCTCTAGTTTAATTTCTCTTTTAATCACTAAGTGCTGTATTCAAATAAAATTGGCTATATTCAGTTTTATTTTTGATAGGATAGTTAAATTTTGAAATGTTTGACATGTATAATATGTGAATTTTTTTCTTATTTTAATTCATTATTTAGTTAAAAAAAAGCCTTTAATTTAATTCGGTTTTAATGGCGTCTAAAAAAAGCCAAGAGAAAATTTTGCCAAATTAAAGAAATATAATCAAGTGCATTATTATTTATTATGAAAAATTTTAAATATGCTAATAACATTCTATATAGTTTGGCAATTAAAATCTCCAAATTGGTGAAATTTTTTCTTGCCACCTTTCAGTTGCCATTATGATCGAAAACTACTGCAATATTTCTTTTGTATTAAAATGGGGGGGGGTATAAAAATTTTGTATGTGATTCTATCATTTTTATTCTAGAAGCTGATAAAACTGAATTAAAATTTGCTCCAAAACCTCCTCGATCTTTGAATCTACAAAATGCTGCTAATAAAGAAATGAGGGATTCTGTGGTTAATCAACAGAATGCAAACAAAAGTGCTGATAGAAGAAAAGAAGCTGAAAAGAAAACACCAGTGCAGAAAGGTAAAGTTATTTTTAAATGTATTCTCATGTTATACTCAATTCATTTATATCAATTAATGTGATCAGTAATAAAAATTAATTTAATAATTTAATTAGTAAAATTTAATAATTAGTACTTTCTGTTAACATGACAGCAGCCAAATTATATCAAATAGCAACTTTTTTTTTTTTTTTTTTTTTTTTGAAAAAAAAAATGTGTAAAAAAATGTGTATAGACATAGTACTTTTCCTAATTTATAGTTATAACTGAGTAACATAATAGTATTTTATGTTAAAAGATTATTATTGGACAAAAATCTATAGCTGCAATTTATGCAATAATTAGGTTTACTTGTTATATAAAACATGTGAAGGATAACACTGTCTGCAAAGTACTCAAAGTTTTATTAGGAATTGCAATCATTGGCCTTTAAAATAGGTTGTTTTCCATCTATGCACAAAAGTAAATGTTTGAAGAGCATGTAGAGTTATTACTTGGAGAATTCAATTTATGTTTTAGAAAACTGTGAAAAAGCCCTCTTTGCTTTATAGAAAACTGGTTAATGTTTTTTAAACTTATTCCTGTTGCAATTTATTTTTAAATATATTCTCATGTTATACTCAATTCATTTATATCAATTTTTATCTTATTTCTTTATTCTAGCTCGTGATGATAAAACTGAAGACTTGAAAAGATTCCATGCTAGGTTTAAGGTATAGATTTTTATTTTTTTTGTTGATTTTAGCAAGAGAATTTGAATAGAAGAATTTAATAGAAATTTAATTTAATAAAAGTATATAATTAGTATTTTAGTAAATTGATGTATTCATAAAACCTGATGTATTGGAACATAAAAATACTATACTATTTATAACAACATAAAAATGATCTTGCTTTTACAGTGCAATTCAAATGATAGTATATGGTAGTTAAAGCAATTTTTTAGTCTGCTGTTATTATTATGTATTTAGTATTTATTAAGATTTAGCAAAGAATTTTAAAAATGTCAGTGACTTAAACATTTTATGTAATAATGATTAGTTCTTCCACATTTTTCAATTTTTTCTATGAAAAGCACGTAAGGTATAAAAATAAAGTGAATGATTTTTTTTATTCCAAAGGAAGTTAGCGAATGTTATCTGAAAAGGAAGTTAAATGATTGTGAATGTTATCTGAAATTACTGAATAGACAAAAATGTTCATACATTTTAATAGCTATTTCATAAACAATTAATTACATTATCAAATTTTCATAATATTTATTTATAAAAGTAAAATAATTTCAGCTTTTGGAAAGTTAAGCCAATTAAGTAATTTTGCAATTTTTATGATTATGAAAAATCATAATTTTTATGGTGAAGTCTCAATCAATCATCATAATTGATTCCTATCCTAATACATATCACAACTTGGTAAATAATTAAACTAAAAATGACATTTAACTTCATGCACATTCTGGATCTCACTCTTATAGATTTCTTTTTGTGGGTGTACATGAAACATAATATTAATTCAACGTCAACAATCAAATTGAGATCACCCATTAGAAACAGTACCCAAATTCCAATTATCATGTTTAGTATTTTTCCAGTTTGTGGGTTGATTTTATTAGTAATTCCTGGGTAATAACCTTTAACTACTCCTGATTACAGATAAAATTCTACATTTATGTAAGTTTTGAAGTATATATTTCTTTATGTAATAGCTACTTATGTAAGCTGATATTCAATTTTCTGAAACATTTTGTATTAAGTTTTTTCTAGATAATATTTTTTGGTGATTGATATTCAGTAACCACATTGAAAAATGGCTTGCGATTACTACTTTGTATAAAGTATTATTATCAGGAAAAGTTAAAATTACTTTTATTTTTCGAAATTATCTACTAAATTATGAAAACAGTCTTTGGGCTTTATGTTCAAAAACTTTTATTTGCTTGTTGAAGGCAGTTATATTTTTTTTATGTATAAAGTATAATACATATATGTATATATTTAAAATAAAAAAAATGACTCTTCTGTCTTTTATGTTCTTAGTAACAAATAAGTTGCTCAGAAGCCAATGTGGTTAAGTTAAAAAGATAAAGTAAAAATTCATGTTTTAAAAGCATTAATAAGTATATATTATTATTGTTAATAATACATATTGGTTTAATTAAGCACCATGCACCTCTATTAATAAATAAAAAATATCATTTATTCTATTAAAATCTACAAAATTCAGAGAAAAAACATCCCTTTAAATAAGTTATAACTGAAATATCAAATTTTGGACTATTTGAATGTTTTCATATTTTGCTTATATGAAATGTTTTACTTGATTAAAGCATATGCAAAGGTATATTTATAAAATATCTAGTTCATTTAAATTTTTTTAAAAATCTGTTCATTCACGTTTTGTTTTATAAAACCAAATATTTGGAAAATTGTTATTTATAGTTGTTCACCAACTTTTATAAATTAAAAGAAATTTTCTATCACTACAGCTCTCAGAAGAGCCAAAGGACACTCATGAGAAAGATTCATCTCCAAAATCAGAGTCTCAGCCATCTGGAAATTCTGCTGTACCTTTGCCTTCTAAACATCATAATAAAGAAAAATCGAAGGAAGAGGATAGGAAGACTGATAGTACTCCAGAAAATAGAACAAGTCCAGATAATCCTAAAAGTAGCAATCTGAATCCAAATGCTAAGGAGTTTGTTTTTAATCCAAATGCCAAATCATTTACTCCAGTAAGTTAATTTATTCCAGTATTAACTGCTGTCTTCATTAAAAAGTCAATTCTGTATGTATGTGTATGAGAAAAGGGGAAGGGCTCTATTGGAGACAAAATCAAATATGCATTTTGCAAATTTTTTATGATTGTAAGCATTTGAAATGTTTTAAAAATAAAGCACTTATCATGCTTGTTTTCTATTGCAGAATATATGTAAACAGTTAAGATAATTTCATTCATTATCAAACGTGTTTTACTTATGAAAGTTTTCTTTTATTAAATTAGAAGATTGTATTTATTATTTTAACTAAACAAGTCACCTAGTATGTAAATAAATTATGCTCATCTTCTTTAATTTCCCCCATTCTTTTTTCACATCTAGCGAGGTGCTCCAATACAGAATGTTGCACCGCCAGCTGTTCAACCACCACCCCGCTTGCATACTCAGAGTCCAATCATGGCAATGCCTCAACCACATATTATGCCTGGCATGGCTCAGACTGTGTTCAACATGGCTCCTCATTATGTCGTATCTGCTACTCCAGTATCAATGCCTGTTGCTCCACCCTTCACGCCAGCTGCTTCAGTAACACCAGCACCAAGATTTAGAAAGGGTATGTAATTGTTTTAATAAGCTAATTATAGTTATTGAACTCTATTGTTGTTTTGTATGTTTCTTGATTTAGCTGTTTTGTTTTAATATTTTCTTTTTGGCTAATTTTTTAAATTGCATTATATATACTTTAAAATGTTTTAATGAAATAGCTTTTCTTAAATCAATACAGCATTGCATCTTCACCAATTGATATGATTACATTAAACATTTGACGATATAATTTTCAAAGCTGTTTTTAGAGGAATAAAATTCCTTATCTATTCAAAATCTTAAAAATGCTCTTTAGATTTTATTGCAATGTGTATGAATGTATGTGTGCATGCATGTGTTTATTTTAAATGTTTAGAAAATTCCAATTAGGCCCAATCCTTTTGGAATATATTTAATAATAAATGCTAATTAGTTCCATTTGCCTAATTTCAGATACTTCTCATTATTCTAGAAGAAATTTTAATCAAAATAATATATCCCGGCAACGAAATTCCTTCCAAGGTAGAAACACCTTTTAATAATTCATATTAATTAAATTCCAACTAGGCCCAATCCTTTTGGAATGCAGATATGATTAGATAAACATGTTAATAATTTATTTGTGTGTGTATAGAATAAGTATGCATACTTCAGAAATGTTTGTACAGGATGTTTCAAAACTTGCTACAAATTTTAAGGGCTGATGGAATAAATCTAAATAGCATGAACCATATTACAATGCATAGTTGTAACCTTTGTGGTGAATTCTTGTGATTGGTTGTTGCTGTTTTCTGAAATTGAACTCACATTAAAGAATTATTAAATTTAATGAAGCATATTTTATGAATCTAATATGTTTATTCACTAATTGTCATTTAAAATTTGGGCATCAATAGTGACCCGTCTCAGACTATTGGTATAGTAATATAATTTGATTTCATCAGAATTATTTGAAATTATCTTAATAAATGATGTCTAGCATATGATATTGCGAGGAAAAGTCCTAGCATGAGACAGTGGGTCTGAACCTAATATGACACAATAAAAAGATTCATATCAAAAGTTGCAGATTCAGAAAAGTTTTAATGCTTCATTATTTAAGTTACAATTGTGTTTTGTATAGTGGTTTATTCTTATTTAGATGTGTTCTTTCAATCCTTGAAGTATGTGCGAAAAGTTTTAAAACGTCCTGTATTTTGTAATATGTTTATTTTCAATGTGAAATATTTCGCATCTGTTTACAAAAATATATTTATTTAAAACCTTATTTAAATATTTTTCTCTATTTATATGCAACTTGGCAACAATTTATAAATCTCTAAAAATAAATCTGTATTAATTTAGTGATATAATATAAATGAAGAGAAAAATATTCTGTTTAATATTTTCTTATTTTTGTGTAAAATTGTAAAAAATTTATAATGGAAAAAGCAATTTTTTAAAACTAAGTATGAAGCACTAAGCCTTTCCCATTCAGTTATTACATTAAATTATCTGGAAATCTTATTTTAAGATTTCTAATTGTCTTTTTACTCTAAATACCTGTTTGTTATTTTTGATATAAATTGGCAGCTATTACATGAAATTAATTTTCTAAAGTCCCCCCCCCCTTCCATTGAACAGAACTTTTTGCATTTTTTGTTTAACAATTATTTGGAAGTGTTCCCTACTGAGGGATTCTTCTGTTAAAAATTCCAAATCATTCATGATAATATAACTGATTATAATAACAAACTAATTACTGCAATAAATCTAAATATATTGTGTATCTTGACCTGTTTATAGAAAGCTCTTAATTAGCAAAAGTTTTAATCTTCAGTGAATGAATATTAAAGGAAAGTAATTTTAATATTAGCTGCTTCAGATGTTTTAATTTCTAAATTTAAAATATGTTTTAAGAACACTTATCTTATTAAGTAATCTAATCATACTGACAAGGAGAGAATTCTCAAATTAAATCATTTTTTCTTATTCCTTTCCTTTCAAATAAAAATGAATGGTATGCCTGTATGTGTGTATGCACGTTGAAATAATATTCCAAAATAACCAGGTTCCCACACATTAAGAAAAAATTAAACGTTTAGTTTAAAATGATATTTGAAATTTATCTGAGGCTATCTTCTGTGTCAGTATTTATCATTTGACTAGTTTGAAAAAGAACAAGCTTAAAATTTTACCAAAATATTTAGTTTATTAAAAATGTAAAGTGAAATCTGAAGGAAATGCTTTATTTAAATGGAATATAATGAATGTTTAGAGAAGCCAATAAACAATGTGCAAATTCCATATCATTTCATTAGTTTAAGCATTTCTAATCTTATCAAATATTTAACTTCAATCAAATCAGTCACTTGACACATATAATATGCTTTATTGAATTTATTTTAAATATTTGCAATGAAGTTAATTTTCTCTTAAAATCAATAAATTTTGGTCATTTATTTATTTTTTTTTTTACACTCTAGACTTTAAATGTTTTTAAATAGTATAATATCATTATTACAAAAACTGTGAAAAGGGGAATCTTGCAGACTTTTAAATGGGGTTATATATTTATTATCCTTTTGAAATAATACTTTTTGCTTTTTTATTATTTTGATTACTAGATTTTAAATTTTCTTTCATATCATCATTTCCCACCTTTTTTAAATATCTTTCTTTCATATAAAAAAAATCTGGTTATCTTATGTAATTTACTTTTTCAATACAGTTCACATTTGTTTTGAAAGTGATGCAAATAAAATAAAAATGTTGAATTCAATTTTAAATTGCTGATTTGTATTCTTGATGTGCATCCCATCTATTTTATACTGAATTTTTTACATTTCATCTGTCTGGCCTTGCATGTATTTTTGTTTATTTTTACATGTTTTCTTTCTCCTCTCCTCTCCTTCCTTTTCCTACATTTTCATTTTATTTTTCTGGTTTATTTTTCTTGTCTTGTGTGGCATTTCAACCTTTCTGTTTTCTTTTTATTTATTGATTTCTTTTCTTTTGTTTTCCATTTCTGTGAATTTTCTTCTTTTGCAATCCTTTGGTTTAAAGATCCAGAGTATGGTGTTGGTATGGGACTTAATCAGTATGAAGACGTGATCTTTTCAGCTATGCCAATGACTATTCAGCGTCATGATATGTCTCAACCCATGCATGTGCAAGCGGCTACTGGTCAACCAATATTAGCTCAGCCTACTCTGTCGGCTCCACAGTTCACCATTCAGTATACTCCGCCTCCTGGAATGCTCCATCATCCTCCTGGGCCACCACAGCAGTTGGCATATGCGCAGGTTAGTGTCAAATCATGTTAATATGATAATTAGACTATAGTGGTTTTATTGATAAGTCCTTTGATTTAAGTGGATCTTAAAATTTTCTCAAATTATTTATCAAATTATTTAATATTATTAAATATTTATAATTTTCTATATTTATTATGAATTTTAAAAAAAGATGGCAGATCTTAGTATCTTTAGATATAATAATTTGATTTTTTTTTATTTTAGGAAAAAGTATTCACTAGCTTTATTAAGTTAAATAATTATATTGTAAAATTGAAATCATTCCTAAGTCTTTTTTTTAAATTAAAATTAAGAATGATTTTTTTTTTTTGGTTTCATAAATGGCAATTGACACACTTATTTTTTAAACTTGTGAAGAAAAACATGAAGGGAAATACTCCACTGTTAACTAAACAAGAAACTGAAATAATATGCTATCTTTTAAATACTTTTTGAATGAGATTATGGCATTATAATTTTTAATAAAATCACTATTTTCTACAATTGAAAATTGATATCTGACAAGTCATATATGGTATTTATATATATAAATGGCACTTTAATATGTCTAATAAGATTCAAATGAAATCTTTCTAAAAATAATTTCTTAATCCACTTCACTGTAATCTTCTGAGTTGTTCAGAATATTATTTTTCATATGGAATCAAATCACTCATTTGGTAAATTCTTTTCTAAAGTTATATAATTTCTGATTTTTTTCTCACTGCATCTTTTTCTTCTTTTTTGCCATCCTAACCAGTTTGCTGATCTGTTCTTTCCATGGTTTTGACAAAGAAACTTTTCCCCATAAGAGTTTTTTAATAAGTACTATTTCCTTGAAATTATGAAGTTATAACTCCGACTTCTTCAAAAGTATGTTTTATATAAATATTATGTGTTAGTATAAACCTTTTGTGACATAAGGAACAAAAGCATGTAGTTTAAATAAGTTTTTTCATCCATGATTATTAGTAAAAAGTTAAATATTTATTCATTATGAAGATTTCTTTGTAAGAGCTACGAGATACAGCCCAAGGAGAGAGGGCTAATTAAATAATTCATATTAGTTCCATAGTTTCCCTCTTTTAATTTTACCTATTTTCTTTTTTAATTTCACTTTTTCAAATTATATTAAAAAAATTTATTTATATAAAAATAAAGATCAAAATTGATTCCTCAAATTAAAGATGATGGCATAATCATAATTTATATATATTTACCATTATATTTATTTTGGTGGATTTTTTCCCCAAATCACATTTAATAAATGACCTATGGTGGACATGTATCGTATTTGTCAAGCATTCAGTTTAAAATATCTGCTCTAGAGTTATTTTCTTAATTACATTTTAAGTCTCAATTTCCAAACCAGAAAATACCCAGTCTAATTTTATGGAAATATTATTACAAATGCTTTACTAGAATTATTGGTCATGTATTCTCATGAAAGTATGCCTTGCTTATAATTTTGATTGGCGAATTTAGCTATTTAAAATTAGTGTAAAATATTAGTAGCTAGTTAATATTCTAGTTTTTTAAGCCCCTTAAATTCACTTTCTTTTCTGTTGTACAGAAAAAGATGTATTTTCAGATGTATTCTCTTATGCCACGTGTCTTAACTCCACAACCTGTTGGGATGGTGCCTACTTCTGCTGCATATGGTGATAACCCTCAAATTCCAACTCATGTTTATAGTAAGTATGCTCTTTTCCTAAATTTATATTTAGATTATGCTTTTATATTGAAAACAGAATTTATAGTTAGTAATTCAGATTTAATTTCTTGTGTTCTTAGCTATTTAATTAAATTATTCATAATGTATTTGTTTAAAAAAAAAGAACTAAACATTGATTAGATAGTAAAGATAATTATCATACTTACCATGCTTATCAAAACTTGTGTTAAACAATATTATTTATTATTATTATTGCTTGCTTCCATAACTATCTAGGTATTGCCATTCCACTTAATACATTCCCTCTAATAACAATAAATATAAAATTATCCTGCTTTAATGAGTTACAAATAAAATATCACACTTGGCCTTCCTGACCTTTCATTTGTTCTTAATTAAACAATATAATAACAATAAAAAATGTAAATATGAAAAAAAGAAATCTGTTCCTGTTATATGAAATGTCTTGTATGTAGTGAAACAGAAATCTCAATCTAATGCATATGATTCAGTAATCCAAAACCTTAACTAAATTTTCATTGCTGATTAAAACATTCTTAGATGCTGTATTTTTCACAGGATTGAGACTTACTGTTTTCTTTGTTTCTCTTATGAATTGTGACAAAAGTAGTTAAAAGTACATCAAATGTTGTAAAGGTCTGGAGCAATCTTTTAAGTTGAAAATTATCCTTTCATACTGTCCTGTTTTATAAGGTGTTATGAAAACTGCTTGAAGCTTTGCATTTTGGTATTGCTTAATTATTTTTGTAGATAATACCCAAGGGCTAAATTCAGGATTGTGGAAAACTGCATCTGTATAATTACTTCAATAAGTCATCACTTTTATGTAACAGAAATTTATCTTTTATATTCTGACTAACAAGGTATCTAGTTAATTATCAGCCTGATCTCGCTAGTCTTCTTAACCAATTGGACAGCATTTGTATAAGGCGATTGTGTGTCTAACATGATTGCATTTTCCCTCTATTCTTTCTGAATTTCTTTGATAGCAGTTCTTACAGAAGCATTTGTTTTACATAATTTCATTGATATTTTTTCACAGAAGTTGAAGCTTGGATCCTTCAACTTAAGTTTTGTCTGTCTGTGTTAAGTTGATGCATCCTAGTTTTGAAGTATTCTGTGCAAAATAATCTATATTTATTCAGTGGTTGAGCCAATTCTTGATTCCATTTATTTTCACTGTTAGAATCAATTTTAATTTCATTCAATATTATTGGAACTTTTTCTATGAAATTATTTGGAATGCTGGAAGAACATATAGCTTTTTCTTTAGCATCATTTGAATATAACTCGACAACTTCAGCTCTGTCAATGCATTTATTTATCTTAGAAAAATTCAACACTTTTTTATGTCCACCATTTGCAAAATGAATGCATGTTTTTCAATTTTAAACTGCTAATAAGCAACTGAAGTCTTAGGAAGAATTTTTAATTTTATGATTAATCCATTGCTGATAAACACTGCTCCAGAACTACCAAAATTAAGTGTATTATACTCTTAATTTGGTGTTTTCAAAAACTGTGAAGCTGATATAATTTTTTTAGAAATTCTAAAAAGATTCATCTTTACAATATCCAACATGAAATTCTTTTTCTTTTCTGGTATAAGCAGTAAGCTGGCCTGATAAGATCAACTATCTGTGCATTATCAGGGACAACATATGTACTTATACATTGATTTTTCTCATTTTCGATTTCATTATCAGCCATAATTTTTCCCATGAAATCATGCAGATACACTTTGATTTCCAAACCATTATAATTCATTAAAAGCAGTTTATCTTACTGAGCAACTGAAATTCTTAAAAGATCAGATTAACTTCTTGTATCAATTTAAGTCTGTACTTATTCAGAATTTACTTTTTATTTTTCAAATATGAATTGCTCTCATGAATTTTTGACAACTTATTTAACCAATAAACTTTCATCACTTGAATGAAATAAGCTTTTATTAGCTTTTATCACTTTTAACAATTTTTTAGCTTTTTACACTTTTTATTACATTTTTGGTATAATAAAACTGGTTTTGGCAATGTGCAGTATGGAATGTATGAAAAATTATTATATTTGAAGCATTTTGGCTCACTTTTTTCATTTTGTACAATTCTGTATGCCCTTTGCTTTTGTTGAAAATAACAGGATTATCTGTAAAGAAGTTTCGTCTATCATTGTACCGTCTCCTATGTAGTTGTTTACTCTTGGAACATGACCTCGAGGCATCATAATCTAGTTTTTCCATTTATCCATTTAGTAAAAAAAAAAAAAAAAAAAAAAATCTTAATTTATATACTAACTTTTTCCTTGTACTACTTATATCCTCACTATTTGTAGACATTTGTATAGTAATCATTTGAACTTCTTTATAATTATTTGCAGTTTCGTCCATTTCTCTAGCAGTTGATTGAGAAACCAAATACATTTTCTTTTGTGTATCAGCTTATTTGAACATAATTTATATTTTTTTCCAATAAATTTCTGTATCTTTTCTGAAGTTCTAATTTTGGCTTCACTTTTGCACTGCCAACATTAAGATTGGCAATAGAATTTGTGAGTCTTCAATACATAAATTTTTTGCAGCTCAATTTTTATCTGTTCCTTTCATCTACATTCTTCTTTATGTTCTTTCTTTTATTATGTGTTCAGACTTTCCTTGGTGCAGACTTCATCATAACTTTTTGCTTGCCAAAATCATCTTTTTCGAATTGCTAATTGCATTAATGTCTTTAACATTTGCCAGTTCTTTAGCTAATATATTGCTGTTTTTTACAAAAAATAATCATTGTGCTTGTTGGAATATTTTAATTACTTATTTTAAATATCTATATAGTTTATTGGAATTACTTAGTAGATAATTTTTTATAAGCGTTTTGACAAACACTTATTTTATATATTCTAATGAATTTAGTTGATATTCTGCATATTAAATGAAAAATTCTTCTTGCAGTTAAATTGAATAATACAGTACAATTACATTAACCAAACTAAGTAAAATTCTTTATAAATCAATTGTCTACTTGTTAGCATTTCTAGAGATTTTTAAATACTTTATATCTGTTTATTTTAAATTGTATATGATGCTACTGTTTGCAGAAATGTTTTACCTTTGAAAAATATTTCACTATTAAAAATGTTAAATACTTCATTTTCTAACAGCTAATTCTATCCAATTTTGATTGATTTATTTTCTCTCATTAGTGCCACATCCAGGAACTCCAGGAAGCATACCACATGCCATGGCACCTACTAACAGTGGACAGCACTCTGCTCCGTCTACACCCCAGTCACAAACGCCTAGCCTTCACCCTGCTCCATCTCCTGTACATCAGCCACCTCCTTCTGGGGGACATGGTCAACCCCAGACACCCACTGGACATCCCAGTAATGCACCTACCCCCCAACCAGTGATGTATACCCATGGCCACATGACCACTCAACATCAGCTGCATGCCAATCATTCGTCATCTAACCAGGGCCATCCTTTTGCTGCCTCTTATGCTGGAACTCCTCAGCCAATAGTTTTACTGCCACAGCAGCCACATGCTCCACACCCTGCGACATTCGCATCTTCTCTGCAAAATCATTTGCATGGACAGAATCCTGGAAGTCATGTTGGTACTCCGACCCATGTTCTGCCCCATGCCCCTCTGATGATTCCCACAAGTGCTGGTCTAGTTCATACCCAGACTGCTATTAGTACTGGCCACTATGTACCACACTCCCAAGGTGGGTACGTTCTTGATTTTTAATCTTATTTACCAGTTAACCTATGGGAAGTATGAAAAAATAACAGGTGTGTGTTATTGTTACTTAAGTAAAATTCTTTCTAAGATCCTTAACATTCAACATTTTGATTTGTTTTTGGTACCTCAGCTTTTAACTGCCGGTTATTTTAAGAGCGTTCA
Organism: Argiope aurantia; assembly: GCA_026543865.1. Lineage (NCBI taxonomy): Eukaryota > Metazoa > Arthropoda > Arachnida > Araneae > Araneidae > Argiope > Argiope aurantia. The sequence continues at coordinate 345,175 of JAPMOR010107054.1, forward strand.
TCTTGAAAGCGTGGTAATTTTTAGTATGTAATGGTTAAAGTTTTATGAAAGCCAAAGTTACTGCCACAGCAGCCACAAGTTACCAATTGTTTCAGCTAATTCCGTAATTTTAAATATTTTCAATGAAATGGATTATACAATCTAAAAAATAATATTGGCTTATCACTGTGCACTGTATTCATTGCAAGAAATGATTGTTTTATATATATCTTTTTAACCCCTTAACAATCGGTTTATTTTCAAGAAAACGGCATAAAAGTGTCTATTTTTTATTTAAGAACAAGTATGCATATTCAATTAGTGCTGGCATCCAGTTTAAAATTAACTATCTGTAATTACATTTAAAATACCCTGGAACTGCCATCTGGTGTGTAAAATGAGAAATAAAATGTTTTCCGCACATTACTATTGAACACCGCAGTCCGTAAATATAACGGGAGCGAGAAGGAAGGGGTTAACATTGTATCAGATGTGTGGTGCAACCAGTTGAAATCTGACTTAGTGTCTTTAAACCAAATAGCTGTTTTTATTTTGTACATTGTGCAAAATGTTTGGTTAAAAATGCAGTACATGTCAAAAATCTGAATATAAAAGAAGTTATTGAATAGGTATTTTCTTCTACAGCATTCTAATAGTTTTAAATTGAAAAAAAAAAAATGCAAAATATGCATAAGAGAACCCAACTTTGTACCATTTTTATTTAAGGTTGGAGGGATCATGAGATCGATATGAATAGATTATCTTCAACAGCCATATAATAAAGAAAACAAAATGGAATTAGTAATATTGATTTGTTGTTCAATTTTAGTTCGAATGCAATTTTGAGATTTAAAGAGTATTGTTGCATTAAAGCTGAATAAATTTTGATAAGAATCATTATATATTATTTTAAATGGCTCGATGTTGTATATAATCAATTTCAGCTTCTCTTTTTATATATAGAAAGAGTAAATTTAGAATATTAGCATAAATTTTGTATATTTTTTAAATGTATCAATTTTGTAGTTAAAGAAATTTTCTGATTTCTCATATTTAATGTATTAAATGTGAAAATTATGCTGTCAAGCTAATATTTTAATTTGAAAGATGTATCAACAATTTTTATCCTGGTCTCAATCCTTATATCACTTCAAAAGTGTCGCAATTAAAAGAAAGACGAGACCAGTTCGTTTGTAATCCAGTGGACATTTGTAAGAAATAAATGATTTGTCAATACAATTTTGCATGCAGCTAAACAATATATACCGTGATATTCCCTATTTTTGTTTCATATAAATTAACCTTATTTTTTAATAAAAAAATTGTTATTTTGTATAGCAGTTTGAATTTTATTTGCTAATAAATTTGATATTGAATATTTTCTTCTCTTTTAGTATGATGCAGAGGTAGCTGTCTAGTTAAATTGGGAATGTGCAAGAAGAAGCAATAAGCAGTCAAAATTGATTTGCTGTAAGTTATTGTAAAATGCAGATCAATTAGAACAAGAAATAGGATTCATAGACTCTAGACAATACAATAGCAGTACAATAATAGATTGTTTCTTTTACTAAATTATGCCAACATTTTTTAACAGACTGCTTAGATTAAAAACTATGCTATGAAAACTAATAAAACTGCTCTAATATATAAAAATAAAAGTATGCTGTCTTTTTCTGAATTTCTTTATTCATTTATTCTGTTTGCATGTAATATATATTCAATATTAAGTCGGATATCATCTGAAAGGGCAAAAGGAAATACTTATTTAAAAGAATATAGCAGATTTATGAATTTGCAAACAGAGAAAAAACGATTTTTTCTTTCATGATAAAAGTACTAGTATTTTAACTTTTGGAGAATACTTAATATTTTCGCCAGTCTCAAGTATGTTTACAAGATAGAAATATTCTATCAGATGTATTGCCATAGTGTATCATTGTCTACGCAAGTATACAGAAAATGAATTAAAGCTAAATTAGCATTAAGATTTACTAGATACAAATCTGTTTTTGCTGAAAACACAATATTACAATTTAAACAAAGAAATCTTTTTATATATATATATTTTGCATTATCGATTAATTTTAAAGACATGCTTTATTCTCTGAAATTAAATACACATTTTATAAATGTTAATTTTTTTTAATATAAAAATAACAGTTTAATGGTCTTTCCTGTTGTTTTCCGATCAACTGTAATTTATATCAAAACTACATGCTATTAATAAAATTTACTAGATATTTTATTGGCCTTGAAAATACATATCATTGCGTATTAAAATTCTACAAATGTAAAATATGATTTGTGCTTTAGGTGCATTTATTTTTCTACCTGAATTTGTCACACTTTCACTTTTTGACCCTGCACTAAGTTTCCATTCATTTTTAAAGCAACTGGTACCACTTATAGAAAAATATAGAAATATATATATAAAAAAAGGAGTTATTGCTTAACCTTCTGAACAGTTAATTATTCTGGACTTTTAAGATTTATCTCTACCTGACTACTTCAAGAAACAAATTTTACATGTGAGATTGTTTTCAAAAAGAGGGGAAAAAAGCATTTCTTTCCCTACTGCAGGAGATCATGGGGATGAAATTATATTGAAATGATTTAACTGAAATTAAACATAACTAATATATCCAACAAAACAGTTATCAAAGTTGACTAGTATTTAATAAAATGATAAAAAACATTAAATTTTTTTTTTGCAATTATGAAATTTTTAAAAATTGGGCAAATATTTTTTAATATTATATTAAATATTTTTAATACAAAAGAAAAATTGTATGACAAATTAGTATCATTAAAAAATTTGTAAATTTTAAAGTTGTGTAAAAATTAGTTACAATACTACAAAATTTAGAAGATGTATGAACGATACAATTATTTATAATTCTTCCATGATGCCATGGGATTGATCACAAGTGCAGTTCATATACACAATGAAGAGAACATATGCGAGATAATTAAACTAATACATCACTTTAGTTTCATACAATTTGATGGGCTCATGAATATAAAGTTATATATATGAGTGAATTTATTTGAAATCAAATACAACCAGTATTTCTGGCAAATCAGCTAAGTTTATGAAATTATTTGAAAAAGTAATCTCGAAAGAAAAAGGAAGGCTTAATAAAATAGGAAATTGTTTAATAATATCTTATGAAAAAAAAAATTTAAACAAAATTAAAAATATCTAATATTTTTCATAAAATGTATACATATTTTTAAGAAAATATCTATCAAATTATTTCAGGTATCCAAAATCAGAACTCTTAATTTTATATAGTATCTTTTCGAATCATTTAGTAATTTTTTTTAATTCAAATTTAGAAATATTTTTTAATACGATAAATATAATTTAAATTTGTATTTCTATCCAATTAATATCTAATTTCTGCAAAACAAAATATTTTGGTCTGAATTGTTAAATTGTTCAGTATTTATTAGTTAGAATATTGCTCAGTATTTTTTTTTAATTCAACATTTAAACTACATGCTATAATAACATCAATTATTGACTAAATTCCAAAGAGTAACATAAAAAGTTCCACTATATTTGAAAAATTCATGTTAAAAATATGGATCAAAACTTCATTGTAGCTGAAAATAATTAATGCATTATAATATAAAAATGGATTCATATATGTTATGTTCTGTATGTTAACATGTTGCTGCACACTTTTAATTTGACAATTGTGCTCAAAAGCACTTTTTTTTTTTTCTCAATTGTTTGACTGCCATATGAAATTGCGAGCCAGTCATTTATTTGGAAATGCAAATTATTACATTTTGTCATAGCTTTTCCATGAAAACTCGACGGCTGTAACCGACATTTTTTTTTCTCTTTCCAGAGCAAAAGACGACTATAGCCATTTGCGTTCATATCCCGAAAAAATGGACTACTATAACCGTCATTTGTGGCAACATGTTAAATTTCTGAAGTTTCAAACCAATAGGAACATTAATCTTTACATTCAAATCTTGAAATAAAGCAATTCTTTTTTTATATTAATATTAAAAACAACAAACACGCATGGGAGATTGATTACATAAAATTATAAAATCAAGTTCAATTACATTATGACAATAAAAAGTATTGTTACAAATAATGATTAAAACCAATTTTTAACATTTAATTAATTTCCCGAAAATATATCATTAGAAAATTATTCTTTAATTTTTTAAATGATGCAAAAGTGTTCCTTTAATTTTTTTGTGTATCCAAAATTTATTAAAATCTTATATTTTCTGTGTGAACATTTATTTTTCATAAAGTAACTATGAGGTAAATTTGATAAACTTTCAGTCCAATTGACCTGCAAAGCATTTTCAACGATTATTACATTACAAAATTTATAAAAAATAAGCAGCTTAAAAACAAAATATTTATATTGAGATAATTTAAAAAATTTTATCAAATCTTTATTACTTTCTTAACATTGTTAAATGTTCGATAAAAAAATTTAATTTTTTAAAATAATCTATATTATGCTAGTTTTACGATTGGAATTACGAATTATCTAATTGCCTTTAGGAATAGTTATTTTCGTAATAATTATATCCGGAGTAAAGAAATAGAAAATATTGTAGAGAAATATTTCGTCGTTAAGAGGATTAAATTATTCTATAGATGTCTGGCTATATCTACTATTCATTTGTCTATCTTTTAATTTCAATGTATAGTTTTTTGTGAACACAAGGGTAGTGAGGATTAATAAAATCCTGAAAAATTGACTTTTGTAAAAATAAATGGAATTCTAATGGTAACAATCTCCGATTCATTTGAGAAAGTATATTGTTATTTAATAGCGTCTTTCTATTGTATTGCAATAATTGTTGGAACACATTTAGTATTAAGATGTTCCAAATTGGAATATCTGTGAGAGTTAATTATATTTCAGTTTAAGCAATTCGAAAAAGATTGACAAATGGAATGATATTTCACAAACCATATTTTTATTCAGAATTTTCTTTAAAAAAAACACGTTTGCTTACCATTGAAATTTTTTTTAAAGTTTGGTTTAAAATTTTTAATTTAACTTCCTTTCAAAAATAATGTTAGCAATGATTGGGATCGCAATGTGGAAGTGGAATGTGTCATTGTGGAAGAGAATATTAAATTAATGAAATTGATATTTGCGAAATATATTTTCTTTAGACAGAATATTATAAAAGATATGAAATATTATCAGTCATAGAAACGAACTTATTTTGTTTTTCTAATTTATGAAATGGAAATGAGCGTATTTCTTATGAAATGGAATTTATATTAAATAATCATTCTATAAATAAGATGAAATAGAATGTATGTTAAATATTCTTTAAATAAAATTAAAGGTTACTGAGAAATAGGCTTTAAACTGATTTATTGACACACCGTTTCGACAATAGAACCATTTTGCGCCCAACACGCCATGAAAAGCGGAGTGATACAATTCAATATGTAAATTACAATACTTATTCAGGATGGTCTTATCTGTCAAATATTCCTACCCTATTAGTAGACAAGACAGGGGACCTCACCACCTGGACACCGTAGCCCTCCTGACTCCTGGAAGGGAAATCAATAAGTAGGCGAGGACTGGTTCGCCTTATTTTTAAAAGGGAACTCTCCTTTGTCCATTAGAAAGTCTGAAGCAACGAGTCTCAATCGGGTTGCCTCCTTTAATAAAACAAACGTTGCTGCATTTTTTATAACGCAGAGTTACAGCAAATATAGTTTCGGACTTGCGGACATATGGAATATGGATCACACATATTCCATATTCTATAGCCACTGCTCTTCTACTGGTTACCACTGAGATCAATATAGCAGCCGACTATGCAGCTGTTGTAATAAGTCTACTGACCCCAGACGTATTTCTCGATTCGGAATTTCTTCCAAATTGCGTAAAGGACCATCCTTAAGTCACATCTAGTGTATCTCAGTGACTCTTCGTTTTTCAATTGCATTTAATCTAACCTGATGCCTACTGACCCCGACGAAACTTCCGTAGCAGAGTATGAAAGAAAGGGCACTCAACTGCTACAGGTGTTATCACCCCAGATTCTAAAATTTTGATCTCACACACTGTTTCACCAATGGAAGAACATTGGCCATTATCAAAAGCTGGCACAAGACGAGGAATAAGAAAAGCATAAAGGAAGAGGCAGGCTGCTATTCTAACAGATATCCTAGTGGAAGATGAACTTTATATATATAAAAAAACCTAGCCGTTATATCAAAAGGATTAAAAAGAGCTGTGAAAATCAAGGCAAAAGTAGTACTAAATAAAATAATGAAAAAGGCTAAATAAAATAATGAAAAGGCGTAATAAAAAAATGAAAAAGGCAAGAAAAAAAATGGGGAAGTTGCAAAAGTTGAAATGCTGAGAAAGAAAAAGAAATTCAGGAGACAAATCTTTCATTCTGAATGGTGAAGAAGTGAAGAAGAATGAGTGTCTCCCGATGAAGACGGTTTTGATATCAACTGTGTTTTTATTGAGGATTCGAATTATTTTATTTAAAAAAAGGATCCAGAGGTTAATGATTTTGTATTAGTAAAACTGTTAATTAAAGATAAAAAAATTTCCAAATTTTTGAGGCTAAAATTTTGAACCAAAAGAGCCCCAAGAATGGAAGGCAAGTTTCCCCCAAAAAGGTTCTAAAATAACCAATTTATTTATTTTTCCCAATAACACTGAAATTGCAATTATCTCAAGGACTGATTTAAAAAAATTTCGGCCACTGCCTTTGAATATTGGGGAAACAAAGATGTAAAAACATTTTTGCAATTTGATGTCTACCTCAGTTCATTGTATCTTGATTAAATGTTCCTAAATTCGAAAAAGAATGTGCAATTTTTAGTTCAACTAAATTATTTAAACTTTAGTTCAACAAAAGTTTCTAGGTAAAACATTTTTTGAAATTTTCAGTGAATTCCTCACATTCAAAATCATTTTACAGCAGTTTGTAATTGCATATTGTTATTTGTATTGTTTATGTATATATTCTATTATTATATATAAAATATTTCCATATGTAAATGAACTCTTTTTGGTTAATCTGCATTTCTTTTAGAAATTTAATTTTCAGATAGACCTTTTGTAAAAGTTCAATTCATTGGAAAACTATTCGAAACACAGCTAATATGCATATTCTCAGTTCAAAAGACTGCTAATGCTCAAATGTTTAGTTACATAATGCAGTGGAAATTTAAAATATGCTTGCTTAATAATGCATAGTCAGAGAAATAATCCCACGAAAAGCTTAATAATATCATGTAAGCAAATCGATGAGTTTATCACTAGACAACATAACATTGTTTTCTCGCTTGATCTTCCCTCATTTCTTATACACATCTCGGAAATAAACAAAATAACAATAAAAACATCAAAAAGAGCCAACCATCAGCTGATAATCATGTCCAATCTGGACCAATGAAAATCCATTTCCGCTTGAAAAAGGCAGAAAAAGCTGCCTTGATGCTTAGTTGTAAAACTAACGTTCGTGAATACCAGTGATCATTGGTTGATGATTTGTCATTGATCATGGGTTGAACGATTCGTTGTTTAGCAACCGGTTTGGTGAATACGGCCGGAAATCATATGAAAAAAGATCCGAAGATATTATCGTGAAAACACATATTTCTCATAAGATTTTAGATAAAATAGGATGATATAAATTCATCATTTCTGATTTTTTTATGATTAATTTTGATGAAAATTTGTTGTTATTCATTTCTTTAGCATCTACAAGAACGCTGCAATTTTTTTCACCTCTGACGTTATGTATGCTTTTTAAACAGTTGATTTGTTTTGATCTTTTGGCAACTTGAGGGTTCTCATCCTCGTTTCAGTTTGGAGGTCGAACCTGAAATTTATGAAATTAAAAGATGGTTTTGGGTTTATTTAAAAATTTGGGACGCTTACCGGCGGGTTATAATGAACGAGTTCATGGCCCGTATGATCCTTCTATGTTCTATGGAAAAAGTAAGTTCTTAAAACTTAACAGGAAAAAATTGGTAATTGTTGTTTATATTCATCATACATAATTATTGTATACAGGGAAAAATGATCTACTATTTCATAATTTATTTTAGTGAAACTAAGCACTCACTGTCTTTTATATGTTTGTTCAGAAACGTTTAAACCGAATGACCCTCTTAAGAGTTAATTCAAATTGTATAAGAATTTTTATGACCAAATTTTGGTTAGGTTTTTATTTCTGATCAAAATAGGCGTTTTTTTTTTTTTTTTTTTTTTTTTTTTTTGTAATATATATATAAGATAAAAAATCGTAAATGCTTTCAAAGTTTTGAAAAGTGTTAAATAATATTACATTTTTGCTTCTGAATTTTTTTGGATTATTTATGTGATTTGCATTTTGTTTCATACTAACATATTCTATTAATGCAGTCATTCCTGCTTCTTATACATTTATTATTGATTTTTAATTTAGAAGATATACCATTGGCTGAAGTAAAAGTTGGAGAATTAGGCTCATGGCTTGCAAGAAAAAATAAATCTCCATCTGCAATGGCTGGAGCTATAAGCAGAGGTAAATTTTTGAGCTTAATGGAAAAATGTATATCATTTGTTAAATTTCTAAGAAAAATTTATTTTGCGTGCAATTAAAATTAGTCTATTTATAAAACATTAACAAAATTTTATTTACTAAGAAATTTTTTTTAAATTCTTGCCATGTAAGAAAAAAGATTTCATATTATCAATATCTTCTTCCTTAAGTTTGAAAAATTTTTTTTTTATAAAATTTAAATATTATAAATCTTTAAGTGACAAATAAGGGATTTTTCATCTTCTTTCCTTTTCATTTATTAATCTTAGTATTGTTATTTCTTGGTTTGAAATATCATTAATTTAAATTATTTAAAAAAATTATTATTTAAAATTATTTTAAAAAATTATAGTTTTTAGTTGCTAACTTTTTTTTACATTGTTTCTTATCTTAAACAATACTGATATCCAAATTTTATTCAAGCATAATCCAATTATAAAAATTTTTTAAAAAAATTATAAAAAGAAGATATTTTCTTAAAAAAATAAAAAGGACTCCTAATAGTACAAATTCCAGCTCAGTATGTAGATAGAATTGCAGTGTAAGTGTACATTTTATTTCCTTTTTGCTTTAATAAAAATTCATGTATAGTACTTGTATGTATAAGATATCAGCTGAAAGATATAATAAATCTTAATTTTAATCTAAACACTCATTCCAATTTATTGCTTTTTATTCATACTATCATATAGAGGAATTTGTTTCCAATGCTAATTTCTTCCAAATATTGTATCTATATATATAATCCTTATATTGAAGGAAAATTAATGAACAGCAATTCATATCAAACATTATAGGATTTATGCTGTAGTCCAAAATATTTTTTGAATAACTTAAAGTTTGGAATTAGTAGATTATTATGCTCTTAAATTTATTGAAGCTTTGTAATTTTTATTTTTTATTTTCAATAAATGAATTATGAAATAAAAATGGTTTTTATTCTAAATTTGCGATTTTATTATTTGTAGCATTTTGGCGCTGGCAGTTCAAGTATGTTTTGCCTAAAAAATCAGGATTGGTACCTTATGTGCATTTTGTAGTTGGATTAATGGGTATATTTTATGTCATCAACTATGAGCATATTAGTAAGTGGTGAAATTTATGTATTTATTTTATTTAAATAATTTTTTTAAAGTTTTAAGTAGCTATATTTTGTACATTATTCTAAGTTCTAAAATAGTTGTTTTAAATTGTAATTTTAATTATGATTATACATTTTTTTTTAATTTCTCAGTAAAATTTTCTTAAAATTACAATTATTCTATTTTGCATTTAAACATAAAATTTGTTTTAAGTATGTTTTTATAAAGTATTTTTACATCATTAATCTGTATTTATGTATATCTACAAAGTTATGATACTTAAAGATTTTTTAGGTGGATTTTAATTTTTTATTTCATTTGAAAATTTTAGCTGCGAAATTTTTAGATTTTGCTATTAAAAATAAGAATTATTAAACTTCTAGAGAAGCTTCTTCCTTTAAGCTTTTAAAGCAAATAACTGATTTTTATGATTATACATTTTTTTTAAATTTGTCAGTAAAATTTTCTTAAGATTACAATTATTCTATTTTGCATCTAAACATATAGCTTGTCTCCTTAAAACACTCATGTTTTTAGTGCAATGAAAGATATTTCATTATATAATTGTATTATTTAATGAAATACTAATTATATTGGACAACTAACTTCCTTTATTAATTTTCTAATGTAATTTCATTAAAAAAAAGCATATGATATATATTTGTCCATTTAAACTGTTTCATTATTTGGAAAGGTGATTTTTTTCCTTTAAAAATTATTTTTTGAGGTAATTACTTGGCTCTTGGATGCCATTAATCTCCTTGCCTAGTTTTGAAAGTTGATTAAATATGATTGTTTCTTTAGCAAGTTAATTTGATAAAACTTTTCTCAATTTATATATTAATTTATTTTATTTATTGTTTTTTCTATATAATTTATTTTTAGTAAGCTCATAATTAATAAATTTATTATTAGATTGTAAAATATTCCTTGTTATTTTTTTGGAATATCATTTTTTATTATAAAATTGTAGAAATATGTGTAAATAATATATTGTTAATTAACTTGCAGACACTGTGTTATTGACTTCTTTTTATTTTTCTTTGTTAGAATATCACAAGCACTACAAGCATCATTGGTAAGATGTCTGAACATGTTAAAAATAAATTTTGTAGCCTGAAATATCTACTCGTAAAAGAAGTTTATTTGTAAAAGAAATTCATGGAAGACATCAACAATTGCAATTAAATATTAATCCTTTTGAAAAGTAGAATAAAAATGTATAAAAAATATTCTTCTATTTCTCTTTTTTTGTTTTTGATATACAATTGTAAATTTCTAATGTCAGATGTATAATATATTTGTCACCTATTTTAGTATTTGAAATATCAGTCACTAAAGTGTAATTTCATCTCTCCTGTATGACTAAAAAAATAATAATAATGAACTATTCAATATTAAAATAATGCTTAAACTAATATACATGACATTTCATAAAATTCTAAAACAAAGTCAAAGTGATTATCAGTTTGAACCTAATTAATGGAAATATTTCTATCCTGAAATTCTGCTTGCTTTTCATCTTTTGAGGCCCATGTTAAATAATTTAACATTTTTTTTATACCTTAAAAGGTTAACTCATTTAAGGTAATTATTTACACATTAAAATTCTTTTATTTTTATTATTTTTTTTGGTCCAGAACAATGTTTTTGTATAAATAATTTCTTAAAAATATTTCATGTTGTGAAATTATAATGTTCCTTACTGCATTACTTATGTATTTCTTGCACTGTAAGCATGAAGTATTATATCAAAAAATTAATAATTACTTTCCAATAAATCATCAATAGGAAAAACGATGATATATAAGGAATAATATTAAAATTTAAAAATACATGACAAATTTTTCCAGGAAGCCTTTTTAATCATTTAAATAAATGCAAAATAGGAAAACAGAATTAACTTTTTATCACAAACAATATATACCCTGATATAATATGTATGAAAATATCCGATACTATGTATGGTATAATATGTATGAAAATATCTGAAAAATATCAATACGATTCTAAGAATTAAGAGCCGAGTAAAGTTTTCTAAGCCAAAGATTTTAGATTCTTAAAAGAAATTATAAATAGAAAATTGGTCTCGTATTCTTGTCAAATAAAATGAATGCTTTTCACTTTTGATGTATAATATTAAAATATTGTACTTAATTAAAAGGAATCTAGTAAAGTACTTAAACGAAGAGCTTTTACTTTAACCTCTTGAGAGATCTGTAATTTTTCAAAGTGAATAAAGTAAATCTGTTGAAATACCATTCACTTGAATCTCTCAACTATAAAAAAAAATCGTGTGACCATGCTCATAATATTTTATTCTTGTTTTGCAAGTATTGTAAAGTTGCCTTTGAAGAGTTAAAAAGCCCTTTTAGTTATTTGATTATTTTGAAAATAAAATATCATTATAACAGTTATATAACTCTACTATCTTCTCTTTTGATACAACAGATGGCTTTACCTTATTAAAATTATTAAGGTATACTCCCATTATTAGATTGTATCCTAAGTAAGTGTCATGTTTGTTTAGTCTTGTGGAATATGGAACTTAGAAAATAATTAAATAACTGTTCCTGTAATTTGTCCATTATTTTCATTTATCTCGTAATGAAGAGTTTTGCCCCTCTACACCATATATTTAAAATAACTAATGGAACATTATTATATCAGTATGGTTTTGTAAGAAGTAAATGCTTTTATTAAGTTTATTCTTTTAAGTATGATATTTGCATTTTATTATAGTTATTATGCAAATATTCTCAATTATGTAATTTTTTTACTGTAAATCATTAATATTCTTTCTTTACTGCCACAAAACTAGAGAATATATTATGCCTCTGCTATGTATTATTATTATTGCTAATTTGGTTCATCTGCAATCTCTATAGTTATCAAATGACTATTAGGAAGATACTTCTCTATTTTATTTTTGATTTAAAAACACCAACTTGGGCATATATTGTCTGAAAACATTTTAATAGAATCTGAGGGAATTATTTTTTCACTATGGAAAGCTTCTTTATATAAATGTTTTATTAAAGATTTAGCCAAAATGAATAATAACTTTTCTGCTGCTGTTACATATATTATATTACTAGCCGCCTTTGGCGACCAGCCGGTTCACCAATCTTAATGCTTGTTAAAATTTTAATAATTAAATATTTTATGTAATTCCTACTTTAATAGATTCTTCATTAAAATATTTTAAAACTTCAAATTTCAATTCAGTCATAACATAATATGTATCTCTAATTTTCTGTTAGCTTTAAATTTAGTTTTCTGTTTATGCTTTAAATTAAAGTGGAAATGATTAATCTGCAATTAATATAATAATAATTTTTACTGAAACAAAGCATTTTTTTGTAATATGATTACTGAAAACAGAGTCACTGAGCATTTAAACCTTATGGGCACTAAAGAATATGTTTCTTAATTTATGTAATATCTCAAGAATTTGTCAACAAATTTTTTTCAGATTCATCATGAGCAGGTCTATTAATTAACAATGTTTAATTTTAAATGCATCAAACACTATGCACATCCGTGAATTTTCAACGCCAGTTACGGCACAACCTTCGTAATAAATAAAGAAGAATTCGTAAGAAAATAAACAGAATCATTTGAAATATTCGACTGAAAGATGTTAAGCCTAACCTCATTATTGTTGGGGGAAAAAACTGAAGCGTTACTCATTTGGCGGTGGGGAAAATGAAAAGATTTGTTTTTGGCGGGAAAGTATGTTTTTAATTTATAATTAAAATTTCAAAAAAAGGGACCCTGTGCACATTCCCGACCTCCAAGGTATACATGCACCAAATTTGGTAGCTGTAAGTCAAATGGTCTTTTCTGAAGTGCGCCAACACACATTAAGCTTTATATAAGTATAGATAGATATAATTCATGAAAATCAATATGTTTATGATGAACATAAGGAATTTCTTAGCTAAGAAGACAAGCAGATTTATTCCAGGTATCATTTTCTCCCCATTCTGAATCTCGGTTATATTTTAATTAAAACTTCATAATATTAACAGAGTACTACACATTTAGTATTTTTCCCATTTATATAATGAATCCCTTTTTATGAATATAATAAAATAGTTGCTAGAAATAATTAAAGCAAATTTCTAAAGTTTGCAGGTAGAATTTTAGATTAATAAATGTTTATATTTTAAAAATGCTAAATTTTATGTTTATTAAATTTAAAATAAATCTACATACTTTAAATGGTTTAAAAGTTAAATATAAATAAACTGACCATATTTTAAAAATGAAATTTTTTTTATAGTTGACAGATTTAGCTGTGGAAGCTCGATTTCCATCATGTACTTAACTTGCTATGAATAGCATGTTCTTTGCTGCCTTTTCTGAGGAACAAGATTTTTATGCATGATATAGTTGGCAAAGCACTGTTATCACCTGAGAGGTGACTTATAATCTTTAAAGTTAAATAAATAAAAAAAAATATATATAAAACATCTTATTTATATAAATGCATTATATTTAGTTGGATCTGCATTACTAATAAATAAATAAATATTAATATTTATAAATACTGCAGAATTAAAATCTTACTTTAAGATTGTTTTGCACATTTTCACACTAATAGCAAGCCTTAAATGGATCCATACTATAAGGAAATATGTATAAAAAATTTGTTATATTGAATATTAAATTTCAGGTTTTGAGGTGTATTGAGTCACTATTACGTCAATCTGTGTGCTAAATTTCATGGCAGAAAGTGTAATAGATGTGTCTAGATGGACAAACATTTTCTTTTATAAGTATAGGTATAATTATGTTTAATTTACTGCAACAAGCAGTTTGAAAAATGTATACTTAAGAGAAGAATATTATTCACTAATTATGAATATTTATGGTTTATGAAAATAAACATATTTAAATTGCTCAGATTTAGTTCTGTCTAATGGATCATTAAACTGATTTCAGTGTATTTAAAAACATATAATTTCGCTGTACTTTTTTTAAATAGTGCTTTCAAGTGAGGGGCTCGGACAAAATAATGCATGTGTACTATATCCAATACAAATATTTTTACAATTTATATAAAGCATAATATTAAATTAACTTTAGATAAATTATTCAATTTATATAAAGAATAGCAGCTAAAAACTTATTAGAAATATAACTTGGTAATTAACTAATATCTACAGTACAAGATATGTAATAAATAAGATTTTGAAAATTAACACATACTGTACATAAATTAAGTGTACTATAAATCTTGTTTTTGCTTTTTCTAATTTCAAAAGCATTATTCTAAGAAAGTTTCGGTGCTTACATTTGTGGCATTACATTTCATCATTTGAAGTTTAAATTTTAAAGCCTGGTGATTTGTGATTGTCTTAACAGTAAAATAACCTATAAAAATTTCCAGAACAAGAAATAACATCATTATAGCATCAGTCAGTCTTTCCCATGGTAAAATTATGAAATCAGTACTAAATGTACAGAGGCATTGAAGAGGAAACTGAAGAAACAATGTTAGCAACCAAAATCCTGCTAATTCTGGTACCTGTAAGAGAAAAAAAATATATATATAAACTTTTTATTTTATCAGTAAATATTACCAAACAAGTACAAATAAGCATTTAAAAATCAATGAATATGATTGTAACAACAAATAGTAGTAATAAAATCTATATATTTAAAAAATTTGTTAATATAAGATATAAAAATAATATCGCAAGAATTCGAATTAGTGTGAATGATGAGATAATTCTTTTGAATTATAAGATAGTGCATAAATCTTATGATTACACAGAAAGTTAGTGTATGTAAATGGATAGATGTACTTGACATCAATTTTATTTCTGTAAAAAGTTTCTTTTAAATACATAAATTTAATATAGAGTTAGGATATATATGAAAAAAAAAAAAGTGCTTGTGTGAATGCAAACACTTAACAAATAAATTCAAAATAAAATTATTGTTAATAGAATGGATAGCTTCATTAATGTTATCTGAACTGAAATATAATACTACCATGTATTAGGATTTATTCTTTTATCAATAATAAATTCTAAGATTATAACTGAAGGGATCAAAATTACAATTAATTAAAGATGCAATTAAAATTTTGAAAAATCCTTTTTTAGTGAGCATTGACTATCTAAGAAAACAGAAGTCAAATTTCTTAACTTAATGGTTTGAGATATTTCATGATGATATTTAGATAAATTGTACTATCACTAATAGTATAAACTTAGAATAGAAAAGAATAACATTTGATCCTTTTTTATTGATTCACGTGCTAATTTATAGTAATTCATTGAACAACTATTAAATTTGGAATAACTTAGGCTAACTTTGTGGAATAGTATGAAATTTTACTATATATCTTATAACAAGTAACACCGATTATTATCCAAAAGAAAAAGTGTAGGAAGTATGATGGACTTACTTACATAGATCCTGCAAATAAATTGAAAAAATTACCTTTTCTTTTAAATTTCCAACATAACCCAGATAAAGGCGAGAAACTTCAACAATAACCATCATAACTATTACTGTAGTTAACAATATTTGATAAAGCTGTGACAAGTCAGAAAACTGAAATAAATGAATATGCAATTAGTTAGAACTTTTTAAAAACTAAATTTAATAATTTCTATTCATTTTAGAAATAGATTAAATGATACATTTTAATACATGGATAATTTTGAAAAAATGTCGATTAAAAAAAAACCATATTGATGTAAAAATAATAATGATTAAAATTTCACCTTGTAAACTAGGCATCCTGTTCGAATAAGAATCCAAAGAGGAGAATAGTTAGCATTAAAATATAAACACATCTGAAGTGGTAGACTAGATAAAACTTCCTCTAAAAATAGAAGCAATTAAAGATAAATTTCATGACTTCAAAGTATTAATTATTTTATAATGAAAAATACCAATTTTTAAAATAAGGATATAAAAGATAGTTAAAGTAAAATCTTTTGACATGTCACATTTAAAAATTAATTTTATGTGAAAAATTATGATTATTTTTTATCAATTGGATTTTTGAAAGAGTGTATAAAATAAGCAACGAATGATATTAAGTATTAACTATAAGTCTGCATCAGGATTTCTAAAAAAGGTTTTTCGTAAGGAGTATTGATTTCCATTCCTCTTCTGTTAGTTTCCAGAATTCATCGATTGAGCTGGGTTCACAAGTAGAAAGAATGCTTTTCAACAGATCAAAGCCTCAATAGTTTGCAGTTGACACAACAGAGGATTTTGTAAAAATATGTTGTAAAGATATATATTCAATACCTGTTTCAATCTTCCTTTTCAAGGAATGCAATAATATTTTTTGAAGTATGACTTGTAGTATTTTCACTCTTAATTTCAATCCTTAAAAGTCATTAAGATAAAGAAATTTAATTTTTAAAAAAATATCGGTCATAAAATTTTATTCTGATAGTACATTGAGTCATTAGAATTTTTCCTCCCCACTCTTTATTATTTTTAATTCTCCATTAAAGTAGAATTCTGTGAAAATCCTAACCCCTCAGAGAAACATTCTTTGTAATGATGAAACCAGGTTTGTACATTCTTTTTCAATTTTTGATAGTAACAAGACCTATTTTTGTAGGTCATTTAGTTAAATCCATGCTTTATCAAAGGTTGATTGCATTCTCTTTTATCTCATGTTAAATATTTTTATGTAAGTTCCACAAACTATGTTTTCGAGCTAGTTGTCATAGATGTATTCAAAGATTTCGTGTTAGCAATTTTTTTATTTTTTATTATCAGCTATTTTACTTTAGAAATATTTGCAAAAACATATATATTTTACAGATATTCATTTGAAGTCTTCTTATTACAGAAAACTTCTTTCCATCTTTTTCTATTAGAAATGATGATTGAAGACTCTGCCCTTTCTAATTAATAATGTTGTGTATTTTGAACTTAAAATACCTTGTACTGTATAACAGCTTTGAACTGTGGAATAGGTAAATTTATCTTCGGAAAGCACAAAACATGCCCTTCAATTCACAGCTTGCAAACTCACAAAATTTTAAAAGAAAAATAAATTTTAAAATAGCAATGTTCTTCATTTTAAATAATAAAATGATATCAGAAGTTTTTATATAAAATTCTGCCAACTAGTTATATAAAAATTTCTAAGTATCTGCTTTTAAAAAATATTTTATTGAAATCATTCTAAAAATGTACAAATTTCCTTAATATGCTTTATGAGTTTATATTCTTTTAGTTCCAAATTTCAGAAAAGAGATTTTTAAATAGAATCTAAAAATTAAAAATGGAGTTCAAGATGAAGGAAAATGTTATTTTATAATTAGCAGCATAAATATTATATTAAGAGAATTATTCTTGAATGGCTTCAAGAAATACTAACAAATGACTTTATGGTTGCAATTATATAAATTACAAGAATTACATTGGTAAAAAGGTAAAAGTTTACAATTGGGTGCGATTTGATTTTTTTTTTTTTTTTGACTCAAAGATCGGCGGTAAGCAAACAGTAACGTCAACGAAAACAAAACCTTGTGGAAATCAGAAGTAGCGCTTCATAGCTCAAATTTGTCGCCAATCGAAGGAGCACCCAAATCTACACTAGAACCTTTAAAAATCGAAACAAAACAAATTCAACCTTAGAGAAAAGAAATTAATCTGGCCATAAATGGTAATACTTGATTGACTCCAGGCAATATAGATATTAGAAAAGTTAGTTATTAATCATATATCAACATAAAATAATTTTTACATTTCCAATATAAGTGATTACCAGATTTCCTAGTAAATTTATGTTTATATGAAATCTTTATGCCGGGAAAAACAACTTCGGACACTTTGCGCGCAGCTGATTTCACAGTGTCCATTTTGATTGAAAAGTTAAAAATACATAATTATTAAAATATCTGTAGTTTTATATTTCATTTCGAGTCGAGTTATATATCATAGAATGATACTAGCATAATTGAAAAGTTCATTGTCTTCAACTACAAAGATTTCCATTTCTGGTGTAATTTGTTTACAAACAATATAATGTTGATGCATTTTAGTTTAGCTGTTTTTTACCTCATGCACAGAAGTTAAAAATTCTGACTTCTTAGAAACTAAATAAAATTTCAATGAAAAAAAAAACATCGAAAAAACTTGAATGAGGTGAAAAGTTTTCGCTCATAACTTCACGGTGAATAATATCGAATTAAAGTTGAAACAATATTAAGTAAAAGGATCTTGACTTTTATCCAAATTATTAAAATTGTAGTGGCAACACTTAAATAGTAAGCAAACAGATCAGGAAACGAGTTGTTTCGCTATTATTTTAAACAAATGATTCCTTATTCTACTGAATAAGATTACTATTTCAAAATTATACAAAGCGCTTGAACCAACGATATAATAATATTGCGAATATTTTAATTTATATAAATGGAAGTATCTCCTTTAAAGCCGCTTAATATTGCTCGATAATGAATTTAAAATCTGCTTCTTTTATTTTAAAAAGAAAAATATATTTTACTAGAGTACAGTTTTTTAAACCTTATAGATTTTTATCCAGTGGTGTATATGATCAAACCAGAGTAGTTGTTACGGGGTTAGGAATAGTTTGTCCGCTTGGAGTTGGAGTGAATCACGTATGGAAACGACTTCTCAAGGGGGAGACTAGTGCAAGTTCTCTGACAGATGCCGCATATTCAGATATTCCTTGTAAAGTTGCCGCTTTTATACCAAGGGGAGAAAAGGATGGGGAATTGAATTTACCAAAACATTTTCGTCCATCAGATTTTAAGAAATACTCTTTTTCTACAGTCTGTGCTTTGATTGCAGCAGACGAAGCAATCAAAGACGCAGATTGGTTTCCAAAAACTCATTATGAATATGAATACACAGGAGTAGCCATTGGAACTGGTGTAATTGATTTGATGGATGTATTTACAACTGGTATTTCTTTAAAAGAGAAAGGATACAGAGGAATGTCTCCTTTTTTTGTTCCCAGGATATTGTCAAACATACCAGCAGGTCATATTGCAATAAACTATGGCTTTAAAGGTCCAAATCACTCTGTATCCACTGCTTGTGCAACTGGTTTACATGCCATTGGCGATGCATATAATTTTATCAGGAATAAACAAGCAACTGTTATGGTTTGTGGTAGTGCAGAAGCTGTTATCAGTCCCATTTCTATTGCTGGCTTTTCTAGGATGAGAGCCCTTTCTACAGCTTTCAATAATGAACCATTCAAGGCATCTAGACCTTTTGATAAAGACAGAGATGGTTTTGTTATGGGTGAAGGAGCAGGTGTATTAGTACTAGAATCACTTGAGCATGCTCATCAGAGAGGGGCAAAGATATATGCTGAAGTTCTAGGTTATGGTTTGTCTGGAGATGCATATCATATTACATCACCACCAGACAATGGTAGTGGGGCTTATCGTTGCATGAAACATGCATTATCTCAAAACAATCATGAACCTTCAGAAGTTGGCTACATAAATGCTCATGCTACTTCAACTCCTCTTGGTGATGGAATTGAACTCAAAGCTATTTACAATCTCTTTAAAGAACATTCTAATTCTTTAGTTGTGTCTTCAACTAAAGGTGCTACTGGACATCTATTAGGAGCTGCTGGTAGTGTTGAAGCTATATTTACAATACTGTCATGCTTTTCAAAAACCATACCTCCTAATGTGAACTTGGATAATCTTGATGTCAATTTACCTATTAATGTAGCTGATAAAAGTTCTCAGCCATGGCCTGAGAAGATTCAAAACAGAAGAGTAGGATTAACTAATTCTTTTGGATTTGGTGGTACTAATGCTTCAGTTGTGTTCTGCACATCTGATATAGATTGTTATTCATGATACATTTTAGACAGGTATTATCTTTTGTAAATATAAACAAATATATATGATTAATTTACAAATTATTTAGCTTTTTTATGCATTTTCGATAATGTAAATAATAATAAATATTTTCATAAAATATTAGTAGAAAATAAAATTAATATATTTCAGTACAAGGAAATCGTCTTTTGTTTTTGAATTTAAAATTTCTAGGAACATTTAGAAACTTTTTTATGCATTTTCCGTAATGTAAATTATTATAAATATTTTCATAAAATATTAGTTGAAAATAAAATTAATATATTTCAATACAACGAAATCGTCTATTGTTATTGAATATAAAATTGCTAGGGTAAACATTTAAAAACTATGTTGTAAATGCATCTAAATTGGTTATTTTAACACTTCAGTTTATGAGATTTTAAAACTTTCAGCATGGCAATTTTGTCACATTAAATTTTAATATAAAATCTTTATGCAATAAAAAAATCTTAAATTCTTTACTTTCTGCTCTTCTAAACAGAAGATTCTATTCAATGATTAAAAAAAACATGTATTAATACTTCATTTACAAATTAAGAATAATATATAATAATAAATAATTTAACCTTTTATAAGCTGTATCTGGAAATTCAAATATAAAATTTCTTCCATGTTTGAAAATCTTTATGAACATTATTTACAAATATAGGCTAAAAAGCCCAGCTGGATCAAAAATTACTAACATTCAATGCGAGACAAATTTAAAATTAATCTCTGCAGAAAAGAATTTTGCCTCATATGAAAAACAAGAAAAAAGTAATTTTACCTTTGTTTTACATGCTTCAAAATATACCTGCATTTCTATTTTCTTCTTCATAGCCGAACCTTTATTTAGTAGATAAGGTTTTAAGTTAAACTATAATTAATAATAATTGAATATATAACATCAAGTATAAATTAATTATTAAGTTAAATCCTATTTGAAAAAATCACTATTCTAATTCAATAGAAATGATGTTGTCAAAATGACAGTTTTTTAAAAATAGAAACACAACTGAGAAAACAAGAATTGAACTGACAGTTTAAAAAAAATGCAAGTGTGAAAGAGATAATTTAGACGGTCTTGGTAGTAGTGATATTATTTAGAAAAATGCAGTTTATACATACCATATCAGAAAAAGTGGCAAATAATTGCCTCCTTTAAATAAATACTATTAATTTTTATACAATTGTGGAATTTTTGTTGCACTATGTTATGTAATACATAGTTCTAAAGATTGCACTATGAATATGATAGAGAAAATGGATTTAAGAAATGCTATAAAATAATCTTCAACATTTTTTTTCTGATCTATAATAAATTGTACATATATAGAAACTTTATACCAAGTAATTTTTTTTCCCAGTCTTTCCATTTTTTTAAAAATTATGTGTAACATTGCATGAAATATTAAATGCTTTTCTAAATTGTGAAAAAGTTGGAAATAATAATTTAATTGCTGTTATAATTATAATATTTTTTCTCTAAGGTTAAGAATCCATATGGTTAAACTTCTCTACTTACTGATGTAAATAGATAGCAGTCTTTTGGCTATGATTACAAGGAGCATAGAAGATTAACTGAATCCAATTAAAAATAATGTTATGAATTTCATGTCAATATTTTGAAAGAATCAAATCCCCAGTAATAATAAATAAATTTTAATACAATCACATTAAAAATGGATAACAAAATTGCATTTTGTTATATTAATATTTTTAATGGAAATAGATATGAAGCAACTTGCAATATGAAAATTTATAAAATAACAAAGAATTTTGTAAGAAAAATAACACATATATTTTTTATTTATTTTACAAGCAAATAAAACAATGTAAATGCAAATAAAAATTTCTTTTGCACATACAATGCAAATCAAATATAGCAACAATATTTAGTTTTTAAAACAAAATGATAAATAAAATAAGACTTTTTTTTAAAATCTATTGCGCAAAAATAATCATTAACTTATAAGATTTAAAACGGAATGATAATCATTCTGATATTTATTAAATCAGGAAAATTCTAAAAATTTATAAAATTTTACATAAGATGTATACACAAAACTTAGATACAATAAAATAACTAGTACCAGTTCTTAAAAAGACTTGTTTTTGGTAAATTTCTTTAAAAGTATTTATAAGTTAGAATATAATTGGTTGCCTATGGGTTTTTCTTTAATTAATATTCATTGAAATTTGATGAAAATAAATATATAATAACTATAAATAAAAATAAAGTTTACAAAATAGTCAAATCCCACTGTAGTGAACCTGTTCATAATGAACTAGATATAATAAAAATTTTGGCCCCATCCCTTTTTTTGGACATGGAATATTATTTCATATAACATCAGAAGACATCTATGAAAATATGAAAGTAAAACATGGTGAAATTTTATTAATGCTTGTATTAGTAAGTTAAAATTAATATTATATATATATATATATATAACTCTAGAATAAATTTTTGAAATAAAACTTCCATTTAAAAATTATTCTGATAGTAGGGTATCAAAATGTTGTTCAGGTTTTTCTTTATAAATTCAGCATGAAGAAACTGACACAAAATCAGAGGTAAGGATTTCATTATTTTTAATACTTATATTACTAAATGAATCTCATTCAGTAATACATTTTTTTAAGGAGTATATGATGGTAAAACAGCTATGAAATAATTTATTTCGCACTGAATGGAGTAAAAAAGATATCTGTAATTATTAAAAAGAAGTTAGTCACAAGGATTTTCTTCTATTAAAAATCAGATTTTGTATCATTTGGTATAGTAACATTTTTTAGAAGGCTTTCTGCATTTATGTTTGACTACTGATTTGAGTTGCATTGATATAGGAAAATATAATTTAAATTTTTCATATTCATTATAGTGGGATTTGATAATATATTGTAGCATTCAAAAATCTATATAATTTAAAAATTTTAACACATCATGTAAGAAATATTAGAAGATTAATGTTTTTACCAATATATTTATTTTTAGTTGTAAATGAAATGTTAAATCATAAACAAAAGAGGTTCAGTATTCAAAAGATAATAGTTATCACAAAGATAAAAATAATATAACATCAAGACAGACTTCATCAAATTCAATTTTTAATTTTGTTTTACAACATAGTCTCCAAACCTATTATAAGATTTTGTGCTTATATACATAGAATTAACACAATGGAAATGTCAAGATTCGTTCCATAAATATTAATTAAAACTTCACTTTTATTAATATTTTAACTACATATTAATTGTTTTACTTAATTTTTAAAAATTTCTCTTATTATTATTATTACACAGAAAATATTAATTTATTTTTAAAAACATCCAATAATAAATCAGAAATTAATTTAAAATATAAAGTACATTTCCTTATTTACTACTTATTTTCAAATATTATTAAATATATTTTATTTTGTTATTTCATAATTGCTTGGACAACAATGTGTTTCAAAATACTTCCTAAAAACATACACAGCAAAACTATATTATATATATATATGATGTTTTTTTTTAAATTTTATTTTGAAACTTAATAAAAATGGCAAAACTTTTACCCCAGATAGATAAAACATTATTATATCAATATACATTTCATCAAATTCTATTAATGCATATTTTTATTGATAAATTTTCAAATATTGCAGAGATTCTAAATATAATATATAAGAGGAAGTATTTTTAAGTAAACATAAATAGAGTCCAATTTGGAAGAAAACACAACAACAAAAAATCTCTTACAGATCATTTTTATCCTATGACCCCTAAATTCTATCAACAGATCTCAAGATAATCCTTCTTCCATTGAAAAGCCAGGTATCTGCCCTCTTAATCCCAAATGAGACAAGTTGGATGATTTTTTAAAGCCCAAGATGATTCCAATAAATCCTAAAATTCTGATACATTAATTGTATTCCCTTTTTTTTATTTAATTAGATGACTGTATGGATTCCAGAAGTTCACAGTCATTTTGTTCAATTAAAAAATTCACAGAATGTTAGATTTTTTTTTCTTTTCTTTTAATAATGCAAAATTTATCCCATTCATAAATTAATTCATATAACATTGGATGTTTCAATGAATATAGAAAAATAAATTAAGAAGTTCAAAGAAAGTAATTACACTTTTGTCAATTATTTAAAAAAAAAATTAAAAGTTGATTTTCTCAATAACCCAGTTCCCTTCAGAATTTACAAATTTCCATTAGAAAGGATGCTGAATAATGATTTAAAGGTATCTTAGTTGATATCATTTACAATATCCAAACATATAAGAAACAATACAAAATGTGGTTTCAGTTTAGTTTTAACAATATGTTTTCTTGGCAAGCAAATAAACAATTTTTATAAAATAGTAGCAGTAACAACTATATTAATGGACAAAGGGGGAAAAAAACATATACATTTGACTTTTGATTTTTTCCACTATAAAAAGATTTTCAGATCATAAAAATAGTTGTGGAGTTAGAATATCACTTTACTCTTTTTTATGTTATTACTAGAAACAAAGGCATTTGGATTGCATTATTTTAAGTTAAAATATTTAAATAAATTTAAAATTAAAAAGAAATACTAAACACATAACAAAGATGATAATTGCATAAACATGATACAGACACTCATTAAACAAGACATTGAAATGTATGTACAAAATATTTACAAATCTATTTTTACCCCCCCCCCCCTATTATTAAGTCTCAGTTCATAATCTGCTGGTTAAGAAAATTTAACAATCTTGAAATCTATATTTTGTATTGGACCACAGAAATAAAATAATCTAAATCAAAAAATAATAAATAAATGATTCATCTCACAAAAACATATTTTCCCCCTGGTTTTTTAAACTTTTATTTTATTTATCCCCTTTATAATGAATAGGGATGAAGAAAAATTGCAATATTTTCATGGCAGTCTTAAAGAAACAGTCAAATCTCACTGATATATATATATTTCAATAAGAGTATATAATAATCTTCATTCACACCATCCACCAGTAAACAGAATTGAATTCGTAATTATTTGAAACCTTCAAACATTTTTTACTGTTCAGTATGGTCCTTGCGGATGATAAGCATGATGCTGTTGCTGTGGATGTGGAGGTCCTTGATTATTGGAACTCATATGCCTTAAGTGTGCAACCAAAGCAGCAGTTTGCTGTTGCTGTTGTTGTGTTTGCTGCTGCTGTTGTTGATGTTGCTGCTGCTGCTGTTGATGCTGTTGTTGTTGTTGCTGCTGCTGTTGTTTTTGCATGGCCATCAATTGCTGTTGATGGCACAACTGCTGCATATGCATTTGATTAGGTGGTCCACCGGGCATGGTAGACATGGACTGAGGATTTGACTGGCCACCGTAACTACTGGCAGTATTTTGTACCATTTGAGAACCAGAGACAGGTAAATGCGAGCCTCCTCCCATTTGATTCACTGTGACATTAGGAGCTCCCATGCCATACTGAGGCCTTTAAATAAAAGTGATATTAATATCAATAAAACTGAAATTTTTTTGAATTTTAAATTATGGTGATTAAATCAATACATTAATAGATGTAAATAATATTGTTTACATAGTTATTTAAAACATTTTACTATGTTAAAAAAAACATGGCTGCGTAGTTATGACAATCCAAATAAACAAATGTACCTGTATTTTGAAATTGTAAGATTTTATTGTTTACTTAAACAATTAGAAATAAATATTTAGTATTTCGGTAATGATAATTCTTTAAAAGTCTCCCTTTTTATCAACACCAATTCCAAAGGTTTCTTTCATACTAATTTAGAAATG
>JAPMOR010107054.1:371446-383582 GCA_026543865.1 Argiope aurantia
AAATTCAAAACTATGTAATTTAATTTCTTCCATTTTTAATTTGATTCTTTGATATAAGTTAATTAATATTTGTAAGAATGATATAAGTTAATTAATATTTGTAAGAACTAATAAAGTGTAGGACCATTGCATGTACACTTTACATACATTTGTTCATAATTATTTGCTGATACGTAATTTTTCAGAAAAAAAAATCATTAACAAACCACATTGAATGTAAAATTATTGAAACATGAACCAATGAAAAAACATATCACCTGTTGGATTGTGGCATATACTGTCCTTGTTGATTTCGTATAGTATTTGGTCCCATCATTCCAGGACCTGATTGTGAGCTACCATAAGATTGATTAAAACTAGTTGGTAACATTGAGGAATTTCTGGACTCCATCATTCCAGCATTGGGTTGCATATTAGAGCCACTATAGTTGCCATAGCTTTGATTCATACCTGAAAATAAAATGAATCATCAAAAATATGGATTCTATATAGCAATATTTTCCATGTATATGCTTCTGAATGTGCATGGGAGAACAGATGAAATATCCAATGCCTAAATATTAATTTACATTTAAATTGTATCTCTATTTCCAACAAACGAAATCAATCAATACAAGAAAAAATCTGGTAATGAAATAGTTCGAACATAATTTACAAAAGAATATATGAATACAAATATATAAAACAATTTTATAATTTTTCCAACATATGTTTAGCAAACTTAAATACACAATCCTATACCTTGAGGTGGTAAATGATGCAATGGCGCAGTTGATGCATTGGTACCTTGCATGCTATGCGGATACATAGGCCCACCAGGTCCACTCTGGAAATATAAATTATAGGAAATGTATATAAATGTCAAAAAAGTAAATATATGAAATTTATTTAATGAGCAACTGATGCAAAGTACTTCTTAATATGCTAACAAGTAATAATGTATTTATAAAGATTTTCAGAAGCTTGTTAATCACCATATATATATATATAATCCAATATCAGAGTGTTAGAATAAGGTATTTTAATTTTCATTGCTGGCTTACAACACCATCGCTTCTTCCATTTCTACGCATTCTCAAAAACCAACAAATTCTCAAAAAGTAACCTTAGGAGTTACCAAAAATTCTGAGGTGTATGTTTATGCTGAGGTTCTGGACTTACCACAAACTACTTTCTTTGACTTGGTGATATGTACTAAAAATTAAAATACCAATAAACATTTTTCAGTTGGATTTTAACTTAAAAATAATTAGTAAACTCCATAATAATAGCTAGAAAACAATGAGATAAAAAATGAAATGGAACAAAAGAAAGATGGCAATTTAACATAGAATTTTTTTCAGTGATAATATGGAAACCTCTAAAAAAATGTTACAATCAGAAATATATTAAAAATAATCAGCAATAGCATACATTCAAATCTTAAATCAATACAATTCTTTTTTTTTAAAATAATAATATTAATGTACTCTACCTTTTCTAAGTTCTTCTGCAGGCTTACAATGAATTTAATGGAAGCTCATATTTTATAAAGCATTTAATTTAAAACAAGATAAGCAATTGGTCTAATAGGATGTATAAAACTAGAGTCTTTTCAGGCAGTAATATAAAATTAATATTAAATTTTTAAGCAAATTATATAAAATATATATGATTAGAAATTATCATAATTTCTGTATAACAATTTTTTTTATTCCTTATATTTTTAAGGTATTAGTTCATTAATATTTTCCAGTGCTTCATTTTTTTAATCAATTTCTAGAGTTATCTATTTTTTTTATTGGTTTGGTTATATTAACGTCCCGTTTGAGGCAACACTAGGGCTATTTTGGGACGGACCTCGTAATTTTGAACCACGGTCAAATGACGAGGATGACACCTGAGCTCTATTTTTTTTTTTTTAATATACATAAAAAATAGAGCTACATAAAAAATAAATTAGGTTCTATTTTTTTATATACATAAAACCTAATTTTTTTTAAATCTATTTTTATATTCTATTATATATATTATTTTTATATTCAGAATTATCTACTTTTATTGTTTGATTTTCACTGTTTAAAGTAGAGAAAGAATCAAAATAATAGAAGTAAAATATATGAGATACCATTGATTGAAATAGCTTTAAAAGGGTATTTATTTCAAAAGCTCATTTTATTACATTTGCAAACTTTTTTCCCCCACCATTCATTATTTTAGGCAAATTCATACGGAATCATTTATCATCAAGGCTGAAGTATCAGAGGGTCAAATAAGAGTTCACACTCTATTCGAGAATTCAACGATTTCAATTTTTTAACCATCATTTTCAGGATGATTTAATTTTATATATTTATTTGATTTGCAAGAGCTGTGCACATGCATTTTTCGAATTATAATTGATTATAGATTAAATTTCAAAACATTATTTGTAGGTCTTTTTTTATGGTTCCAAATCAATGCAAATCGTTTGCAAATCAATGTTGTCCAATTTTTTCTATTCATCTGAATGACTTACTAGTAATTAATCCGGGAAAACGTTGTGTATTACTCTCAGTATTTTGCATGTAAAAATTAGATTAAATATTTTTCAATAATATTATATATATATATTCTATTTTTATGAAAAATACTTTTAAATGTACTTTATTATTCTAGTTTTCATAAAATTTGCTACTTGAAAATTGCTTATACACGTATGAATAAAAGTCAATAAAAAAATCTGACTTCAGGAATTAAAAAAGTGGAATTAACTCATTTAAATATTTTTTTAACAAAAGATTTGTAGCAAACATCTTAAGGTGAATTGCAAGAATTTCTATTTTAATAATGTGCATAGCATTTTTGGAAGAATTATTTAAACCTTTAAAAATATCTTCGGTTGATGAGATGCTACTAGATACACAAAAAAGAAAACATTAATAGTATTGCTTTTATGGGTCATAAATGTTTCATTGATGCAATATCAACTAATATATATTACATAATAGATGTTATATCTTCTGGATTTAACTTGGGTTAAGAAGTAATATTCTCAAATATAATATGTTTGGTAGGCCAAAATCATTATGAGTTGATTAGAAGAGGTCATTGTTCTAAATGGCAAATGCTCTTATTATGTGGAAAATTTCTAAGATTCATTGTTTGACTTTTATTTTAGTTTGGGATTTAATAACTTAATTATAGAGGAAATAGAATGATAGTATTAATAATTTCTAATAAATAGTATAAGCAACCTATCATATATTGTACATAATGAGATGAATCGCAATTAGAAATACACATTGTTTGTAATATTTCAAACAAAATATTAGTTCATTACTCACTGGCATGCCTTGAGGGCGAAGCTGCTGTTGTTGTTGACGCATCATCATCTGGCGCTTTTGCATCATTTCAAAGTTAATTCCTGCAGATGGGTTCCCTCCAGGATGATTGACAGGATGTCCAGGCATGGGTGCTCCAGGTCCGCCCATGTGACTCCCACCCATGCTGCCAGGCATGTTCCCACCAGGTCCTCCACTTGGGGCAACACCACCTGCAGGATGTTGTCCACTTCCACCAGGACCTGGGAGAAACTGGGTAGATGGGTGTCGGGCTCGAAGCATAGAGCTCAAGGCTTGCTTGGACTGGGAAAGTGGTCTTTCGAACCTCGGACCACCTGCTTTTGAAAATTGGAAAGAAAATCAGGTTTATGCTTTAAAAAAAATTTAAATATTAAAATCAACATAATCTGAACATTAATAAGAAAAATATTTTTGCTAGAAGAATTTTTTAAATTTAATTTTTAAGTAAAAGAAAAAGACAAAGAATTTTTCAAATAAAAAAGAAAATTTGAATGCGCAGAACATGCTGATAGTCACATATGACAGTAATCAGTAAAAAAACAATGTACATGTTTCAAAAGAATGATATAAATACACAGTTAGATAAAAAAAAATTAATAATAAAATGTTGATTTTTAAGCAATAATCATTTACAAATTAACATTGCAGTAGCAAAAACAATTTGCATGGTGTTAATTCATACTTGATTGATATTCCTGTGGAATTTCAGAAAGTAACAACTTGTGAAAACCATTAAGCCCAAATGTGTTTTAATATTGAAATTAAAAATAGTTAGCAGCCATTAATTATCTATTCGATAACATCTACAAATTGTACAATTACATGTGAAAGGAGCAAGCATATCATGTTTACATGCTCAAAAAAACGTGGGAAATAAGTTTTCCATTTGCCAAGTAACAAGATATTTATTTATGATATGCTAAGTAAAAACAGAAAGCAATTATTTCTAAAAGAATCAATTAACTATTTCCTGGAGTCCTTTTTACTGGATATTAAATATACTTATTGTCTTCATGTGTTGGCCAGGTGGTTGCTGCTAGAGAGAACTTCAAAACTTTGACCAAAAGTCAAGTATTTAAATATTAAGGCACAAGTCAAGGGTAAATCTTGAAGTCCAAGAATAACAATGAATACCCTTTTCTCAAATTTTTAAATCATTCAGCAATATAATAGATATTACAAATAAGTACCAGGTGGCAGTGGTTGTTGTGGAGAATAGTAAGGAGGTTGTTGCATGGGCGGCTGTTGTCCATACCAAGGTTGTGGAGGACCTTGCTGATACATCATTTGATCAGGAAAGCCCATTCCAGGACGTATACCATGTGCTTGCTAAAAAAACAACAATAATTTACATAAAAAATGTTATAAATTAGTTTGAAGTAATAGCAGTATCATAAAAATTGTGAAATTAAAGGGTAATGTTTAATTGAATCAGAACAGTAAAGTAAAAGTCAATGTCTAATCAAGATAAAAATTTAGCGATAACCAAGAAGTTCCAATTAATTTATAGTATGAAAAGTGATAACTAGAGCAGGGAATATGTTAAAATAATTTTTAAGTATTTACAAGATCTTAAAAGCAAATATCTTTATTATAATATCAATAACTTCTAGAATACTATATCAGTTCCAAGATATATATAATTAAGAATTCTTGAATGAAAAAAGCATTAAAGAAAGATGATATTTTTTAAGAATATCCAAAAAAAGTAAGTAAAATTATTATTTAAGAAAAGAAAGCATTACTAATAATTTATTTCTAGATAGCCCTTAATACTTAATATGGAAACCAGAATAAGTTTTCAATAATCATTGTATCGAATAAAACTGAATATAAATCGAATGAATCCAGTATAAAAAATACATCTTTTTGGAGGGAGGAAGTAAGGAATTCCTCAAACTTTTTAAAATTAGAACACTAGAAAAATATTGTATCATATTTCCAAAACAAGGGCGATTAAAAATTTTTTAGTGTTTTTTTCAGACAGAAAAATATTGTCAAAAGGTTGCAACACACAATTTAATGTTCCCTAGTATTTACATGTAAAGAAAGCATAAAAAAAGATACATTAACAGAATTAAATTCAATTATGATAGGTTTTCTCCACTTTGGGTAAAATCAGCTTACTTCAAAAAAGTAATGAGTTAGTTACAATTCTACAAACAGACAAACAAAATAACCATCTTATGACTTAAATATCTCATGATAGATATCAAAAAGGGGGAAAAAACCAGAAAATAAAAATGCAATTTTTAAAAATATATGAGAAAACATAAATAAATCCCAAGCCATTACCTCTCTTTTCTTCCCTTTTGCAAACTCTTTTTCTACCTGAAATGAATCCTATTGATTTAGCTAATCTTTATTAATTAAAATTTTCTTAAGCTTTGTTTCATTCTTAGCCACACCTTAACAAATATTTATTTCAACAAAAAAATAAATATTACAACATAAAAGAAAATGTATATTCTGAACTCAAATTCAACAAAGGAAGCAAATACTTAGGTAAAAGTCAATTAAGCTTTTATAGCCTAAACACCACATAATTTAAAAAAAAAAAAATGTTTGTCAAGGTGTGCTTAAGAAAGTGAAAGTGACAGCGTCAGCAGCCTGGACCTAGATCAATTTTTAATTAATTTCTTTCTAAATTTTAGCTGTAACTTCTTTTATTCTGTGTTAGGAAATATATATATGTGTACATTGATAATCATGTTCTTTATCCTTAATTTTTTATCAGCTTGTAATCACTTTGGAAATAAATCTACATATTTGTCATTATTTCAGTATATTGTTAGAAACTCCATGTATTTGGCAAATTTGTAATAACTCTTGCTGCATAAGGAAATAGATATTCAGATGGTTGAAGAATTTTAGAATTTTTTTCTTATAAAAATTAATCACATTTTTTAATTACTATATAATTTCTGTGTTTTTACCCCAAATTATTCAGAAGAAGCAAAACCATTAATTTAATTGTTATTTCAAACATTTTAAAATATTTGGAGGAAAATGATAATAAATTAATTATTCTTACATTAATTATTAGTAATGAGTATTGTATTTAAATAAAATAAATGCATTACAACAGTTATTACAATGAATTTAATACATAAAAAATCAAGCAAATAATAAACCATACCTTTTGAATTATTTGATTTAAATACTAGTAATTTCATGAAATAGAATAACAATATCTAACTATATCCAGTTCTAAATGATATTTAATTATAAATTCCTTTTGTAAAATGACAGAGGAATTTAATATGACATAAAATTAACATTCAGTAAAAAAAACAGCGAGCACATTCAAAATTTATTCAACAGTTTTCAATTAATGCTTAAACATTATAGGAATATTAATACTTAAAAAAATAATAATTAAGTTTTAGTGAAAGTGCAGCTTCTGCAAAATATTGATTATATTTTTAAAAATTCCACATTCACAAGCCAAGTTTGTATACAAGCTAGTGTTAGTAAACTAAGGAAGCAGAGGTCTTTTCCCATAACAAATATTGCATCATGTGCTGTGTTTTGCCATGCATCAAGAAGCATATAAAATGCAATTGAAAAAGAATAGCTAATAAAGTCATTGCTTTTAATTATCTTCAGATGTAAAATAAAAACAAAATATCTTTAATGAAGCAATTAAAAATACTTTTATATGTATAAACACTTTTCTGGATATATCTGACAGTAGTGCAAAATGTTTAGTAAGTTAAAAGAATGATGCAACCCCCAGCACAATTATAAAAGCACTGATTTATATCCATGATTAAGTTCCCCTAATTATTAACACAAATTTTAAAAAAATCCATTTTTGATACAATGAAAATAATTTTTTAAAATACAACAAAGTAAATGGTAAACATCATTAATATTAGCTACATATAACATGCAATTAACAATATGTAAATCAAAGCGATAGAAAAAGCGTTCTATATTGCAAAAAGTAAAATATTAATTGCAAAGCAAGAAAATTATTGAAAGATTGCCATTAAAAATGGAATTTATAATCTAAATATACTTAAGTTTAAAAGAGTTGTGGGTTTTTGTGAAAAGGCATATAAGAAAGGCATAATAATGATATCATGCATTTCTATACAGTAAAAGTGAATAATTGTTGAAACATGCAAAATGAAATAAAAGAGAATGAATCATGCAAACTAATTCTACTTGAAATAAAAAAGCATGCTATGAACTTTAAAGAGATTGCAATAAACTGAAATTGGTGAAGGCTGCTGACATACACATAAAGAATTAATGAAAATAAGAAATAGTAAGCATTACAAATGAATATGAAAATTTAAAGTAATATTTCATGCAATTATAAACAAAAATAAAATGAAAAATGTTTCAAATATAAATAATACAAGCTATTATTTCATTTGCAATACAATTTTTATTCTAGACAAAAATGCTGTTGAGAAACACAGGCTAGCTACTTTCTAAATCATTATTGCATAAATATTATATGAAAGAAAATCATGCAAACATTTTGACATTCTATTATATGAATTTTTAAAAATACAAAAACTTTGAATAGAAACTGTTTACAAACATCTATGCATTAATTTTGCTCTTAATGATTCTGAGAGGGGGCAAAAGTATGTGCATATCTCAAATAATTTTATTTATATAAAAAAATCTATTTGATTACATTAAAAAATTTCAGAAGTAGCTTTCTTATAAAACTTTAAATTTTTACTATTTTTGTACAAAAGTAAAATTTTATGATTTCTTTTACCTTAATTTCTAATTTGAAATTCAAATATTCAAATGTATGGGGGGGGGGGAATTATATTTTGGATGTCTAAAGTTATCTTACTTTCAAGATTAATTAAAAATACAAAAAAAATTAAAGATAATTAAAGATAAAACTAGGATTAAAAATAATTTATTCTTTTTAGTCTTTTGCATTACTGTAAATTCTTCAAATATAATAAAGTGATCCACAAATAAAGAATCTTTTATGTGAATATAAATGTTGTTCATGATTGTTTGTAAATAAAAGACTTCATTCATAAGTCACTATTAATTTATAATAGTACAAATTCCTGAATGAACAAAAATACCTAGATCACATTGCTTTTTAACAACTAAAATGATAGTTATAGAACTGAAGAAAAAAATATTAAATAACATTGTGAGCATACATGATGTTATTACACAAACAAAATTTAACTTTTCCTTAGAGGCTCAAAAATTCTAATAAACCATAAAAATTCGATACCTCTTTACACTTAGTAGTTAGAAAAAAGTAATATTGTAACAATTTATTGAATGAATAAATAAATAATAAATGTCATAGATTACAGAAAATTGAATTTATAAAATTTTCATACCAAGAACTATTACTTTCTTCAAAAGAGAGGGAAAAACTATAATTTAAAGCACAAGCAAAAGAAATTTAAGCCATTCTTTGCTAATTAATTTGATATTCTGACAGATTTAATTCATCAAGTTCCCAATCTGTAGCTATACTATACAATAACTGCGAGTAGAGCTATTACTTTAACAACAAATTTAATGGATGTTTGAATAATAGTTGAATATTCATTCAATGGATTCTACCTTCCTGCTATTGAAATACTTTGTTATCTGTGGATAACAAGAAAATATTACAAGGACAATTGAAAGTTAAAGCTCTAATCTTTGTCGACGTACATTTAAGGAATTATGTTAATTTTGAATAAAATTCGTAAAGTTATTCCCATCAAAAAATATGTGAACAGAACACCAAAATTTATACAAAAAAGTTTAAATTTAGCAAAATGGTTTTAAAATAAACTAAATATTTAAAATTCTAAATAATAAGCCAAAAAATAAAAGGGCACTAAAAGACTTTCTTACTTTATGTAAATAATTTCTTATATTATTACTTTACAAAAAATTGTTACAGCTAAAATAAAGAATTGCAATAGTAATATATTCAATTTTATAGCAGAAGAAACAGATTTAACCAAGCTGTAATAATGCAGTAATGAACCTATTTCTCTGTATTAAATAGGTAATATTTTATGATTTCACTAGCATCTGAAAAAAATTATTTTTACTAAAATTAGGAGATTTGTATATCAGATATATTTTTAAATAAAAAAAATATTAATTAATTGAATATTAAATCAGCATATTATACATTGTTTTCCAGGAAAATGGAACTTTTTCATATATCTTGCTTGTAAAATAATAAAAGCAAAAGACTGAAATATTTTTCAATTAAAAAATTAGTAAAATTATAAATTTTTAAAATATAACAAGATCCTGATATACTGCCTTGCAAAAAGCAATTATATTACAGCTGCATTAAAAAATGTATTAATCCCTTTTTATTAAAAAGTAGGAAATCAAAAAGAAACCTTCATTTATATATAAATAAAAAAAACTTTTACATATAAATGATATGTCAGATATTCAAGACTAAAAATACTAAAATTTCAATCAATGGCTATTTTTTATTTAATACTTTTGTCTTTTAAATCACATGAAAGCTTCATTCAAATCAAAAGCAATCCTAAAATACATGAGATAAAACTATTTT
This sequence comes from Argiope aurantia, assembly GCA_026543865.1. NCBI lineage: Eukaryota > Metazoa > Arthropoda > Arachnida > Araneae > Araneidae > Argiope > Argiope aurantia. The sequence continues at coordinate 381,308 of JAPMOR010107054.1, forward strand.
AACAAGGTAGAAAAGAAAAAACTGAATTCTAACTGATTCTATTATAAATTCAAATTCTGACAAAAGTTATTTTATAAAATTTAACTTATTAGGATGAATTTAAATTGTGAAAACAGTGAGGATATTCTTAAAGATATTTAAGAAATTTTAGCTGAAAAACATAAAGTATAATATTAAAACACATTATGGTAATAGATAAAAAAAAAATGAAAAATTAATTTTTTTTAATAAATTGCAAAACCAATAGAATATTATAAAAGATACACATTTCTGATATGCATATATTTACTTACCTGACCATTTACCATTTTAGCAGCTCTACGACGGCGTTGTTGTTGTTTGGGTTTTTTAGCATTGCCCCTAGGAGATTGCTCAAATGGCGTTTCTCTTCCTCTCTTAATGTCTTCAATCTGAAATTTAGAAATGTATAGATTTTAACAAAATAATTGCATATTAAAATATTTTAACAAATAATATATTTATATCAATTCCTAAATCTTGAATTGCTGACAATTTTTTTAAATATTAAAAATACTTATGCAATTCTAAACACCAATTTCTATATAAATCTAAACATTGATTTCTACATTCTGCTTTTTCATGTATTAAGTGATAACATCAAAAAATAACGATTTGGCTATTTTATATGTTATTAGATCGATAGAGAATTTTAATACAAATACATTTCATTTATATATCAGAGTATTTATAATAGAAAATTTATTTGGTTTTTCGAAAATATTAATCATTTTATGAATTAAAAGGTTTATCTTTAAATTTTAGTTCAAGTATTATACATTTAAAATGATTTAAAAGATAAACACAATAAATTTAGAATGATAATTTATGGCACTGAACACAAGTAATTAAAGAATTCAATAAATAAAAAATAATTTCAATTAATTAGCAAATGATAATAATTTGTTAGGCTATAGTAATATACTGTGCCACAATGAGAGCATTAAACATAACACTATCATATAAATTACATCATATTAAAAGTTCAACATCTGATATATTATTATTATTTTGTTTGTTTGATAAGATGTTCCCCCCAAATAAAATTCCAATTCAGAAAAAAAGCACTTTGCAGAATATTTATATAATATAGCCTTAAAAAATGCATTTTAAAATGGTCTTAAAATGAGGGGGGGGGGAGTCCAAACATTGTGAATTAGCCAAAAACTAAGAAATATTTTGGAACTTTTCCTAGAGCTAAATTATGAGGGCAGGTCAGCTTGATAACGTTTCTGCTAATCTTGTAAAAAAACTTGTGTGCATTTTCATTTGCCAGGTACAAGCAATAAATCCACAAATTTTTTTCTTATTTCTACAGTTTCAATTTTTAAAGTTAAAAAAAAAATTACTTTCAAATAAAATACGTAATTTTTTTTTCATGAAAATGAGTCGTTTTATGTTAGAACAAATTACTTTAATTTTTGTTTATAATTATTGGCTTATTACATCAAATGGAGGATTTATAGAAAAAATACTGAGCAACCACACTATTAAAATTTTTCACAACCTCTTCAGTGCCGAAGTACAGATATATGTACATGCAATTTTTTTCATTTTTCTTATGTGGTAAAGTAAAATTTTAACGAAATAATGCACGCATTTCAACATTTATGAATGTAGCTTCTATTTTGCATCAATAAATAGCACTACAGTTCAATACTTTTTTCATATCAATCGCTTTTAATTAGACATAACTTGTAGTCAGTAATAAATATTACATTCCGAAATCATGTATAGAATATACGGCATTTTATGAGCTAATAATAATTTTTTTTTCATGTCAAGTGGCTTTAACTCAAAAGGAGGTAATTGAACTTTTAGAAAGAAGTGATTTTATGAGAAACAATAGAATTTCTCATGTATCGAAAATAATGAAATCTGACAAATGGGATGAATGGATTACAGACAATATTCAAATGTGCCTGGTTAAGTAGAAAGATAATAAATCTGTGACTCTATTATGCATATGTATAGGAAATGAGCGAACTGGAATGGGCAGAAGACAGTCAAAATAATTGAAACAAAAAGCTGATATAAAATAATCTGCTATTGTAAAAGCATATAATATGGAAGGCACTGACCATTATTTTGCATATTACCGGTGTGCAGTTATTACAAAAAATGACCAACGCGAGTATTCACGCATTTTGTAGATTTTAGTAGTTATGAATTGCTTGATATACTATAAAATGGTGGGAAAGTGACAAGCAGAGCTGTCAGGAATGAAGCCAAAAATGTTATGACCTTATTGCAATTT
>JAPMOR010107054.1:383592-414503 GCA_026543865.1 Argiope aurantia
CTAGTTGTAGTAAAACAACAGATCAATAATATACATCTCCTTTACTTACTAATATTTGAGGCTGTTTCTCAGGAGGTGGCTCTAACTCTTCAGCAGGTAAAGGTGGGGGTTCTAAATAATAACTACTAGGTTTTTTCAAAGAATGTGTATGCCATAGTAAGAGTCTTTGAGTCTCTTCATGACGAAGAGGTTTTCTTTCCATCCTTACAGCCCAAAACCAAGACCAGGAGAGAGGTGCTGGATTTTTATGGCCTTCTAGCAAATCCCAGGGACTTACTTTTTGTTTTTGAGAAACTTGCAAACCCTGTAACAGCAAGAAAGAATATGAGTTTGAATTCTATGAACAAAATTATGAATCAATATTTAATTTGAATAAAAAATGAATTTTCCTTCTTATTCTCTAAATGTTCTTTGTATGAATACTGAATAAAATGAATTCTATTAAATGAAGTCATATAAAATTTCATTCATTCAGAAAATTAAAAAATTAAAATTATTTTTTTTTATTGTAATCCGTTTGTGTTTGAAACACTGTATATATATTATATATATATATATCAATTGAAGATCTGAAATAACTTGCAAATCATTCTAAATATTGACACACATTTGCAAATATCATTATATAAAAAAGCAGCTATGTTAACAGTCCATTTTGTTTATATATATATTTTTAAGTTTCTGATGCAAAGAATTATAGAATTTAGATAATTTCTCTAATTACGATTCATTGCATAACTAAATATAGGTGGACTGATTGACATAAAAATATTCCACTTGCTTTACAGACATGAAACATTTTTATGTTCACTTATTCTTATTTTCAGATAAAATTTGTTAAAAGTTATATGTATACATATTCTTAACATCTTTTGAGAAAATGCTAAAGAATATAACCTTAAAAACCTTTAAGCATTTTTATGTAATTCCACGTTTCATGTTTGTAATTTTGTGAATGGTACTAGAATTTTAAATTTGTGCCCAGTAATTGGTTCCAGATGATGATAAAATATTATAATAATTTTGGTACTCTTATCACGTAATATATTCATTTGGTGTTACAAGATAATCTATTTAAAAATATTAGTTTTTGGATTCCATGAATCATGAAATATAATAAAGACTAAAGAGAGAAGATAACAAAAAAGCTTCAAATGTTGTGTAAAACAAATAAGCAATGAAGCAAAAAATAGGATAGAATATATATATTTTTTTATTAAAAATCAAGCTATATTAAAAAGATCATATTCCTTAGAAGTCCCCATAAAATCATATGAAAACAGTCCTTGGTTTTCATTTCAGTTAAATTATAATTCAGTTAATTAAAATTCCAGTTTACTCAGAATATTTCAATCCACATTTCACGCTTATACAATTTTGTTTTGAAATTCATATTTCTGTTTTAAAAAATTAATAAAAGTAAGAATATAAAAATGTTATAAAACAATAAAAATTAAAATATTCATTTTTAGAATAAGAAGATTATTAAAGCAAATTAGAATATACCACATTCAAATAAATATATATATATTAGGTATGAATTAAAAACATTTGCTTTTAGAAACCTAGAATGTTAGAAAGCAGTTTCCTTGAAGAAGAAATTTTATATGATTATTATAACACAGGTGTAAACTTTAAAAAAAAGAGGGAGCAGGGGCAGATGATTTGGTACAGTGATTTACATACAACAATGCATTATTAGGTTGACAGTATTCAATTTCCATATAAAGCTAAAATATTTAAAAATTAAAAAAAATAATTAAGGTTAAAAAATAGAAAATAATAAGCAGAATGTTTATAAATAAATAAAGTTAATAATATAAATAATAAAGAAAGAATAAAAGAATGTTTATTTATTTACTTTTTAAAGCCATTTTGCATCAATGTATTAAAAAGGAAAAATTAATTTTTAGTCAATAATCTGGAAGTCAAAACAAAAGTTTTATAAGTACGTGTCACAGCAAAAAACAGCAGTTCTATAAAACCACACAGAATATTACAAGAGACAAACGAAGAAAAAAAAACAAAAAACCATTGAATATATTAAAAATTAAAACATATGAAATATATCATAAATGTGATTTCAATTCCAATTTACTTAAAGCTTTTGTATATGAGCTAAACATTTTTACAATTATTGTTTTGATTTCCCTATTTTCAATAAAAAAATTATTATTCAATTTTAATACACTTATAAAATCAATTTTAAAAAATTATTTATATTCATTATTTTTTATTAAGCAAATGCTGATTAGATTTTGAAAAAGTGAATCCTTGAAAAAAAATTTCTAATTATCTTCACTTCCAAGTTTATAATAATTGCCAACACAGTCCACATATAGATAGGTAACAAATATATACACATATCAAACAAATACAAGATTCATCATCATAGGCCTATAGATAGGTATCCAATTATTCATGCTTTGAGTATTCAAATCCCTGCAGAAAATATTTCAAAGTAATTGCCAATGGGAAAATAAGAAACTTTGCATTTCTATATTTTCTTCAACAATATCAGAATAATCACACAGAAATCCCTTTTCCTTTTCTATTTAATCTAATTATATCAGTTTTTTGATTTTTTATTTGCTAGATAAAACTTTTTCTTTCTCTCTTCTTTTCAATACTTAATACAAAAAAGAAAGAAAGAAAGAAAGAAAACAAGCAGTATATTGTACATGATCAGATATTTTTGTCCATGGCCAGGCATCAATAGTTTAAAAAATTTATTTTTAATACTGAACTGAGCTTTTAATCTGTTAATCTATTTAATGTTATAAAAAAAGAAAGAAAGAATTTTGATTCTTGGCACTAAAAAAAGATTTTGCTTACTTGTTTTTTATCAATAGAATCAAATCCTGCAATCTTGTTTCCTTTTGTATCTATCAAGCTTCCCATAGCTTCACATGTTATGACTTCACACTGTTGTTTGGTCAAAGGCAGCAGTTGTTTAACCATCTTAAGAGCTTTAGTATTTTTATCTGGTACTTCTTTCTAAAATAATTAATAATGAAAAATAACTTTATATAAAATTAAAACAAAATAAGTTTTTTACAGAATAAATATCCAAATTAAATTTTAATGTGAATTATTAATAAAAGCATTTAAGTATAAAAACATATAAAAGTATTTATAATAATTATATAGCATATGATAACATTTCATATATACTATTATACGAAATATTAAGATTCTTCGCATAAGAACTTTAAATTTTACTTAAAAAATGTAAGATTTTAAATTTTCAAGAAGTTAAATTGTTTCTATTCTGTTAATAAAAGAAAGCATTCAAAATCATCTAGTACTTAAAAATGTCAAGATCATAAATACCTTAATGTGTTTAAATATATTTTCAGTATCAAACACCAAGTTATACATACGCGATTTGAGTGTATCAAAGGCATAGGAAATCATAATATTGGTTATCAAATGTAGTCAGTGTTCAAAATAAAAGGAAAAGTTTAAATCAATCTGAAATTTCAAATTTTAAGATCAAGAATATTGGCAAAGAGGATAAATATTATATTACCTTTAATTTCTTTACTAAATTAAGATATTGTTTCTTATTCTCTTCTCCTTTATCACTACTTGAAGTATCAGATATCTGTGTAGTGTGGATTAGAGTGGCCAGCATATCAAGGACAGTCGTAAACAATTCACTTAGGGAAGAAAAATCATAATACATTTCAACTTAATATTCAATTTTTCTTACTAAAAAATTTTCAGCAATTTTTATAACATTGAGAAGATAAATTTTTTTGAGATTCAAGAATAATTAGATACAATTTTTTTAAAAAAAGTTCTGTGAATTTTTTTTTTAATTAAAAGTTTTTGAAAACATTTTTATGAAATAATCAAAGATATTGACATTAAAATTAGGTAATTTAATATACATTATCATATACATCATCAGCTACTAAATCTTGACTATGATAAACAAATGAAGAATTTTTTTTAACTATTTGTATTTTCTATTTTTCAAATAAATATTATTTATAGTATAAATATTTATTAAAACATTAACTTCCACATATATACTTAATTCTTTCAACATTCAACTTTTCTTTTAAAAATGCCTCAAATATTGCTTAATATTACAAATTTTAGCATTCAATATGATAATAAAAGTTATCAGAAATATACCTAAGCTACACATCTAGAGAACAGGATATTTACCAAGGTAAAAGAAAAAAAAATTACAAATTTAATTTTTTTTTGCATTTAATTAGTAATATAGTAATTCAATTTGAAACTACTATTGCAATTAAGAAATGATTATCAAATTTTTAAATCCAAAATAGAAGTCAACAAAATCTGTTATGCTGGAGAGAGTTAGAAACATATTTTTTGTTCTGCACCATTATGGAATGTACATATTTCAATTTCTAATTTTACATCAAAGAAATCAGACAGCTTTTTAAATTTTTATTTTTAATGTTTAAGCTGATTAATATGTTGATGTGTGAATATATCTAGGCATGAATAAAAATTAGTTATGGGATCATAAACTTCACATTTTATTTATGTTTTTATATTGGATTGCAGCAAAGATCAAGAAGTCTACAAATCTTAAAATTTTACATTTATACTGATTCCTTGGGAGTTATTGCTAATATTTTCTTTCAGTATCATTGCATTTGGTATTGTATTTTTTTTCCTATTTGAAGATTATTATTCATTACAATCCAATAATTTTAGATAAGATTATATTATTTATTAAATTATAAAAGAAATGACTGCAAGGAAAAAAAGAAACTTTTAATGTTATTATATATTTTCACCAGAAGTATACTACAAATAATATATATATATATAAAAGTATAAAAATCAAGTTAATAGGAAAAACAAATAAACCAAATAAAAAAATATAACAAAATATAAAAAAGAATCCAGCCTGAAGACTTTTTCAAGGGTCAAAGGGATTTTTTCTGTTAAGGAAATGCAGACAATTAAGTCTAATAATGATTCCTTGTGACCCGAAAATCCCCTGAAATTAGGCCCAAGAAATATACCATTTTAACAGAAAGGAAAATACAAAACAACAAATTAGAAGAAAAACCACTAATAAGTAAAAATACAATAACAAAAAAAACAATAAAAACCAAAATACCATAAAATAACACTAAAGAAAAATTAGTGTTATTTTCGGGTCACGAGGAATCATTATTAGACTTAATTGTCTGCATTTCCTTAACAGAAAATATCCCTTTTTTTTTTAATCCCTGCCTGAGGGTGACCTTTGAAAAAGTCTTCAAGCTGGATTCTTTTATATATTTTGTTATACTTTTTTATTTGGTTTATTTGTTTTCCCTATTAACTTGATTTTTATACTTTTGTATCAGTTCATATGTGTTTTAGAAGCAGCTGCATTTGCACTCTCTAAATACTATGAAGTTTTTCCTGTTCCATTTTCGGTTTAGTTTGAATAGGAAATAATTTTTAGTTGCGATTTCGAAACTGTTTTGTTTTTGTTTTCATTTTAGTTTCGTTTTCAAACTATTTCTTACTTTAGATTGGTTACTTATATAATATATAATTTTTATTTTATTTTTTAAACACTATTAAGGTGCACGAGATTTTTAACCTTTATTAGTTTATCTGTGACAGTCAAAAATCTGAGATATTGTTAAGGGGTTAATAGCCCAACTAAATGGGCACATCTTTTAATAAATTAGAAACATTAAATTAAATTGTTAAACAAAACCCACTTTATATTTTAATATAAGCAATACAGCTATAAGCTCTTCTCTTGCACAAAATTTTTAAAACTACAATAATCAACATGTAATTCAAAAGCTACATTTTTTTTTGAATATTGAAACATTTTAAAAATAAAAAAAATGCATATAAATAAATACTGTGAATGCAGAAACAAGAATTTAATTAGATAAATATGAATATGATGAACTTTTTCAAAGTATAAAGAAAATACAATCTAATATCTTTCTTTTTTAATGTAAAAGTTCTAATGACATATTTTTCTATTTATAAAAATATGTGTTCATAAAATCAAATTCTCAACTATGAACAGAGATTATTCTTTTTGGTGGAAACTGTAGCTTTTAATTGAAATTTGGCCTTTTTACAATCAAACTAAAAACTGATGGGATTTAAAAAAAAAAAAATTAACTTTAAGATAACTGATAGGAGCTATTCTGTAAATTGTTAAGCTGTTCAAAAATAATACTAATTACTCATTTTAAGTTGTACTTACAAATTAGTTTGAGGATCAACCACTCCATAACTAATAAGTTGCACAAGAAGGACAGCCCAATCAATAGTAAAATTTGTACTTCGTTGAATCATATCAAACATGCCTCCTACTAAACTTAAACGGAGCTGCAAAGCTTCTTGCATTGCTTGTTTAGCTTTGATTTCTTCCAGTCCATGTCTATCCTATACAAATCCCCCCCAAAAAAAGTATTTAATATGATTTTTTAATTATATTTCAAGGATATGATAAAAACAAAATTCATGCTAAAATGAAATTGGTAAATATTTGATTAAGATACTGACAGATTTATTAAATTTAAATTTAAAGGGAAAAATGCACCAACAAATTACATCAATATTCCTTTTAATGCTTTCCTTGTAAAAGCAATAACTACAAGAAAATTATCTATAAAGTTTAAAATAAGCTGAAAAGACAATTAAATTATAAACATGCTATACATATTGCAGCAACACATTAAAACATTTATTTTAAAATCAAATAACCAATAAATTGTAATAAGCAAAATTTTGAGCATTTGATGCTAGGCTATAGAAAAATTTAATACATGGATACTTTCAGTTTTCCAAAAATAAGTAATTCTTTAAAATTTCATTGTAGCTATTTTTTTCTATAAAGCACTGGTAATTTATATATAATTTTATTAAAAAGGATTTAAAATTGACTATATTTTAAGACTTAAAAATAAATCCAATTTAATATGGCAATATTTTATAAAGCTATTAATTGAAACAACACTGTAAAGTAATAAAATTCGAAATATTCTTTGGATAAAATATTCACTGTTATCAAGAAGTATTCAAATATTAAAATGATTCTTGAAATTAAAATAAGAGAAAAAGAAGCACCAAACATACATCTTTGGCAATATATATGCTCTGAGACAGTTGTGTGTGCAATGAATTCAAAAGGCCTTCTCTCTGTTCATCTTGACCTTTCAAACACATCAACACCAGCGACAGAAACGGTTGATGACTCAGCAGCGATGAGCTATAAATAATCATATTTTCATTTATTTTAATCCCCCAAACTTTTTTAATGAAATTATTCTTTTGAACATCTAAAACAAAAACTCTAATTGCAAAAAAAAAAAAGAGCATTAATATGCAATCAAGTAAAAAATATAAAATTTAAACAAGAAGCAAAGTTTTTCATGCAAGTTATTCTTTATGTATTGCATAATGTACGTATTTAAGTCCCATTGTTTTCATTTAATAAATTAAACAAATGCTCACTTCTTTTGAGCTTGTTTATCCTTTTCTTTGTTTTTCGATGAAGAAGAGGATGAAGATCCAGATGTAGATGACCATGATCCGCTTTCAAGGACTTGCCCAGCAGCCCTTAGCATTTTACCCTGAACAGCAGCGGGGAGTTTTCCAATAAGGGGAGCTACCAACCATACACGACTTGGTTTGTCAATTTCAAATCTGAAACACAATTATTCTTTCAATTTTACAGATTATGCAGTTAAAACAATAATGAAAATTTTCAACAATAATAAACTTTACATTTATTGCTGCATTAAATAAATAAAAATTTCTCTGGTAAAACAAATAATATTAACCTTCTCAAGGTCAAACTTTTTATATTGGTAAAGAAATAGACATCTAAAAAAAATCTGATTATATTTAATCATTTAGATGAATAGCAATTCAGGAAATAAAAATAGACAAACAAAATTTTAAAAAACGTACACTTATTTTTCAAAATCTCATCAGAAATTAAAATTTTTTATTTAACAGAAAACTAAATCTCAAATATTAATAAAGCGGAATATCCTAGTTAGCATTCAATAGAGCATACCATTTATTATATATCAAATTTGGTACAATATATTTTAGAAGGTGGTACTGGGCACTATGAATTAAAAAATCAATTATCCTTTTCATAATGTTAATTTATTTGCTATGTAATTCTTTAAATTTTGATTATTTATTTTGAACTTCATAATTGTAATGAAATTCAAACTATTTTAATTGCTTAATCATTTAATTCTATGATTTTTCTTTTGTTGCTGAAAACCAAGGAAAAATTATGTTTATTATCTACACAATTTACATGCAGAATAAAAAAAAATGATGTAACAATGCTACTTAAGAAAATACACATTTAGAAAATAGAGTTTTAGGACAATTGCATTCTTAAAGGTACTATGTTGTTATAGAACTCAACTTCATTAGGAATGTTCATTCATGAAATAAAAAGAATAAGCAGAAAAATTATACTTAAAATATGTTTTGTTACAGGAATCAAGAACATCAAGCTATAAATAAGGAATTTAACTGAAATCAACACAATAAATACTGTCAGAAAAATAAAGGTAGGTAGCAGAGAATAACAGTACAAGCCAAGCAGTTAGATTTTCTTATTAAGCTACTGTACATTTCATTTTTTGAACAAAGTTCAGTGATATTATTTATACTATTATCAAGTGAATGAAATTTTAGAATAAGAACATTAAAAAAAAAAAAAGGAATACATTTTTAATGACTAAAAGAAATAAATACAAATTTGCACCATACCAATTCATTGCCAACTTCTCACACTTGCGGTGAATTTATAGATAATTAACAAAAAATAAAAAAAATAAATCTAACAGCAAATTATAACAGCTTCAAATTTGATTCAATGTCTAATATTTCTCAAGTAAATAAATTAACTATTGTTATAAGGGTTTAGAAAACAATTCCTTAAATTTATGCCTACTGAAGAATATATTACAGTTGGAAGATGAAATATTGCGCTTTTTAATCTTAAGTAACTAAATAATTGTCTAACAGAATACTGACTCCGGCCAATTTTGAGAATTCGAGATGTTACTGCTGCACTTACTCATAGTATAGTCGTGAATTGTAAAATTAGTTCAATTTTTTACATTGAAATATTATAATAATTCTTTTACCTTATGCTAATCTGTTTGAAATGAATAAAAAAAATTATAAATTATATTTGTTTCTAGTTCATAGTCTAAGAGTTTAACAATTAATTAAGAGTAACACTGGTTTAAGGGTTAAAATAACTAGATGTACAAGAAAGCAATTCAATAGGTTATGTTCATACAAAAATGTATTTGTCTTTTTTTTCCCCTTCTGAATTCTCTTATTATTGGCAAATGTTTCAATAAAAATATAGATAACTTCAAAAATTCACTTTCTATTAAAAAACTATATGGCATAATATGATTAACCAATACTGATGCAGTTCTTATTTATCAAAAACAAACGAATCTGTCTCAGAAGAAGAAAAGCTACTGTAGCTGAAACTATAGATTTAATCAAAATATGTTAAAATATCACATTGTACTCATAATTTAGAATACCGATTTGCAGAAAATTGATGTAATGAGAAACGACAATCAATTGAAAGCACATTTTTCTAAAGAAATAGTTCATTAAAATCATTAGGAAATTCTGTTAGAAGTTTCATAATAACATTCAATGATGATATTATTAAAAAATGTATTACAAAAAAAAAACATTTTCTTTAAGGAAAGTTCACTTGTATAACCCTTTTAATGTTGTTTGTGATAATTTAATCATATAGCTTCTTTCTAAATGAAGCAAACAATAAATAAGTAATTCAGAAACTCACAAAAAATGTTTGGTTTTAGTATATTTCAGAGGAGAAACACTACTTGTCTTGAAAAATTAGCATTAATTTTCTAAACTATGTAAATAATACAGTATTTGGAAATGAATTAAAGGAGTTTTTATTGCTAATAAAATATTACAAGGAAAACATTTAATAGGCTAACTGAAATATATAAAGCTATGTTAGTACTATCATTAACATTTCCAAATTTGAAATTTTTTCAATTTTTCTTTCCCCTGCTTTTTGATTTTGTTCATAATAAAATTAATAATTATTAACAGAGGAATCATTTAATAAAATCATTGAAGGGCCAAATTCTAATGCTGAAGTTCAATATTTGAAGACATATTAAATGATATAGCATTGCGATAAGAACAGGAAAATTAAATAGCATTAGTATACTTAAAATAATTACAAATTTTTCTAAATTTTAAAAATCTGAAAATATTTTTTTATTAATTATAATCAATAGATTATCTTAATTTTTCAAATATATAAAAATATGATATTAATTATTTAAAGTAGTTAATTATTTAAATTTATGTGCTTGCATTTCATAATACAAAATTTTAAAAAATCATTTTTGATTCAAATTATTTTTTAAGATTTCTTAAAACATAATAATGCCTGAAAATGCATTAATATATACATCATGTATCTTGACCAGTGTAATTTAGATACCTTTTTTCTTCTCCCTTTTAGAATTATGAAAAAACCTGAGCAAATTTTAGAATGAACCCTTTCATTTACTTTAAAGTACTTTATGGATCATGTTTTGAAAGCACATCCCTTAGTTGATAATTTCACAATCAAAAACTTCTAATGATTTATAAAAGACTGTGTTTTTTCAAAGAGAAATGTAAAAAGAATACAAAAAGGGGGGGGAGACATTTTTAATGTACTAGTACATAGCTTTAAATCTTACATATATTGCTTTTGATTTCTTAAATTATGAAAATTCAGTATTTAGAACAAAACAACCATTTTGAGTTGTATATTTTGCTGAATACAACAATTATGAATTTAATTATTATCAATAATTTTGCTCGGACAAAGTAAGTTCTTTCATTTCATACAATAAATCCTAAGATATCTCAGTCATACTTTAAACAAGAATTTACAAATGTGAATTACAGATACAAATTTCATAAATTAATTTACTGATTACAAATTAATTAACAACTAAGATTAATTAAACTAATTATTTAAATAAATTAAAATACAAAAAAATAGCAATTATAAAATTCATTAAGAGAATTATAACAGAAAAGTATGCAAAATTATCTTATTTTAAAACATCATAACTGATCAGTTGAAACATGTGTTTATTTATATATGTGATGCTTAGGCCCTCTCCCTGAGATGTTTTGTCTACCCATAAGTATGCATTAACAGCTGTTGACAAGACTAAAACAAGAAAATAGTTGATGGGATATAAATGATTTTGGTAACTCATTCTGCTGTTTCATGAAATATTCCCACAATATATATGAATAGGGTCATCATCAGAAGGAATTTATTAGCCCCAAAATTCATTTGTTTTAAACCTAATGAGTATGAATTATAATTTACACATCATTATTATCAACATCGCAATTTACAGAAGTTCCATATTCCATATAATTAATTTATATATACCCATTCAATTAATTCCACAATGATATATTTCACCTAATCCAAAATTTGTGAAAAATGACAAGTCATCTCATTTCACAAATCCAGATAAGAGAAATTAAAATATATATATGTAATTTTAATTATGCCTAAATGATAATTACTCCTGATATAAGAAATTAAAGAAAGAGTTTTTAATCTCAAATACATTCATTCACCATTACCAAATCATTAAAAGTTTTCAATACATGATTTAGAATTTCTTTTTAATATAACATCCTTCTAAAATAAAGAGAATATGTATTAAATCCTAAGAAATCTCATTTTCTTTATATTAACTTGGAAATACCTATCATTATTAAATAACATTTAATAAAAATTGCCAGAATGTAATAGATAAAATAAGTTTATGAGATCATAGTTAAAATGTTTATATGTTAAGGGAACTTACATCAACAAAACTCAGTTTCTTACTTTGAAGGTGAACAATTTTTTAGTGCTTCTCCTTTAATGGGGACCTGATTTTCCTCACTCATCATCTGGAAAACATCAATGGTGGCTTTAGCTACACTATCCAGCCAAGTACTAGTTTGAGGTGGATTTTGAGCTTCACACTGTTTGTACATAAACTGTAATTCTAACCAAGAAACTCTTAGTGTCCATAAATCCAAATTCTATAAAAAAGTTATATAATTTAGCCACGACTGATGAGCAATTTTCAGAGAAAGAAATACTAGTAGTTAAAAATGCATCTTTACCGTCAATATGCTTGTTATTAGAGCTTTCTGATCAGCTGGATCAAAAATATTTGGTGGAATATCAGTTTCATGCGGGCGGCAAATCATTCTCAATAATTGCTGGGACTATAATAAAATAAAAGAGAGAGTTATGCAAATATAACACTTATTAATTGTAGTTTCAAACACACACACAAACACATAAATCCAAAATATATATATTAATTTCATTAATGATTTTCTTCCCTATTTAAGGAATATGCTGAGAGGAGATTAAATCATGTACACAAAGAGGCTTTCACTCACTTTCAAATTGAAATGGTGCAAAATGTGAAAAGTGAATTTTATTTCATTTCCTTTGTTCAGTATAATTCTCATTAACTATTTATACAATCAATAAAAATAATAGAGGAGTTCTTTTATTATCTAATACACTTAAAATTATCTATCAAAGGTTCAATTTTAAAGAAATTTTAATCCAAGTATGAGTTGATGGAAAATAATTTACATTTTAGATATACCAACCTGTTGATGAGTTAACATTGAATCCAAAATCACTTCTTCTGAACACAGCACTTCTGGATATCTTAAACACCTTTCATGAATCCAATCCTGACAACGAATCTGTTTTAAGACATATTTTGCAAACTCATTTAGACCAGGGACCTCTGGACCAGTAGAGTTTCCTCCAGAATTTCCAGCTCCTTGATTTTGAGGCCGTCCTAATGCAGGACTAAAAAAAAAAAAAAAAAAATTAGTTATCATACATTTGCATAATACATTTATCTGGATTTAATAATAAAATTCTGAGTGCAGTCTGTCAAAATAGTATCCAACACTCTTTGTCAATCTGGAGTTAATTATTACGCATTGGAACAAAATCTTTCCATTATCCTCAAAATGTAATCTTTAAACGTGCATGCAATTTTTATTTACATACAGGGTTATCTTTATATTAAAATTCAAACTAAGTTAATTCTTTCAAACAAAGAAACGACTTTCGGCATGCAGATTTAAAATTCTCCAAATTAAATTAGTCCAAATATTTACAAAACTTACAAAGATTGCCATTTTTTTTGGCATATCCTTACACACAATTGATTTTATACAGACATTCTTTTTTTCCAAAAAAACTATTATAAAACATAAAGAAATTTAATTTATTTGTATTTCAATAAGTTAAGTTAGATTTGAATTATTGAAAAAAAAAACACACACAAATTTTTTTTATGCAAATAAAAAAAAGCACTCTATTATGTAAAAGTTTGGCCATATTCGATTCTTATGGTACTGAAGATTTACCAAAATATTTTAAAACATACAGAATAATATTTTCAATTCTTTTCAGGAGGGGGGGGGGGGGGAATGAGTGAGAGAGAGGATTTGAACAATTTAACAGATAAATTAAATTGAAAAAATAACATTAAGGTAGAACAGAAAATGATGTAGATCCTCGAATATTATTTTACACTAATAAATGTGTTCCGATGCAAAATCTCCTTTTGAAAATAATTATGAATACTACTAAGTGTATAAAATAAGAGTAAAAAAGATTTTTAAAATTATGATTGAAAAATGCTAAAGGTTATATCAAGTATTATCAAGTAAACATTACGAATGAATAAAGAAAACTCATGGGTTTATAAAGGATTAAATACTGGCATCAGATTTCAACATAGTATCATCTTTTAAAATGAAATAGAAATTATATTATCAATAAATCCATCCACTATGTTGCAATATGACAAATATAAATTAAAAATTATTTTAAAAATCGTAAATATTTCTTACTAGCAAATACAGGGTGATAAAGAAATAACAGGAAGTGTTCCGAGCCCTGTAACATGTTATGTATTGGACAAAATATAACAAAATTTGGCCACCATATACATTAAAGTATGCAATTTTGATTTGTCAAAGGGAAAAAAATGAATACCAAAAAATGCCAATAGGGGAAATCGTGGTGCTGCAAGCGCATAATGTGGAAAAAAAAAAAAAAAAAGAATACATAACTGCCAATGGAAATAGTAAATAAGAACACACCAAATACCAATGAAAAACGTTTATTATATCAACATACAAATTTGGCTGAAGGTGACCACTAGCCCGATATTCCAATAATTGCATGCAGTACACAAGGTTTTTGACAATGGCTTGCAGCATATTGGCATTTATTCATCCGACAGGTAATGTTATTTGATCTTTTAAAGTAGGAATATTAGCAACACATCCTTGATACACAATGACTTTCAAGTAGCCCTAGAACCAGAAATTGTCCTCAGTCTGAAGAAAGCTTTACGTCTTCGGCCTGGTTGCAAAGCAAGAATTCCTGTTGTTTCATAACTTTCAACCATTCTTCATAAGTTAATTATGGTCATCGATTCTCTACGTAACTGTTATGCCGGTATTCATGAAGAATAGCACTGGCATTTTCATCCCACTGATAAAACACACAGTGACAACGCCATCTATGGGCGAATCCTTGCAGAATGACTTGAATTCCTGCAACCCTTTCTTTGGTCTTTGATATCATGTAACAAAGTATCCATATATGCAAATTACATAATGAAGTTTTCGATCGCAGTGCCAGAATTTTCCCTATCGGCATTTTTTGGTACTAATTTTTTTTTTCTTGACAACTCGAAACCACAAGATTTAATGTGTATGATGGCCAAATTTTGTTATATTTCATCCAATACATAACAAGTTACAGGGCTCCAAACACCTCCTGTTATTTCTTGATTACCCTGTATAATAAGAAGAATTAGAACCAATAAATTTTTATTAATGCTGTTTTGGGAAGTTTTTATTAAGAATAAAAATCTAATTAATGATTTCTTTTCATCTTACATTTTTGAAAGGCACTGAAACTCAAAACTGCAAAATTACTTTGGCCTTATTTTAATTTTATTTTCAGATTTTGTTAGTACAAACATAAAAAACAATAACAGCAAAGAAAAAAATAACTAGAACTGAAAGCATTAAAAAATACAAATATACAAGAAACTAAACAAAGATATGAATCTAATTATTAACTAACTGTTAGATAACCAAAATATTCATATGAAATCAAATTTTTTATCAAATTAAAATTAATTTACAGAGATAAGTACTAAATTCCTATTAAAACTTGATAAATGGGTAAGCATGGTATAAGTGAATAACAGCATTAAACTATTAAAAGTCAAAATAAATAAATGTAAAAAAATAGAGAAAGAAAAAAAATTATTGGCTACTTACGGAAGTGCCAGATCAAATTCACTATCCTCCATAGGTGCCAATAAATCATTGATGTTCAAATCATTCTTGCTCTGACTCTCTTTAGATTTGCCATCACCTACAGTAACTGAATCACCTTCAAACAGTTAGAAAATGTAACAATTCGATATCTGGATTGATTTCATTTATTTTAGTTAGTTGCTTTGTTAATAGTAGTTAAGAATGAAACACTGTGATATCTTAACTTTATTCATTCATTTAGTTAATAATTTTATTAGAAACTTCAAAGAGCTTAATGAAATAAAAAATGCTATTAATTAGCAAAGAAAATACATCATAATGATCCAAAGCAATTATTCCAAAAGATAATTTTAAATACCAATATTCTTGCAAGGAATCAGATTATTTTCAAAATTGATTATTACTGCATGATGAATGCAAGCATTTAAAAAATAAACATTAAAAGCCTTAAAACCAAATCCAATACAAGTAAAAGTTAAGGATGATTTTTAAAAATGTTGCAAATATACATGCTGAATGTAAATACAAGCAATACATTTTTACAGAATGTAAATATATTTTTTTCAATATCAGAACAAGAATATACATACAAAAAAAGGGGGGGGGGGGAGGGTCTATCAAAAATCAATCCAAAAGTTTGTTATTTTTCAATTATATAGGCAAGAAATTTATTATATAAGTTTAAAGTGTTTCTATTTCACTTCTTACCGAGACTATTACAAATGTAAGTAATATATGTTTTAGAGAATGTATGCTTTTGTTCGTTTTTTTAAAAATATAATAACTTGAATGCATACATACAAGCGGGAAGATTAAAAACACAGATTCATGCTATTTCTTTTCCATTGCATAGGATAAAAGTTTATTTTATAAATTTAAAGTGACTCCATTTAAAATCTTTTAAATTTTTATTATAATCAAAAAGCTACTACAAGAGAAATGGTATCTTTCAAAATTAGTACTATGCATAATTAAATAATTCTTTTTTTGAGACAAGTCTGATATATCTTATGTATAGAGCTGGGAAAACTATTCAACAAAACCTTATTTTCAGGGAAGAATATAATTTGTTTAAAATGTTAAAGTATTAGTGTTTATATATAGCATTTTCCAATCTCTATCTAATTTTATCTATCTCTAACTTAAATCATAACATAATTCAAAAACAATTTATTTTAATCCATCAAAATCATCGAATGCTTACTGACAATTACATAAATAAAAAAAGTGCTGGAAGGAAAGTGATTTAAATTTTATATTTCAAATTTAAAGTTCTAGAAACTGGTTAAAAAAGGCAAATTCTAAAACTGGTTATGGAGTATGCATCTACTATTTTCAGAAAAAGAACTCTGCCTTTCAATGAAAGAAATTTTTTTAACAAGATGTATATCATACCATAGAGATACTAAGAAGCAGAAAAATTGCTTGACTGGATATTTATCCTACATCTTACATGAAATTTTTAATAAATTAAGCAACACTTAACGTACCTAAGACCATAATCGCCTTGAGAACTGCTAAAATGGCTTCAACCTGCATTCCAGAATGTGTTGCAGAAAGTAGATGGCGGTCGCAGGGATACTTTATGTGATACATACGCTTCCTTTGGTTACCTGAACCTGCAGATATACTGCTGGAATGTATGATCCCAGGAGGGGAATAAGCTTTCTTGAAGAGACGTCGGAGTAAATGACATGTAAGACGGGCACCAGGACCAGCCTCAGGATGGCCACCACCAGCTAAAAATAAAAGCAAGTGCAAATTTAAAATAAATGACTGAAGATCCATTTCTGATTCACGCATATCTAGCGTTTTGAATAGAGTTCATGTCGAAGTATAACTCTAATTCAAATTAAATATTGTTTGGTACATAAATTTAAACTAGGGTTATTTTTCTTGCAAATCAAATTTACTTTTATTTCAAAACTTGCAAATTAGTTACATTATTTATATGAAATGAACATTAAAAAAAAGTAAATTCATAATTTTAAAGAAATTTCATTCCGAATTAGGGTGACTAAGATTTCTGTTGTTTGTGTTCTGCTGCTGTTTGTAAAAAAAGTTCTGGCCTTTCCCAGAAGTACATAAAATCATTAGAATAATTTTTCTAAAACCATCAGACTGACTTTTTTCTTATGTATTGTACAGTGTGCTTTCAAAAGTATATGAAAAATTGTGATTTATTCCTTCAAAAACCAATGTAGAATGAAAAGTGAATGCTCAGAAAACAAAACAAAAAATTTATTTTCAATCATTAAGTTTAAAAATAAACATGATTTTTGTAAACACTTCTCTAATTTTTGTAAATATACAAATCAACATATACTATATATTAGAAAATGTTTACTTGTCTAGCAGGCTTTTCTCAGAAGGATGTAATACAAAATCACATGCATATTGGCAGAGTGCTTAAGAATGAATTAACCTATTTCTTTAAAGTGGCATCTTCCTTATTTATACCGTTTACCAATGCCCAATCAAGACGAAACGGTAATTTCACTAATAGAAAGAAATTCATTTACAAATATAAAATGAAAAACAACTGTAAGAAATCACTCCTATAATAGTAAATATTTTTGACTAAAAAGTGGTATTGTATCAAAATAAAAAAAATTATAATTATATGCATAGACTTTTAGACTGGTAACCGTAGTAAAAAATCATCTATACACAGTCAAGATGTTTAACCCAGTCGTATCACACAAAGAAAAGTGAAAATTTGGTTTTTATCACTATATTTTTCTTAATTGCATATAAATATTTACCCGCATTAAAATTTTGAAAAACGCAGAATAAATAAATTTTGTCAATTTTTTTATCAGTTTCATATATTCATATTTTAATATATAGAAACATATCACACTTTGCACATGCACCAGGAGACACTGGTATCATGTCATACATATCATGTCATTTATTTTTTCCAAAATAAATGACATATGAAGAATAGAAATATTTAATTTCATTTAAGAATATAGTAAACTTAGATTATCAATGGAAGTAGGAAGTGTAGCAATCATAGATAAATCGCAACACTTCTCTAGCCAAATCCATAACAAATAGACAATTTTCCAATTAGTATTAGTACTTCAGCAAAACAGATAAAAATGTTTAAAACATATAACGGTATCTTTGAGAAAAAAAAATGTCAGTTTCAACATACTTGGACAAGCAGCAATAATGGAAGGTAATGCAACCATTACCACAAAATCTTGTAATAAAAAGCAACGTCGAGCAACCAGAAGAGAAGTAAGTACAGCCAAGTTGTCATGAATAGAAACATCAGAAACCTGAAAAGGGGTACATTCTTAAAAATACAAGATGACAAAAGCAGTTAAAAATCACACTGTCATTATGAAACAAAGATATTAATTTTTCAAACTATGCATTTCTCCTTCTTGTTATAAAAGTCAATAGATATTTCTGATATCAATTATTTATCTCCATTTTCTACAAAGAACAGTAAAGGTTGCCAAAATTTTTAAACAGGTAGAAAACCAAAAAATGAATGAGATTAATTTTCATATAAGTTCCATTATGTTTGAAGATATGCAAATCTAATCTATTAAAAGCAAATTTACTGACATATAGTATATTATAAGGCAGCTTATACTTAGATCATAAGTATTTAATCTTAAACAAGGGAGCAAAATATATAATATTTAATTTGCAAAGAAATCATTCTACTCTACTATTTTCAGTTAGGTATACTATTTCTGCATGTTTATTAGTTTAATTGTATAATAATATATATAGAAAATCTTATTGTACGTGTGTAACATCATATATACAAGAATACACATTATTAAACATTTTGAAAGACTTAAAATTAAACAAAATTAATGTATTAAAAAGGAAAAGAAATTCTTATTCAAAATCTATTTTGTTTACAAATTGCAATAAAAATTGTATTTCAAATTTAAAGTTAATATACATTACTATTGAATTTTATTTTACAGGCAAATCAGTGGCATGATTCAAGGGGGGGGGAGGAGAAAAAAGTAAGGGAAAAAACATTACCTAGTGGTATGGTGTTCTGTAGAAAAACATTACATGTAGACAACAAAATTTTAGTATTACTACAGTAAAAAATGCTGACAGCATAAGTTTTGCCTTACAGATGTTGACAATAAAGTACTTATCTAGGCATTTTAGAGCAATAAAATGAACTGTAATTTACTTCTTTATTAACCAGTTACTATCAACTTTCTTTCTGGCATCATGTTTAGAAATACTATTTGAAAAAAATTTAATAAATAATTCTAATATATATGAAAAGCAAATATAATTAATTCATGATAATTCTCAAGCAGAAATATTCTGAAAAAATTATAGACAAAAATATAGAATATTTTCATATACCTCTGATCTAGATATACATTGTATGTATAATGACGAAAATTGAATCAAATGATAATAAAGAACTTACATTAACTTGAGTGAGCAAATCCAAAAATCCACAACTATGACTTGAAGAACAACATAATGCTTTCAATACTCCTAACCATTCATTACTAAGATGGTAGCATTTAGCAGTTACTTCTGCACAAAATATTGATATTTCATTTAATCTGCAAAGAAATTTTTTAAAAGCACTCACACATAAAGTGGATTTATTACAAAAGCCAAAAATATTTGTATAATATATTAACATAATTATATAAAACAAAATGAAGGAAATAGAAAGAATGAATTACTATTTCACAATGGATACTCACTAAATCTGCAATTAACAATGTAAAAAAGTGTCAATAAATTACAGACATTTACTAAAATTGAAATTATACATTTTTTAAAAATTACAACTGTTGCTTCATCACTCTTTAATTACATCAATGCCAAAAAAAAAAAAAAAAAAATCAATAATAAAATAAATAGCATATAATCTTATTTTTCAGAACAAAGATATTTTCATTTAAATAAACTAAACAAAATGAATATTTATAGAACATGTATATGAATTATATAATAATTTTTAGAAAGAATAGAGTGAAAAAATTTAAATAATTAAAAAAAATTGAAAAGTAATGGGAAAACAATGGTTTAAATAAATTTATTTCATTATAAAAATATAAAACCATACAGTATTATTAATAAGAGCAAGAAACATTAATATATTCATGCAAAAATGTATAAAACTTTTAAATAACATGCAAATAAAATAAACATACAAAAATAAATAAATGTGTGTTTTATTTCAAGAAAATTTAATATCCTGGTATAAAGTATTTTAAATAAAAATTATCTGAAATTGTCAAAATTTTCGAAAGCTCAAAAGAATTTTACAACAGTTAAATAACAAGAGTTCATTTTGGAATAGATTTAATTTTGTATATGCAGTGTATAACCATATAGTTAATTTCATTTTTCTAACATTATTCAATTTTGAGATTACACTTTTACATACATCTGAAGAGATTGACAAACTTTCTGCAATGAAACTTGGAAAAAAATCTGATAGAAACTGATAATTTTGATATAAAGATCACATAGCAAATTCACTTTTTAAAAAAAAACCTTTTTAATTTGTTAGTTTTTTTTTTAAATATAAGTAATGTTCTTATAATATTTTACCCCTAATCTCAGAGAGGTCTAAATCAAAGAGATCAATCACTATCTTTCATAAATAGCATAATTTGTATGTAAAAATGTACATTCAACATTACTTATAACATACTCAAGAATAGTGTTATAATTGAATAAAAATTTTAAAAACTGATTTTACTACATAAAAGCATTTAAGTTTTAAAATTTAATAAAAAAAATTCTACATTTATCAAACAATCTATTTACAAAGAATGACGAACAGATATCAATTGCGTAGTAACAAATATAACATACACAGGTTCATACAATTTTACTTATCAGCCTGCATCCCTACAAACTGCAACACAATGTATAGGAGACTAGTATTTTACTATTTTAAAGCATTTAAAATTTTTAGAATTTAATGAAAAATTGATATTTTTTTTATCAAATAGATAATTTACAAATAACGAAAAAGAGATATCAATAGACTAGTAACAAATACCGCATACAGTGATGCTTAAGCTTTCACCTACCGATCTGGATCTCTACAAATTGTAACACAATGTATAGCATTACAAACAAAACTATATCGTAGTTGCTGCTGATCGTTAAGTTGTTTTATCAGAGCATTATCAGGCTTTAACCTAAAATAAAATGAAACATTTTCATTTGCACGATTAAATAAATTTAAAACAAATAATATTATGTATTTTGTGCAGTTAAAAATATTAAAAATAAGGAATAAAAAAAATCATGTTTTATAAAATGATCAAAATAAATTCCAATTCTTTTGATTTTAGGAAATCTATAGAGGAAAACATTTGATACAAAAAAAAAAAAAAACTGTTAGCAACCTTTACTGCTTCTAAATTTGAAGCTATTTATTTTTGTTGGTAGTATAATTTAAAGATTATTAAAATTATAATCTGAAATTAAAACTGCATTTAAGAAACTGACTTTTTTTTAATGAAGATTATAAAAATATTGTCCATTAATATCAAACAGGAAATCTTAACTTAAGTGAGTATGTGACATCCAGAGTTTTCTCTCCAAATTTTCTTTAAACACTCGTTTATAAGAAGCTCTCTTGCAAACGCTTCAATAATTATCATCATAAAGAAAAAGCATATTTAAGAATCAGAATCAAAATCTGTATATAGAAATTCATTCATTTATTCTTTTAAAAAATTGGTAGATAAAAAATTATATTTTAGACTCAAAAATATTAATATAGATACAAGCATTTAGTTTAATAATCAGTCATTTTTACTATGTTAAGGAAAATACTGTTAAGAAAATAGTATTTCTTTATTTAGAAAGTTTATTTTAATTCAGAAAATACTTCATATGATAAAGATTTTCCCAATCCTCATTGAAAAACACATGATTTAACATGGAAATTTAAAACTTTTGAGAGAGTGATCCAGGAACTTCAAAAAGGAAAACAATTAAAAATAAATATATGATCACTCTTTTTAGGGGAACAAGAAAAGAAGATAACCTGAAATTTAAAATAAATAAAAATTCTTATTTCAAACTAATAATCAAGTGAACCTACCTTGGATCACTTAAGTACTCAATCATTACTTTCGTATTCCATGAAGGAGAAACTAAGCCCAACAAAACATTTTTTGCTTTAGGATAAAGATTTAAAAACTGCTCAGGATGTCGAGGCTAAGGAAGAAAAAGGTATTGAAGTCATTATAAGCATACAAAATGAAAGTATCCCACTAGAACTGCACTTCATATACCCAGCAAAAAGTAAATATTAATTATTGAACTTAATTTTAAAGATAATTCAATCATAAATTTAATTTTTCAAAAAGAAATAATTTAAATTTTAAAAATATATAGAAATGGACAGACTCCGCCCACCACTCATTAGTTTATCACCCTTGAAGGTGGGTATAAAATCAAAATTTATACACACCACACTTGCTTATTACAGCATAAATTTTTAAATGGCTTTAGTTTGAACATAAAAGTTAATTTAAAAATTCAACAGAAAACTCAAGCTTATACCACTCAAAATATTTGAGCCTCTCAAATGATATACAGAAGTAAAAATAAATTTCCAATTATGTCACTGAATATTCTAACAATACATTTTTGTTTAACCCCTTCTCTGTCGGTGTAGCATGCCATGCGATGAAGAGAAAAATTGCATCATTGAATATGAATTTGTCGTTACTTACACATTTCTTCAAATCGCACGATTATTTATGTATTTCTGAATATTGCTAAGAGATGGTGCAACTAGTCCCTCTTTCTTCACAATTTTCAAAGTGAGATTTTCTCACCTTGAATTGAAATCAAAATAATTTTGTACTTTCTGTAATTTCTCTTTCATCAGTGTTACCGTTGCATGTCAAAATAGTTTTTATGATGGATTCAGAGAGTGAGTTCAAGGACAGTGAATTTATTATCTCTCAGTCGGAAGATGATAGTTCTGATTTATCAAGTGATAATATTTATTCAGAGTCTAGTGAATCAGAAGATGATGATATGAGCTCAGTACGGATGTGGGTTGAAGAAAAACAGTGTGCCCTTCAATTTTACAATTTTCAATTCAATTTTACAGTAAACCCTGCTAAATTAGTAAATTATCACATATATCACAATATATTATAAAAATATGTTATCACAGTGCATTTTTTAAAAATTAAAACTTGGATGCATCGCTGGGAAAACTGGAGATCAGTGGATGGGACATCGCATATTTTACCAACAGGTCAAGCAAAAAACTGCTTGCTGACAAAAATATTTTGAATTTTCGAATTTAGGATAGAACATACATTAATTTTCAGCAATAAAAAAATGCTCTTTTTTTGGGGGGGGGGTCGGAAATTTGAAAAAAAAAATCCAAGGAAAATTTTACTGAGGGAAATTTTAAAAATTAAATAATTAAATGTACAACAATAATTAACACAATATTGTCATGTTATACAAAATTTATTCCAACAAAACTATAATAAAGATACATTCATCACTGCAATTTGATTATACAGTTTTGTTTGTTTAAATTTATAGAATGAATTTTCCCCCCCTTCAATGAAGAAAACTCTTCAATTCATTTATCAATAAAGTCTTTAATATCAAATCCAATTTAGGAAAACATTAACTGCTACAAAAATTTTCTAACGGTGAAAATCAATAAATAACTGAAGAAGATGAAACTGCCTGTCACAAAAAAAGAGAAAAATAGTTTTGACAAGTACAATGACTTCCAAGTCAGTGATACTGGCTTCATTCCCTTGTGCCAGTTTTGATGGAACATATTGGATCATACCACAACCCCCTGATAGACAAGGCCTCTGCAGTCTACCGTGACGTCACAACGAGACGGTACACTTTATTCCCTTAACATTAAGTCTCTGCACGCTAGAGAGTCAGGAGAAATTACTTTTCTCTTGTTAATATCATTTCATATACTTCCATATCATGCAATTCAACACACATATATTGTAGAATTCATTAATAATTAAAATGTAGCCGCTTTCCACATCACCCTGTTGGTACGGCACTTGGTATGCATTACCTTTTTTGCATTATGTGCAGGGCAGATTTCCCAGTAGGTGTATCTCCCCTAGATTTAAAACTATTTATTCAGCAAAAATTGAATGAAAAAAATTGTTGATTAATTTCGAAACAATTCTATACAAAAATGGTTTTATGAATATTTGCTGTGGCGTCAACTCCAAGAAAGCAATAAAAACAATATTTCAGGAAACAGTATTCTATTCTATTGACACTTCAAAAAATATCTAATAAATCTTTGAAACATTGGAAGAGCTTTCTTATTTAACTATATGTTTTATCATTACTTTGTTAGAAATATCTTTATTCAATTTATCAAATTTTCTTTTCTTTCCAGTTTTAGAAGAGTTTTTCAAACTATCATGTAATTATTCAATAATGCATTGACTACAGACCAGATTACCAATCTATAAATATTTTCTGGTTTATGTTCTGAAATGCACTTGCCATAATCATGTACTTGTTCTTCATTCACTACATCATTAAAAATTATATCTGCTGCAAAATATTTTTGATTAGAAAATTTCAAAAATTCTTCTTCATATATGGTACATAAGTTCTGAATTATAATCAGAGCCTGCCTTCTCTATAAAGGAGATTGGGTGCAAGAAACCATTTGAAGCCCCAAGTATTTTATAAAGTAAAAAAAAAAAAAAACAAAAAAAAACATAATACATAATACTATTGCATGTTAAATGATTTTGTTTTTGCTTTTAATTACTTCAGAAAAATCACAATTTTTTTTTTTGATGATTTGTACAGCAAATGCTTATAAGCTTCTTCACACCTTGACCAACCACAATTCTTCCTTACTTTTAATTTGCTGAATTTAATTTGAAAGTTTTTATATCAGTGATTAAGTTGACATATTTTTAAATCTATCTTCTATCTGTACAATGGCAGTATGAATTACTGTGATATTTTTAATACCCAAATTCTTTAACTTCATCTTTTATTTCGGAATATAATCCTTTTCTTTTTCGAATTCGTGTTTTAAGAAAATTTTCTGAAATATTCAAATTACATTCTATCACTTTTGCTTCGTCTAAAAATGTGTTGAATTTTGTACTTAAATTTTGAACTTCAGTTTTCATTTTACTGATCAATTTAAAAGCCGAATAAAAAACAACAGTTTTTACTCGAAATAGTTCAATGCTAGTGTTAATTTTGGGCAATATTGAAAGCTATACTATTAAGTATAAAATAAATGGCATTTCTTTTATTGAATCCAATATTTTAACTTCGGATACCACTGTACTATCTCTATTTCCTTCAATAAATTCTTCTAGGACAAATTTTTTCAAACTGTGTATACATTGCTTTAACTGAATCTATTCTGACTTCCCAAAGGGTATAAAAAAGCATATAGAAGTTTCAATATAAAAAAAAAAATTACAATTTATACTGCTGGAAATGGAATCACAAACTAATAAATTAAAAAAGTATGATGTGCAAGACATATAAATTGCATGTGGATTTAGAGCAACTATTCTAAATTGCAAAACTTTGTACTTCCCTTTCATGTTGCTATCTTTGCCTTACACCTATCCTCTACAATTCATAATATTTAAATCCAGATCATTTAATCTTTTCAACAGAGGTTTTGCTAGTCCTTCTCCAGTCACATTGATTACTTTAATAAACCCTATAAATGACTCATTTATATTTAATCTTTTCTCTTCAATATTTTCATACCTTCGTTTGTTCTTAATGGGAAAAAATCAAGATTATAATGAATTTGGATACTGCTGTACGTGGATGATTTTGAATAGATTTTAATTTTGCTAAGGATTTTTGTTATATTTTGTTCCTTTGATCGCAGTGCTAAATGATGCCCAATTCTAATTTTTGAATTTTTTTATTCTGTTTATATGATTTATTAACAAAAAGTCGTATTTACTAAATTATTCGATTAAACATGCAAACATTTCCATTATTAGGAGTTCCTATTATTTTCATGGTTTCAACAAAATGAAAGGTTATTACATGATAAATATAGAATCATAAAAGCAATTCTTTAAAACAGTAATTTAAGTCATTCCCCAATTCACACCCACTCGTTTAACCTCTCGGGGCGACGTCATTACTTTCTGTGACGTAAGTATTCCGGCCTTGTCTATCGGGATTGTGATCATACACTGTGGTGCTTTGACACATAAAGAGTGTGTCCTAGACATTACCAACACCTTTTAGATTGAAAATTTTGGTATTTACTATGTTTTGACATCATATTTATTTTCATTTTGGCATTTACCGGATTTTTCATTTTCAGTCTTTGATTCATGAAATTCTTTCCTTGAAATCAAATATATAAAATTCAATTCATGAATAAAAAAATAAATCTTTATATAAATGATTACATCATTTAACATTTTATAATAATGTTTTGACGAAAATAAAAGAAATACTTCAATCTCACCTTAACATAGCTGCAGCAAGTATTCATATCATACAAATAAGAGAGAATACATCTCTCAGCTGAAGAGAAACAATCTGTAGGAGTGTTTATATGTTTAACAATCTTTGAGAGACTGCAAAAGATGAAAAAATAACAATATTTTAATGAGATAGGAAGAAACTGATAATAACTGATATTAGTAATAGCAATACATCATACTAACCCATCAAAAATGGCAAGAGTTTGTTCTTGAGAAACTAATAAACAACAGTGGTATGTATACAATACTCCAACTATACTTAATCCCACAGAAGTAGCATAGGTACCAGCTAAAGAGGAAGACTTGACTACTAACTGCATCTCTACATCAACTAATTCCTTAAGCAACTAAAACAAAAAAAAATTGAGTAAAATATGAGTAAAATATAGCCTTTTAGAATTATACAAGTTATTAGAAAGAATGATTAAAATTAAGAAATACAATAAGCATTAAAAATAATTATGACTGAACCTATTTTAAAATTATTCTAAATAGTTTATTTATTTGAAATATTTTAATTTCAAATTTCCCAATCTTGGTTTTCAACAGAAAATATAAGCTAACAAAATAATTTGCATTTCTTAAAAGGACTTAACAATTGAAATATTAAATTAAAATTCACAAAAGAAAGTTATTTTTTCCTTTACAGTAAATGCATCAATAAATTATTGTGCACATATTAAACTACCAACAGTGTGTGTGTGTGGAAGTGGAGAAAAAAAGGTGTGTAATATAGATGACCTATCTTTTGATAGAGTGCCTTCAGTTAAAATGTCTAAAGTTCAGTCTTGGCATCAGTCTAAAATATATAAATAATAGATTTATGTAACTTCTATTATTGTACATTTTAATTTTCTTCGGATGTCAATTTACACATGGTTCCTCCACATAATGTTTGAGAACTCCTAGCATCATCATGGATAAGAATAAAATTATAAAAGTTGCATATCCAATAAAACTTTTCTTATTTATTAATGCACATTAATTTTCAATCTTATTTAATATTCTTTACACTTTAATTAATTTCATTAGCATTTTAGATTTAGTAGCATTTGCACATGCTAATTGCAAAGTTTTTCCTCAAAAATTATTTTCTAATGATTTGATTATCTTAATAGGTTATTTCCATAAATGTTTTTAGTTTTAATTTTTTTTTATTTTGAATATTCTTAGAACTAGTTTTGTTGGTATTATCTGCATTTGCACTTTTTTGTTGAAAACAAATTTTCTGAATATGATTAAATATTTTCTTTTTTTGGATTGGAGCCATGGATTCTACATTAAGAGTAAAAGGCTTTTCTTTCAGACATTCAATAAATAAAATTACATAATAGTCAATAAAGGATTTTTTTTCATAGCTCATGGTCAGTTGCATGCTTTAAGAAGGGGCTTTATAGATAGCTCTGCACTTGGGATATTCCCATTTTTTAAAAACATCAATTTCATGAAATTTTCAGATTACGAAGAACCACTTTTTGAACAATAGTCAGAACTCTCCCCCCCCTCCTCACAGGAGAGAAATCCTAGGTTTGAATTCCATTCTGAAACCCTGATAAAGTATTCAGCACAGATCCATCTCTTTCCTATTTTATATTTATTAAGGCACTATTTTCAGTCTTATTTCATGATTAAATTATTAAAACAGCATTATTAGTTAACTTATTTTATTTAGATGGAGTAATGAAAGCGTCATCTTGCCTTTTTTTTAAACTAATTTTTTATCGTTTCCATGTTTTCCTTTTCAATGTTAAACCATATGATTAAAATCTAAATCTCCATTTAGGAAATGATGCCTAAACTCAACAAGTTGTTTGTCAAACTAAGTACATATGAATGAAAAAATTTCTCTGTGAAAGATGCGAAGAAAAAAAATTCAGCATGTTAAGTAATTAGATACTGTAAAAACACTTTATTAAAACTGACAGATTCAACCACACTCATTACTATCTACACACTGAATTTTAATTCCTCCCCCCCCTATCAAAAGTACTTTTACGGTTAAATCGTTATATAAAACAATTACTAAAGGCAATTCATGGATGAAAACTATGATAGTTTGCAAAATTTAACCTTATCAGTCCTGACTTTTTTAAAACTGGTTTAAAAATTTGATTTCAATATCTTTTACCTTTGTTATATCACAATAGTTTGTGAAAAAAAATATTTGCTGATCAAACAATTTTAAGTCCCATAATTTTAAGGTACATATATGTGTACCTTAGGTCTTAAGCAAGTTAAAGCATCTTCGACAATAAATAAATAAATAATAATAATAATAATTTTCCTGGTTACTTAATAGCTATACTTTTCTTATTCTAAGGCCTTATAAATGAAAAAAATACAAAATTGATTGTATTAATAATCTATTAAACCTTATTCTGAATGAAATTTCATTTTTTTTTAAATATTACCTAAGTAGATACTGCATTTTGAGCACTTGACTCTTCTCCTAGAATTACATCCCGGATACCTGCATTTTGATACATACTTATCGTCCATGTAGTGTTGTAGATGGCTTGACATATCTAGTCTTATTTCTTTTTAATTGGGAAGGGGCAATTTTTCTTGCTCTTTTAGAGGTATTTTCACCTGAGAGTGATAATGAAATCTCCAATGGTCTTGTAGTTGCATTTCCATCATTTGATGACCCTTCTTCTATTGATTTGTTTTCAGTGAAAGATGATTCTTTACTTGTTCTTGGTTTCCTTTCTTGCTGCTGATAAGAATTCCCTCATATTTCAACAGGGACCGAATTATATGCATTTGTAATTGCAATAAGGTCATTACATTTTTGGCTTCATTCCTTATAGCTCAGCTTGTTGCTTTGCCACCATTTTACAGTATATTAAGCAATTGACAATTACTAAATCTACAAAATGTGTGAATGCTCGCATTGGTCATTTTTTGTAATTACTGCATACCGTTAATATGCGAAATAATGGTCGATGCCTCTCATATTATATACTTTTACAATAGCAGATTATTTTTTATCAGCATTTTGTTTCAATTATTTTGTCTGTCTTCTGCCTATTCCAATTGACTCATTACCTATACATGTGGATAATAGTTACAGATTTATTATCTTTCTACTTGACAAGGCACATTTGACTATCGTCTGTGACCAATTCATCCTATTTGCCAGGTTTCATTATTTTTGATACATGAGAAATTCTATTGTTTCCCCTAAAATCACTTTTTCCTAAAAGTTCAATAACCTCCTTTTGAGTTAACACCACTTGACGTGAAAAAAATTATTAATAGCTTATAAAATTCTGTATATTCTATACATGATGTCGGTTTGAAATATCAATTACTGACTACAAGCCAGCTATAAAATTAAATTTCTTACTAAAGTTAAAAAATATATATATTTTTAAATTTATATTTTATTACATTACAAAACATAAGAATTATTTATTATAAAAACGATATACAATATATTCAAGGACAAGAAATGGCAATTTGAAAACAAGCGCTCAAAAGATAAACAGCGCAATGATCGCAAGCAGCCAGGAAACGGGCGCGAAAACACCCGAGATACACATATGTGTACTTTAGTTAAATTTGTATTTTTACCGATTCTAGTATAGATAACAAGATATAATTTGGTAATGACTTTAACCAGAGACATAATATCTTATAAAAAATCTACAAGCATTTATTTTAATAATAAATTTTAAAAGATGTACTTATATTTGCTGTGTTTTCTGTTTAACACAATTTTCATTATGTCTCTAATTAATAGCAATGGATATGAAAAAAATATCGAGCTGCAGTGCTACTTATTGATGCAAAATGGAAACTACATTCATAGATGTTGAAATGCATGCATTATTTCGTCAAAGTGTAACTTTAAAGGATAAGAAAAATGAAAAAAATTGCAGGTAAACATATGTGTACCTCAGGACTGAAGAAGTTAAGCTTGATTTGAAAAATTACCCCCTCTTTTAACAGCAAAAAAATTATAAAATTACCATTAAGGCAAAATAG
>JAPMOR010107054.1:414513-437941 GCA_026543865.1 Argiope aurantia
ATAAATAATTTTTTAAAAATTAGCATAAATTACCATTAAGGCAAAATAGGATAAATAATTTTTTAAAAATTAGCAAGAATTAATATCATATAATTTGTTTAAATTAAAATCAAGCTGTTACATTACACAACTCCATTAAAAGAATACCTTACCTGTATAGCAAATTCAATCAAGCCATGTATATTTAAGGCAATTTCCATGAGCTCAAACAGATAGGAGATGTACTCGACTAAAGGCAGATAGTTCGAATTCCCAGTAGAAAAGGCACTCAAAATTTCAATCACAGATGCAGCGCAAGTGTTAGTTACAACATGCTGATCAAAATATGACAAATTCTG
Source organism: Argiope aurantia (assembly GCA_026543865.1). Classification (NCBI taxonomy): domain Eukaryota; kingdom Metazoa; phylum Arthropoda; class Arachnida; order Araneae; family Araneidae; genus Argiope; species Argiope aurantia. The sequence continues at coordinate 414,852 of JAPMOR010107054.1, forward strand.
AAAACGACTGACAGCTGCTTCAAAGTTGAAACCATCTTTTGCATTCTTCTTAACTTTCGCACCATCTGCAATATCCATACACATCTTTTTATTGAAGAGTTTCATTAACTCTTTTACCATTTTCTTGATGGTGTGCCTAGCTTCATCCCGCACTTTCCCAACTCCAAACAAAAGTATGTGTCGCTGGTTACAATCATGGAAAGGTGCTTCTCCTGATGGTAAAGGAAAATGAGTAGTATATAGTAAATGCCTGGCAGTATTACTTAAAGTAGTTGGAGGGGAACTATTAGCACTAGAATTTCCAGGAGTGCCTGGTGTACAGACTGGCACTAGAGAAGGATGTCCTAAGGGTGTGGAGGCATTTAAGGGTGTAGACTCATCTTTATCTGATCCAACAGAATCTATGAAGAGGGAAAAGTTTATGAAATAAAAGTGAGTTATTTAAACTTATCAATAAGATTAGTAATTATAGATTAAAATCAGAGTAAGATTTAACATGGATTAACAAGATTTACAGTATAAATAATAAGTTTCAATAGAAAATACACATTCAGGGCTTAAACTTTTTAAATTGTGAAATACAACATCAACAGAAAAAAATACTTTCACATATAAAAATATTTCAGAGATGGTATCCAAATATAATTATTAAAAATCATACTGATATATAATGTTTCCTTAAAATTTAATCAATAAATATTTTATTAAAAGTCTATGCAGCTTTTAATCTGTTATTTAATTTTGAATTTTTTGATTGCAACAATCTCTCCTGAAGTAATCCAAGGTTGTAAGCAAAAAAGAATTAAGGACATCAGATTTACAGAACAAAGCATTTTAAAATAACAGTAAATGTTACGAAGCATTATTTTCTTTTATTATCATATTTTCTTAGAAAAACTATAGAAATATATTTAAAGCAGAAAAGAATTTAAAAAGCCAAAAATTACATTCCCAATAATGTGGACAAAAGAACTTTTTAATAAATGAAATTTCTTCTATATTTTGAAAAACATTTTACTATGTCTCTTTTAACATAGCAGAAACTAATTCTTTGGCAGAAAATCTTACTGAATAACCTTCAAATAATGCAAGAATCGGTAATAAGTATAAAATTTTATTTAAAACAGTACCTTTATATTTAATCTTTTAAATAAGAAACCAGCTTGCATCTGGAATATTATATTTTTTTTATCATACATTAACTTGCATATGAATTAAATATGAAATTAAATATAAAAATTTTAAATTTTATAACATTTGAAAATTTAATGCAACAAATCTAAAATACAATAAGCAATCATAAAAAGACAGTTTAAAAAAATTATGTTTGAGAAACTTGATCTTAATCATAATGATGTTTTAATTCTTAATTATTAACTAAATAACAATAAATAATTTATAAAATATAAAATGGCAGCAGATAACATACGATTAGCAGTAATTAATTACAAATTCTAAACTTTCATAATGGATTTAACTATATTTTTAAGGATATTAATTAATAAAATAAATATATAAAAAATACTAACCAGGCTGATCACTCATATTTTGCTGCCCTTCTTTAATATGCTGTAGAAGTTTTCCCAAATCAGCATCTATTCTTGCTTCATCTGTATCCATTTCAGCATCCCAAGATGGCTTCAAATTTAACAAAATATTTTAAATCAATGGTACTTTAAAGTGATGGGAAAAAGAACCAATACATTTATTAACACAACATTTCTTTAATTTTTTTGTAATTCTATAGCCAATTTTAACTAAATTGAATATCTTTTTTAATAAATATATACTAAAGTTATTAAAATACCAAATACATTTCATCCTTTATTTTCACTCATTTAATACTATATATATATGTGTGTGCAGTATAATTTTGGCTGTTATGTGGCAGAAAGAAAGAGGGTTTTTAAATGAACTTCAATTTATTATACCAAGAAACAAACAAAGGAAAAGAAATTTTTAAGAGTGTATGTTGATGGTAATTAAAAAAAACAACAACATGGGATTTGGATCAGGAAATAAGAGATGATTTTAGGATAAAGCAACATAGAATAATTTAAGATAAAAATTAGGAAATTAATTAAGATTTTAATTAAATTGTGTCATATTACACACACATGCACATATATTGCATCTATATTGATAGAATGAAAAAACAAAAAACAAATTAAACAAGATCCTAATGAATAAATCTCACTTCATGTTTCACTGATCCAGGACGATTATCTGGTGGTTCAAACATAGGAAGTGACTCTGGCTGTCTTCCATCTCCTATGGATGGAATGCCCAATCCAGACATGCCTCCAATACCCATACAACCTGCACTGCCAGGTCCAGGGGACATTCCTCTAGATGGGTCAGGCATGAATCCCATCAGAGATGGTTCTGGAGTAGACATGGATTTGTTGGAATGTGGAATGCATGCTGCAGAGGATGAACTCACTTGAGCTCCAGGTGCATTGGCAAAGCTTCCTCTGGAGATCAAAGTGCACATATACGCATCATGGGAAAAAACATCATTGCGAATAAGTTCAGCAAAGAGAAGGACTAAATTGGCAAAGGCAATTTTACTATCTGGTGATGGCCTGTCATCTAAAAAAAAAAAGATACAGATTTCTCTGTTATCGTTACTAATAATAAATGTGAATGTATGCATGCTCTACAGGCTCAACACAAACTTGGCACTTATAGATTTTGGAGGAGGGAATGTGCATTGCAGGAATTTTTTTAAAATTTTTTAGCTACAATTTTAATTATTGAAAACAAAGAGAATTCTTGAATCATCTGCAAAACTTCTCAAAATATTACTGCACAACAATGCATTTCAAACTCTTACAAAACAAACTTAAAATTTTCTTTTTAATAATGCCAATTTAATGGTCACATAAATTTTTTTCTGAATTTAAGTAACAAATATTTTTTTAAATTGCCTAGTTTCCAACTAAAGATTATATTGTCACACTGAAATTCCAACTGTTTTCATTGTTGCATCAAATATTACATCATGTGACTTTCCTTCCATTGTTAAAAGTTAAAAAAGAATTATATTTAAATTTGTGTTGTTTACAAGATGAATAAAAAAAGTGAAGTTACAGAAAAATTTAAAAGATAGTTGAACTGCACATTTACACTGTTAATAGAGATAGCTATGATATCATGGAACTAATCTCTATTGGTAAAGTTCAAGTATATAATGAACAGAATATATATAAGAAAATTAAAATAACATGCCCCAATGTCTGCCAATTTGGAATTAAACATGGACAAAATTTCATTGACATGAACTTATATCTAATGATTAAAATGAAATTAAATATAATCAGTATCTCTACTGAACCAGTTGGTTGCTAATGTGACTGGTCATAAATTGAAAAAAATTTCAAGCCTTAATTAATTTTTCAATTTTGCTTGAACATGTGTATTATTTTGTTTGTGATCTTGATAAATCATCACAAGCATAAAAACTCAAAAGTGAGACATGCACAATGTAAATATCAATTTAAATTTGAAACTCATTATACATATACTTTCCAAAATTGATTACCTTGTCATCAGTAGCATTTCTTACTGATATATTACATGTAATATATATCAACAATTATTGAAGAACAGATAGTTATAAAGTTTTAATTAATTCAATTTTAAAATAGTAATTAACTTTAAAACAAATATTTTCAAACAAATTCAAAATTATTTAATAGATATATATTATTAACAAAATATATAAGTAAAATATTTTTTTTAAAAAATTACACAACATTATATATTAAATGAATTAATATTAGATTTATGTTATTTTTATAGCAACTAAGCATTTGAATATTCTAAATTAAATAAAGAATATAAATACAATACAATACATACAATAAAGAATAAAAAAATAATGCACCTATAACTGGAGCTTGAGTATCCAGAAAATTTACTAATAGATTTTGAAATACTGGAAGACATAGGGGTACAACACTAGTGGAATCTTGGGAATCTTTTTCATCAACTGCATCCGTTTCACCAAATTTCTGGAAAGTAAAATAATATTTAATTTATTCAATATATGATAATGATTTTTAAGAGCTTGGAAATCTATCATATTGATTTTATTTACTATTTTCAGGTATCTTTAAACAGAAATTTTCCTACTTCTTTTACATTTGTATAAGTTACTTATAGTCTCCAATCCTCATAATAGCACTGCTTTCTGAATCTGATTTGTTAAATGAAAACATTCTCAAAAAAGCTAATTATGATAGAGTATAATCATGAGTATATGTGATTTTAAACATGAAAATATTCTAAATAAAATTACCAGCACAGAAAAAATATTAAGATTAGTAGTACATGCATATATGTCATAAAGGCCTCACTGTTCACTGAATTAAAGGCAAACAAAATGAAATATATATATATATATATATATATATCAGTAATTTTTCTGCATTTAAATTCCTTTCTTCATTTTCAAACCACATATTACAACTTTTACGAAAATTTTTGATGAAGAAAAGTGGATGTTCTTTGAATATTCATAATAAAAATATCAAATATATATTATAAAAAAATTTTCAAAAATATTTTTGCCCAGGTATTAAGGAGGAAAAATAATTTTTGCTCAAAAATCTGGAAGCAAAAAAAAAAAAAAAAAAAAAAAAGCTGTAAAAGTGTGCAGACCAACAGAGCAGCTTTCAAAAAATTTTGAATCATAATCACATGCAAAATGTATTTGGATTTTTATATCATTTAGAATCAAAAACAGTCATACTGATGCTGCAGTGGCCTATGCAAAACTATATAATAATCAGCTTTCTTTAAAGTTTACATTCAAATTTTAAATAGTAATAAAATTTCTTTACCTTCTGCTAATATTCTAGATTCTTAAGAATAAATATTCCAGTTCTCGGATAAACTACACTTCTCATATTCCATTAGAATATTTAATATTCTAGCTAATAGCATTTTTTTTAATTCAAAGGATTAAAAATTTTTCCAAAGAATTCAACTTTTATGACCAGAATTTCTTTTTCATGTTTTCATAGTGTCATAATTTCTTTAAAATATTGGTAAATTTTCAATAAACATTTTTATTTCCTAATTTTTAATAGATTAATAAAAAATATTTTATTTCTGTTATGCTCTATTTTTTAGTTTTTAATACATTTTTGCAATTCATTATTATAAATATTATAGAATATAATAAATTCTCAAATTAAATTTCTATATGGCATCATGTTTTTGACATAACTTCTTTGATAAATTAATATATCAATTAATAATATCTTTAAATTTATTCAATTATTATTTTCTCATTGGAATCCAAAAAAAGCACAAAATTAAAGAACTCTAGTACATGGAAGAGTGAAAAAGTAATTACAAAATTCAAACCTTCAACACACAAAACACAAGATAAATTTTTAAAGTTTTTCTCCTTAATAAATCTTTTATAACAAAAATTTATTATAAAGAAAGAAATAAAGATATGATGTATGATGGTAGTACATTTTTTAAACAAAAACAAAAATTATTGCAAAGGAAAACAAACCACACACACACTTTTCTGAGGACAATTTATAACAAACAAGGAAACATAAATACCTCTGCAGTCAGGTCTGCTTGGCGCTTTTCAAGAAGCTTTGCCACCACAAGGGCTCTGTGTTCACCACATCGCTTTGTTGTTACTGACCATTCACAAAGTAAACGGACAATTGCTTCATCTTGAACGAGCGTTTCACTCCAGTTATTATTATAAGTAGGACATTTTTCTTTATTTACAGGGACTGGAAAAACTTTTGTATAAAGAGTATCTAAACTATTACTACTATCAACTCGATCAAAATTATGCCGGTCAAGAGCATCCAAGGCATTCAGTACTTGCTGGATAGTAGAACCTGGAAATAAATAATTTTAATAATTTTTGGCAATGAATAATGTAAAATGGGAAGAAAAGGCTTTTGACATTACTACTGACCTCTTAAATTAATTATTTCATAGTATTTAATGATAACTTAAATAAATTTAAAATACTGTGCAGATTTAAAAAAAATGAAACTTAGAAAATTAAGATTAAATTATCAAAAATGAGAAATTTCAAATTCTTCTATCAGTGCACTTAAATAATATGACTTTTAATAACTTGAAATAACTTGCAAGCATTTAATTCAAGTAATTTAATTATTTTTAAATCAAACACTCGGCTATTTTTTTTTTTTTTGTACATTATTCAGCACAAAAATATTTCATTCAACTCATTACAACAATTACAGATAACAATAAAAATATTTTGAAATACTAATGCAAACCATTTTTTAGAATAATTCAAAGCATTTGCTCTTACTTGTATTAAACACTACTATCACTTTAAATTGAAAACTCTTTTTGAAATTATTAAAGTACCCCACCCCCATACTTTGTGAAGACTCTTCTTCATACTTTTTCCAACAACCAAAAATTTAGTTTGTAAGCAGCTATGAGAGATTTTTTGTTTTTCATCACTTGCCATTTCATTATTAAAATCAGGTGACACTCCTCTAATCTAGCATTCTATAAAATATTAAAACTCAAAAGCTATCAATGAACATTTGAGAAATCATACATGACTTTTGATAAATTTCCAAAATGTCCTTCATACCCATTTAGAAAACAATAAATGCAATTTTGCTTTAGTACCAGAATTTACATCAGTATAAAATAATATGTATTTTTTAAGCACTTAAAATTACCTTTCTGACACTTAATCATTTATTGGTGATTTATAAGGATGCATAATATTTAAATCAAAAAGTAATTCATATGCAGCTTGCTTTCTTACTATGTGAATTAAATAATGTTCTTGTTATTTAATTAGTCTTAATTGTTACTGAAAAATTAAAAAAAAAACCTGCAAATACTAGATATGTTTTGAAAAAATCTGAAGTCAAGCATAAGTTTACAAGTTAAGTAAAAAAGAAAATTGATGATGAAAACCAGACAGGTGCCAGGATATTTAATTTTTTGCAGTATCAAGAATTTAGTTATCTAAGATAATAAAGAAAACATGAATTTGATGCTATATTTGAATAATAGTGAAATAAAAATTTCAAATGAATCGAAAACTGACTATCTAATTTGAATGTCACAAAACCCCTTCAAAGCTCAATAAATACAGAAACCTACCACCCAAAGCCGTCTGCTGCCATTTATCACAAGACCATCTAACTTCAGCAGCTCGACCTCTTTGTCTGATTTGCTCTTCTGCTATTCTTAACTCGGCACGAATCTGGGAACGGAAAGAAATAATCAGTATTTTTGGTGATGTAAGTGATTTTTTTTTCCTAAAAGAGCATTTGTATGCATCCAAAAGCTCTTTGACATGATAATACATACAAATTTTATAACAAATATATGATTTTCTCAAACAATAATATCAATCTTTAAAAGAAAAAGTAATTATGTAAACTATTTATGGAATGGTATATAAATTTCGTTTTATAAAAGTAAATAAAGAGCAATAATGTAAATAAAATTCTTAAATAAAAGAGCAATAATGTAAATGTTAATAATAATATCAGGTATAAATGGGGTGGGTAAAATGTCAGTTATAATGGCACAGAGCAAGATAGCAAAAACAGTTGTTCATTTTTAAAGACAATCTTTAAATAAATTTTAAAAAACTCAAATCCCAATTATAGAAACAATTATATACATTTTAAATAAAAAGAAATAAAACTAAAAATTGTATTATTTTTCTTGTCTGAAGCTAGTTTGCAATAACTACTCTTACTGGAAAAGTTCTTTTCCCAATAGAACATATTTATTGAGAAAAGAAAAAAAAAACCTATAATATAAAAATAAGGGCATTAGAAAATATGTCAATAAATTTACCTGACTATTAAATGGACGTGGGGGCATAGGAAGACTAGACGGTGCACAAGGCAAAAGATCCAAGGGAGATCCATTAAGAACAGAGGCATTCTTTCCTTCACCTATATTATTCCAGACAAGAGCACTTTGGCATTCAAGGGTTATTATCTAAAATTAGGGGGAATAAAATGATAAAGAAAATAGACATAATTAAAACTCACATATCATATTACTTCCTAAAAGTACAAATCCATATTCTTGCATACAATATTACACACAATATAGAACAAATAGTAAAATATTATTATAACAACCATTTTTAACTACTTTAATGTGACAGGAAATATTGTGAATCTGATAAATATATGTAATATGATACATGTTTAATACTTTATACAAAAACATAAAACTAAAATCAAATTTTAAAATGAATTTCAACTAATCTGATGTTTTGCTACACCGGTATGATATCACTAATTGTGTGGTAAAATGATAAGACTAATTCATAATTGTCCTTTCATGTTCTATAGAAATGCTGTTTGACTGTAACTACCAAATATGACATTTGTTATGAAAGGTCAAAATGTAAACTTCAGAAAGATTTTCTTGATATTTAAAGTAGTTTTAATTAATTCAAACTTAATTTTTATGTCTCAATATAAAAGTTTTTATGTACACTATGAACAGAATAGATTTAAAGTTAGTAAAAAAAAAAAAAAAAATGCATATTTTTAATGTCTACTTCAATTTGATTGTTACAAACATTTTTATTGGAAGTATCAGGAATATCAAGTTATATATATAAATGATTTAATTGAAATTAAATGTAACAATATCAAAAAGCCAGTTGGTTTAATATTGTTATTTTAGCAGTAGTGTTAATTGATTATTGATTGTGAATAGAAAAAACATAATCACCTGAAACAGTTTGTAGTCAAAGATGGGTAATATTAAATAAAATATATAATTATAAGAAATAGTGAAATCTAAAGCATAACAGTATTCAAATTATTTAGACTAATATATGAATTATAAACTAACCTAATAGCATTTTAATAAATTATATTCCTGAAGAATAGAACTTATAAATACTTAAAAATATAAAATACAGTGAAAAAGTTTGTAAAATTGAAGATAGCTTTAAAAAAAATTAGAAAGTTTGTTTCTTCATACCTGAAGGATAGAGGAAAGAAATAAAAGAGTACTTCTATGAAGACAACAATTTAAATATTCCATCACACTGGCACTTATAGGATTAAAATTGGATTGGGAAGATGGTACAGATACACTGAAAAGTATTTATTGAAAGATAATTAGTAAGAAAATAGGGCATTTACTGAAAAAAATAAATATAAAAAGATATATAAGTAAAACTAACCTTGTGGAATTATTCAAGATAGGACTTTGGCATCTAGACACTTCCGAAATATTTTCACACAAAAGCATATTGATTCTTTTTGCACAGTGATGTGCCAACCGTCTTGATAATAACTGAGAATGTTTGAATTCATCGATGTACTAAGAAAGAGAAAAAACTAATAAATCAAATTCTTTTTTTAACACCTTTTTAGAAATAATTAATAAGAAAATGTAATTACTAACCATGCGACAAGCTCTTTTTAAATTAAAATTCATAAATTTTTAGCAAAGACTTACTTGCATTACTAATGCTAAAACAGTTTTGTTTAAAGGATCTTCTTTTTCTTTAGTCTTTTCAACCAAATCCAGAATCCATGTCAGAAAATCTTGTCTATCCAACAGCCCTTCCTAAAATTAATTTTAGAAAGACACAAAATTGAAACTTCCATGATAGGTATAGTTATTTTAAGTTTATAATTCTTTTTGCTTATATATATACATATTATGTTGATTTATACAAATGATATAACTAAAAAAATCCTAAGAAATCTGTCAACATATTAACCCTTTAGTTTCTTCATCTAAAAATGCTTTTCTTAATCTTTTTTCTTTCAACTGTTTCTGAAATCTGTCAATGTATTAACCCCTTAGTTTCTTGATCTAAAAATCCTTTTTAAAATCTTCTTCAACTGTTTTGGGCTTTATAACTAAATCTGAAATTATTCATATGTTATATGTAATTATGAAAGTTTATAAATAAGAATGAAATGCAATAAGAATATTTTATTCTTACTTTAAAAGGATATTAGCAAAAGGTTTACAAATGAATATGAAGGTATAGTTCACCAATAAAGACATTTTTCAAACACATTTTTATTGCATCCTAGAACTGCCGATACTTCTATAAAATGTATCTAAAAGTTAATGAATTACACATATTCCACTAACTACCAATTCATTGTTCTCCAAATATATTGAAACAAAAAAAAATTCCAGATGTAAGCTATATTAATTTAATTACTTGACAAAATATAATGCATAACAAACTATATTCTAGTCCTATTTTTTGTTCATATAAAAATAATTAATTATTATTTGCTAATGAAAAGCTATATAAAAAAATGTTTAAAAATGTAATATTCCAACTAAATGTAAAATATGATTAGACAATAAAAATGTTTTTTATGTTTCTTGTCAATCTAGTAGCTATTCAATAGCCTTTTAAAATGCTTCTGGGATTGAAATTAAGAGAATTTTCATGTCCTGTACATATCCTGAAATAAACACATAAAAAATTCTTATTTGTTTACTTCTCTAATGTTTTACAAATAAGAGATTATTAGTTAATCAATAAAGATACACACATCCAATATTTAAATAGCTAAAATTTCTTATTAAACAGCTAAAATGATAATAATATAAAAAATAAAGAAAATATAAATAATGTTCAAAAAATTATACCTCGTACAAATGTCTGGCTAATTGTGTACAATACTGCCACTGCTTATATGCAACTTCCACAGTAACACCATTTAAAGAATTATTTGTTAATGAAGAAGTAGAATTTTGATTGCTTCCTGTCCCAAGACTACTGAGTGAACCCACAGTACTGGTAACAAGAGTTGTTGTAGAAGACGAGTTACTCCCACTATTTGTTAAAGAACTGTTATGGTGTTCTGAAAGTTTCTGTAATTGTTCTCTCAGAAATTTGCACAGGGTTTGTGTCCATTCTAAAATGAATAATTACACATGTTAGAGAAAGTGATAGCATTTAACATATTCCAACAAATTACTGGGGGAAAAAAAACAAAGAAAAAGTAAATACAATAGATGAAGGAAATAGGAAAAATGTCTTTAAATGTTACTGATAAAAAAATAGAAAGAGATTTTTGTTTTAAACAATTTCTTAAACACAAATTTAAAAAAAAAATGTCATATAAAGTAAAAAGATGGAAATAGTACTAGTTCAAAAAGTATGTTGAATCAGAAACTTTATTTTTGCCATAAAGATTTGGTAAAATTAGAAGAAAATACATAAAAAAATAATTAAACAGTAAAAGTAGCCAATTTTTAACACTGATAGAGAAAAGAATTACAAATGACAGTTTATGAAGTGATTAAATAGCCTGAAATTAATAAAATCAATTTGTATAATTTTATGGATATTTAAATTTTTTATATTTTGATAAAAGTGGGGAAATGAAGTCAAATCTAAAATATAAACCAGACTTTTATTTTTTAGAAAATAAATTACGCTTATTTTCAAGTTAATATTATAAGCAAAGCATTATTATTTTAAGCAAGCACAATTTGCTTATTATACAAATATAGAAAATCTCTTTAAGAAAATATATTTTATATGTATCATAGTTATCTTCAAAAGTGAATTTTTATATGAAAACTGAGTAATAAAAATATAGTTTCCAAGCAAAAAAAAAAAAAAAAAAAAAACCCATTTATAATTGTTGTAAAGAATAGAAAAGCTCAGCTTATTAAATTTCTACATATTGAAGCAAAATTTTGAAATTCACCCTTAGAAATTTATTGATGTTTAGGATACTTGAAAAACGAGTTTAAATATAATAAGAATTTTTCACACAGAAAATGCTAAGATTGAAAATGAATAAATATTTGTAATAAACTTTTCTCACTCTCATCCATTCTACAAGCAAAAAAACTTGATTTAATTTTGATTGAAAATAAAATAGCATTTTCTTTTCCAAGTTTATTCAGTATTTTAATTATCTTTTTAAAATGAAGATCCTTTCATTACTTATTCTAACATATAAATAACTAGGAGTTTTTAAGGTATGTAAGTCTTGGCAAACCAAATACTTTTGAACATATACCTGCTTGGGAAAGTTAAAAAGCCAAAATTTTAAACATATAATTCAAAGAAAATTAAAATGGTTTAAAAAGCAATTTTTTTATATATATATAAAGAAAACATGCAACAAAATTACCTTGGGAAGGATCAGGCAGCTGCCGCTTTTTTATTTTAGCTTCGGATATCGCAGCATAATAAGCAGATAGCATTTTAATAAACCAAGCAGCTCTCAACATTGGAACAGAATGTTCATATAATGTCATAAAAATATCTTCTTTCTTGTTAAATATAGGTACCTTAATGAAAGAAATCATTAAGATTTATAAAAATTATTTAATTAAGATATAATTAAATACATTTTTACCAAAGAGAAAAAAAATTCTATATACATACTTTCTTTGCAAGTATTGTAAGGGATTTACTTCCTGCCAAATCTTTAAACCACGCTTCAATAGCATTTTTGGATCGGGATGTTGCCTATATGTATTAAAAAAAAAAGAAGGAAATAAATTATTTAATATTGTTTAATTTAATGTAATGAAATGAAGTATCATATTTGCATCAAGAATTTAAAAGTAAAATCCTCAAGTTTGATATTACAAAAAAATAATGAAAAAATTATTACATAATTACTTACAAGCCAAAAATTATCCTTTGGATTTATTTGTTGTCTTTTTCGTCCACTATCTTGAAACCGGTTAAGTTCTTGTTTTAAACTTAATACAGCACTGAAGTATGAACCAAACTAAAACAGAAAATTTTCAAATCAAATTAAAATAAATATTTTTTTTAAATTCTTTAGTAATTGGTTATTTATATTTGATTCACTATAAAATATTTCGATAGTGTAACAACTTTATGTTAAGGAATAATAATTCTTATTTTAAAAAGTAAAATTTAAAAAAAATTGGTTGATAAATAAAATAAGAAAATATATTTAGCATGTTTTCAAGTTTATAATTCCATACAGAGTAAATACAATTTATCCAGGTAAAATTATAAATTATTATCATAAAAAGAATTCTTATCATTTATCTGATAGAAAATTAAATAATAAAACCATTTTTATTGAAAAAATGCTAAAAGACCACAAATAGTTTTAAATATATAATATTTAAAATTGCTTAATATCTTGAATTTGCTCAAAACACAATATTAATAATTTAAAATTAAAGTAAAATATTAAAAATATATCATTCAAACTGTTTTTTATTTTCATATCAGTACAAAATTTATAAAAATATCAATTACTACAAATTATTCCATAATATTAAATTTATAGAATGTTTGTACTTATGGTAAATCCATCCTAAAAATAATAATAAATTGCAATTTAAAATGCTTATTTTATATTATTCCAAGCCTATATTCTAAAATGAGATAAGTGAATAAACAAATAAGTTAAAAGGCTACCTTTACCTTTGTTGCAGTAATATTGGAATTTCTGGCAGATCCATACTAAAAGGAAAAAGAAAAAAAGAAAATATTATAAAGCACGTCATTTTACACTTATTCAACAGTTTAATATTTAAAAAAAATGTCTGAAGAAAACCATCTTTTAATGAGGTAAACAATCAATCATACAGTTTAAAACTAAATTACTATTCTGAAAATCATAAAACTCTCGAATTAAACTCTCATATAGACATGCCAACCTAAAACTGAATATCTTTAATGGTTTTGATGCAAGAAACAAAGTTTTACTGATGCATGTTTACATTTTATATAATTTTAACTCAATGAAATGAATAATGAAACAAGCTTTTCACAGGTCAAAAGCAGATAATTTGCATGACATATTAGAAATTTATATTAGAGACATTTCATTAAATCCACTATTCAGTGATAATATTAAATACAAATAAAATTCACTTAAATATCTAATTTTTCCCTACATGAAAACTATAATATGAAAAAGATCAGATACCTGGAAATCAACTTATGTTTAAGCTTTATCTTGCTTTTGCATTTATACATCATGTATTTATCAACCTTTATAATAAGCTTTCCTTTTTATTATGAGCATTTCTTAAAGGAAAATAAAATCCATCACTGCTACCCAAAACTGTAAATTAGTCTTATAGCATTAACGATAGGTACATAAGCATTGTAAGTGTAAATTGAATATTTTCAAGTTATTTTTATGCAAAATTTTCATGAATATTTTCATGTTATTTCATTCAAGTTATTTTCATGCAAGTTATTTCATTATTTTCATGCAAATTTTCATGCAAGTTATTTTCATTATTTATGCACATCAATAAGTGCATAAATAAAAGAAAAATCAAGAAATTTTCTGATCAAACAAATAATTTTATAATTCAAATTGGAATGATATTCATCTGTATGTAAAATTCTTTTACTTACTTCATCCGGGATTTGAGGTGAGCTATTGAAACCTTGCTTGACGTTAATGGCCGTAAGCTCATCCTAAAAGAAGCAAAATAGTTTTAAAAAGGACAAAGAAAAAATGATATCATTAGCAAAATCTTAGTATCTTTCAAGATTTAAAAAAAAAGAGAATAAAACAAATAATTTAGGTCTATATTATTTTATAAAAAGTTGAAAAGATTATAAGTGCCTATGAAAAAAAAGGAGAAGGGGGTGTTTCAAAAAGCTTGCGATAGCCCTGAGGATAACATATGATCTCATGATAACATCACCTACTTGAGGTTTCCTCTTGCTTTTTCCTATATTTCAAAACTAATTCAATAGCATTCAGTTTATCTTTTTGATTGAGTTTAACATTATGATTTCATCTGACTGCTCATAAAACTTGTACTAACCATTCTTTACAAGCTAGATTATTTTATTATTTTTAACCTTATACTGCACAAAAAAATGAACAAAATATTAATGAAAACATTTGTAATCACAATGATCGAATCAATTTGAAGCTTTAAAAAAGATTGATGTTTGGTAAATCCAGGTGCACACTCTTGATGTCTGAAACCCATCCCTTCATCAAATAAATGTGGTACTTCAAATTTTAGAATTTTAATTAATTTAGAACTCATTCCAATAAACACAGAAAGTTGTATAATTGAAATTCCATTGTGTATGAACATTAAAATAATGTTATTAGAAAAATACCAAAATGTTGCATCATCCAATAGATAAATAAAAGGAAAACAAAATAATGCTCAAAGTCAATGAATTACTGTAATGATGACGAGGAAGGGAGTCAATTTTTTAAAACAAATTAACATAATAATTCATATTAGATGTAAAATAAATTAAATTTTTCACACTTTTTTTGAAGATTGTTTTTACATTTTTAAATATTCAAAAAGAAGGAATATAAATTTTAGAATATTAAATATATATAAAAGATACAACATATAAAATAAACAATTGATTGCCAATTCATTTTATTAACATAATTTTAAACAGTTATAGCAAAAAAGATATATTTAATTATTTCTAAAGTGAAACCATCAATCATAATAGATGTTCTTCATATCTTAATAAAAATTTTTTATAATTTTTAGAGATAAGATATTAAACAGAATACAAATAATAGTCTGTCAATCGGCAAATTAAAATTTTGCTATATTTAAATTGACAATATCCAGCTGGAATAGTAAAGTCATGTTTTATCTGTATTTAGGTTTGTTAGAAAATGAATTAAAATTGTGGTGCAAACTGGTTAGCACATATTGTAATGTGATTATAATTCATTAATAACATGGTTAAAAATTATTGAAATGGGTATATATATCTACTAAAATGAAATTTTATATGAAATATAAGAATAAATCGAAGAATAACAATTTTTATTTTCCTTCTATTTTTTAAAAAAAAATAAACTAAATGTTTTCATTTCATTTTCTTTTTTAATATTAATAAATTATTTACCCTACCATATAATATTGCACATTTTATAATTTTTATTACATATATCATAAAATATAACTTAAATTACCAACCCTTGGTATTTTGTACAAAGGAAATCTGGCTCACTCAAGTTATATAAGATAAATATATGCTTAACAGCTTCGAAAAAATAAAGGGGAAGGAATGTATTAAAAGAGCAGACTTGATCTTTGTATTACAACAAGCTAATTTATAACAGCACTTTGAAAACTGTTTACAATATTTTCTTTACAGTTAAAAAAAAAAAAAAAAGAGTCAACTTTATAGCTCCGAGATTTAAGTATTTATGCATATATAGAATTTTGAAACATGTTTTAATAAAATTTATTGATGCACATAAATTTTATTAATAATAATTATGTGATCTGGAATAATTGGTTACTATTTTAAAAAAATATCTCAAGAATCTTTAAATGTTTATAAGAAAAAAAAGGATGCAAAAAATAGGAAAATATTAAAGAGAAATGAAAATTTAAAAAATGCTGTGAATGAACAGAATAAAAAGAATATGCAACGAGCAAGTGTTAAAAAAAGTGTATAAAAAGATAAAATATGAATATAAGGATCAATATCAACACTGATGAATTATTAGAATGCTATAAGAAATTCCTGATTGGCTGCAAATTATCAAAGTGAATGGTTAGATTTTAAAATAAAAGGATAAGTCACAGCTCAAAATATTTGACTCCTTTTAAATTTCTTCCAAAATGTAAAGGGAAATGTCATCTTGTTATCTTTCTAGAAAAAGATGATAATGAGTATTCAAATGAAGGACATATATCAAATGCTCCCTTTCCCAAATTTTAAAAAGGTTAGCTTAAATTTGAGAAACTCTTCAATTATATTGTAACTTAATTTAAGCTAATTTTTTTCTATTTGTCTTGTTTTATTCCTATAACTGTGATCTAATTTGCAAAATAAATATTAATTACACAAAAATATATTTTTCTTCCTTTAATTACTGCACTTCTTTGTGAATGAGATAATTAAATTGTAAAAAGATCTGAAAATGTGTTTAGACTATATGCCTCATATTATACAAACTTTTACCAGGTTGGTATAATATGAAGCAAAACTCTAAGGATAATTTAAGTATACAAAAATAGTATAGTAGTAGACATTAAACTACTAGGGAAAATATATTGCTAGCATATATCAAGATCAACAAAAAAAAAAAAAAAAAAAAAAAAAAAATTATGTTATAGGTTATAGTCTAAAAGACTAGTTTTGAAAAACACTAAATTTTTAAACCAAATTAACCTGATCAACCCTTATTTTAAACTAGCATTTCTGCTATTTTCTTGCTTTTCTCCATTGAAAATAATTTTTTTTTCATTAAATATATATTTTAAGTGCAGACTTCTGTAATCATGGCATAACAATCAATACTAAAAATGCTGATAATATTTTAGCTCTTTTTTTCTACACATAATCTATGCATTTTTTTTTTGAAATATTAAAAAAATATAAGAAAACTAAACAAAAGAATTTTAAAGTATATCTAATAGAACTAAGTCAGTAAAAAAATATTTAATTTCCCAAATCCTCAGCAAACCACTATCTTTGAAACTTTTTTTTCAAAATCTTAAGAAATAGAAACTACAAATTTAAAAGTATAAAGCTGATTTTTTTTTTTTAAAAAAAGTCCTGAACAAAGTAAGATTTAAGACCAGATTTGGCTATAATAATAAAAATAATTATATATGATCAGTAGTAGCTAATTTCTACAGAATATACCATAACAATGAAATAATTTAATTAAAAAATTAAAAGCAATTTTGCATGTATTCTGTATATATTAACAGTTGACATCGTATGACATATGTAACATTGTATGACACGAATTTGTTCCCTGTAACCCTGTATCAGTGAATTAAGAATGTGCCGAATAATTGTTTATTGTAAATAAAAATGAAACTAACTGTAGAAATAAGTATCAAAGCATTCAAAATAATATTTAAACAGACATTTTCCCGCTCAGCTGCGAGGCAATGGAAAGAAAATTTTTATTCAATATTAATTCGATAATATGACTCTAATCATTTCCATAATTTAAATAAAATTCAAAATCGACGTTTAAATTTTATTCAATACCTCTTTTTGTTTTGGATCTTGGGGGTAAACATCTGGCGGTCCCAACTTGGCTCTTTTAAGAGGCCTTTTTTCATAAAGCCAAGAAGACACGGCCATTGCGCCAAATGAAATAACAATTGTAAATAAAAGATCATTTAAATTAACTTATGAATTTTATATATTGTAAACGATATTTGTGGCCATTTTTGTCTTTGATCACAGTTGCAGTGAAATCACAGTCTACCATTAATAATATTCAGCCATGTCGCTTATATGGCATAATGGATAGTTATTGTTTGAAATAAATATTGATAATGCCAATAAATATTAATCATAAAAAATAAAAAGATTAATTAATCGTAATAATCTAAAAGAATGTCATTTGAGGTAATGGGATTAGTTCCGAAGGAGGGATTAAATGATTTAGACCAATCAAATTGAATATGATGAATGAATTTCCAGAGAATCCGTTCTACACTTTTCAAAAGTTCCTTTATCGGTGTTTGATGATATTTCTATACTAATACAGTCTCAAGATATCTTAGACCACTGCTATGATACCTACACGATATTGTACATTATTCAAAATATAAAACAAAATTGTAAAAATAACCTCTGTGTTCATATGGGTGAAGAATTTTTTACTACAAAGACTATCCTGAGAAAGATTCCCTCGTTTGTCTAACATTCGTTATATTCTGGACATATTCAAACGACTTTCTAAAGAACTCCACTGATAACATCTGGGATATATTTTATTATTTTACCATCTAATTTTAAAACTAATGATAACTATTATGGGATATAATTTTGAGATCTGGTCAGATGGCAATATCAGTCAGCATTATTGACGTAGCGACAGAAGGACAAGAAAAAAGCCCCGTGTGTCAGTTTCAGAGGACGCCATGAGGACAAAACTACAGTGCATTATATTATTTATTAAAAAGAAATATCAAAAGGGAGCGAAAAATAATATCAGGCCCAGATCCTACTCACAGCCGGCGTCCTTGCATAGGGGTAGCGCATCTTCCTTGTGATATGGGCGTCCGGGGTTCGAATCTCGGTGTGAGCATGGTTGTTCATCTGTGTTCTATCTGTGAGATGTGTGAATGTGCCCCCCTGTAAAAAGGGGTTGTTCAAGCGAATGTGTGAGTCTCATATTCATAAGAGCTAGAAGTTAGACTTCTGTCCTCGGGTGCTCAGGGGTCTTTACCCTCAGAAGCTACTTCATCCCCTTTCCGTGGTAACGCGGACACAACATCATCATCCTACTCACAATTGAACTCTTCGCTTCTGTGGCATTTGAACCTGCATCTATTATTTCACTTTCAATGAATTTGTCGCATACTATGTGAGGATATTTATTTCATTAAGATAGATTTAAGAAATAATGGACTACCTCATGAAGTTAAAAATTTAAACAATCAATTTTAATTCCTTTGACCATGCCAAAAATTAAGAAACGAATAATTCATCTAATATGTTTGAATCAGTTGGACAAAAACGTACATTGAATATAAAAAATTTGTATAGCAATATGACATAAGACAAAGGTATTGTCGGTAATATAATTAAGTGTAAAAAATTGGAAGCAAATATGCAATTAAAAATCATATTTGACGGAATGTTCCGAATGTTTTTCCAAAATATAATAAAACTCTGGCAAGGCGAATTCGAGATAACGAAGCTCGAATTATTAGAAATGCCTCTAAAATTGCAAAAACAAAAAACATACACTATACAAAAATAGTAAGGAAGGTAAAAGAGCGCTAAATATATCGATTAGTAAAGGGATGGAAACTTAACTTTTTCTATTTGCCCAAAAGCTCAAAAATATCGTTGTAGTATCTTTACGATATTGTATGCTACTCAGAATGTCGAAAAGCATCGTGGATATATATATTTATCAATATCATGTACTATTTAGATGCAGATGATTCCCTCAATACCGACTCCTCAGTTTAAGCACTGCGGCCTCATTCCGAAATTGCTTTCATTATCTCACTGTAAACACATAAGTAGGGATCTGCGAGGACATGTGGAGGCCTGCGAAGTGAATGCATTATTTGTAGTGAAAACCATAGACTAAGAAATTGTAGAAACGGTGTTTCGAATCAAATGCTTTGATTAAAAAATCTGAAGTAGATGGCGTGAATGACAGAGTGACATTTGACAATAATTTCAGAGTTCTAGATGTAAACCTAAATTAGTATATTATTATGGCTTTCAATATGCTTTGCTTCTTTTAATTGAAAAATTAAAAATGACCAAAAATAATACAAATACAAAATTTAATATGATTTGCTACTTAATTTGACAACAATTTCAGAATCCTAGATGAAAACCTTAATTAGTATTCTATTATCGCCTTTAATGGGAAAATAAAAAATGACCACGAATATTGGAAAATTTAAATGACCACAAAGACACACAGTGTTAATGTATACTATACAATACATATAGTCTATTGAATAGTATGCATTAACACTTTTTTCTATTATAGAAATTACAGTACATGTGTTCTTGTTATTTTAGATTGCCTCAAAAGGTGTTGAACAAAGCAGTAAATCAACACCGGGTGACATTTTTTCATAGGAAAAGTTGGCGGAAGAGTGCTACTTGAAAACGTTGAGATCGGAATAAGAAAGAAACAAAATTACTGAGGATTTTTTTTTTTTTTGATAAAATAGCTTATATGCGATAAATTATTTTTAAATATGTGCATCTGCTAAAATCCTAAATTGAAATTTTAACTTCAATAAAATACATAAAGTGTTGCTTATAAAGAGAGCTTGAATTCGCTTTATACCCAAAATTACTAATTAGGAATTACTAATTACTAATTCAGAATTACTAATTAGGTGTAAAACGGGAATAGAAATTTATGGCTTAAATGAACAAAATCGTTACAAGAAATCTCCTTCATTTCTTCCCCTTTGGTTCTTTTAACCGGAATTATACTGTAACGTTTTACTAACAGTTTATTGTATCAAGAATAGTGGAAGGATCAGTTTCAAATTGAGAATTGCAGAATAGAACAATGAACTCGAAATCCAACAAAAGGCTAATTCACAATAATATGAATAAGTCTAAGTTATGATATTAATTTTATATCAACAAATGAAAAATCATATAACTATATTGTGTTGAATCACATTTTGATAATATTGGTATCATTTATATTTTTATCCTTTTAAAATTAATTTTGAAGGACTTGTATTCAATGGGGTCAATTCATGTGACGTAAAAGTCACATGTCATGTATTTCTTGCGCATGGCATTTAAGTTTCATCCGCACCGCTTTCGTCGATGAGTCTGCCATTAACGTTCTCCGCCAGGTATGAACAGGGTTTTTTGTTTACATTTGAAGTTATAATTTTTGAGTCATTTTCTTCGTGTCGCTCAGCTCCCGTATACGGCCTCCGCCAAATTGGCGAGAAATTTGGCGATAAACGGTAATTTCTGGTTGCCGTCATCGACATATGTATTCTTCTTTATGGTAACCTTAAACCTTAGAACATATTCAGTATTTTTATGTGTTTTTATAAGGAGCTAGTATACGGGAGCTGCTCCGGAAGTGAATATTACTAGTTTTCTAAATTATATTTGCAGATTTGTGATGGATTCAAAGTGAATTTATATCAAACAACTTTTCTATTGTTAAAAATGAAATATCAATAGTTTATTGTATTTAAACTGAAATTGACTGTTATAATATTCTGTTATAACACTGCACCTCAGTGACTGTTTTAATAAATAAAGGTCTTTTCATTGAAAATCAATTTCCATATCAGCATTTATTATATAATTTTTATTCCCAACTTCATTGCTACATGCATGTTTCACTTTTTTTTTTTCTATTTCTTTAACCTATCAATTTTAAATTATAAAATTCTGTGAAAGCAGAAAAGTGTTTCTTTCAACTCCTCTTTAACTTCTCTCTCTGTATGTATATACTATATATATATCATGACCTTATTCTTGTTTATTAAATTTACTGTATTGTATGTTTTTGTTTAATTTTATGATATTCATTCCTTGTAATTTTTATCAATGTAACTTTAGCATTAAAAAAAATTTCATAAATGTTCTGCTTTAAAAGTATATTGTCCAACATTATGTTTTTATTAGTGATAAAAAAAAACTGTTCTTTAGTATCTAGGATGTTTCTGTTGAATAAAATTGATTTCATCATTTACATTGACATTCTTGTCATACTGTGTTTATATTATTTCTAAGTGTCTAGAAAAATAAATGTTAATAAAAAATAAATAGTTTTTTTTTAGTTTTTTGAATTAGTGAGTACATTGAAACATACATTGATCATATTTTTAAAAATAATTATCACATATGTTTTATTTCTCTCTGTGTATATATATATATATATATATATATATATATTGTAATGTGTAAATAAAAATTATGAAAGTGTGATTTTGTTTGTTTTCCTTTAATGATTTCTACAAATTAAAATGAAACTATGTATTCATAAGTTGCATAGATTTAAAAAAAAGTATCCATACCTTTTAAAATTCATAATTTGAAATTGTAAACATAATTTATTCAATATATACTAATTTGAGTTTCATGTTCTTTCCTCTGAGCAAATTGAAAACATCAAAGTCTCAATATTTATAAAAGTAATTACATAAGAAAAAAAAATAATTTTATTAGTAAGCTTTAAAATATTAACTTATCTAAGACTAATAATTATTTTTAAAAAGAACTAACTAGGGGAACTATATTCATAAGATTAAACATTCAATAATATTTAAAAAAGAACATATCTACTTTTTCAAAAACACTGCCATAGTCATTTGTCAAAATGTATCCTTCGGATTAAAAAAAAAGGGGGGGGAGGAAAGAATAAAGCAAACGAATTAAAAAGCGATGTTAATTAATTATGCAAAAACAATCATTCCATTGAAAATACTAATTAAAATTTTAATATAAGAAATACAATTATATAACTAAGAAAATTTCGAGAAAATAATTCAAAATAATATCTTTAAAAAAAAAACCCAGAAGTTTTTATTAATTGATCGGCTAGCGTAATATTTACTAAACAATGGTTTCGTCAACGTTATCGGGAGACATCACGACATGCGCAGAACGATTGAAAATT
>JAPMOR010107054.1:446637-457238 GCA_026543865.1 Argiope aurantia
GAAGAACGAAAAGCAGCAACAATGTGATTTTTTAATGTTTTAAAGATTAAATTTATTCTATTTATCGATATTTTTATAACTTTTCAATTCTTTGGAAAATAAAAAGACAGTTTAATAAACAATGAGAATCAAAATCCTGTCTCGAGAAAGAATAATAAACTAATGTCCGAATAACCGCTGAGTTTACAAAATCGAGTCAATCATCGCAACGCAGTGCCTAACAAGTTATCGAAAAGATAGGGTTCGTTATCAGACTCATTTACCTTAAAACAATCCGTCGTTTGAACTCTGGCTTTCTAGATTAAAGGGCAATTTTGTTGAATTCAAAGCTTTATTCGATCATTTCATGATTTTCCGTCCTGCTGATTAGATCGGGACGGTCATTCTGCTTCGATCATGTGTGTTATGATTTTGTACTTCAAAACAATAACAAATTCAGCTTTGTGTACTTACGATCGGTTTGGATTACGGAAATAACTAATCTGAGTTCTAAATTCATATCAATAACTGATATTGGTTGATAAATTTTTATATTTTCCACAACATGCCAGGAATTAAAGCTGCTAGTTGTCCTCAGGTAAGTTCAATTTCATTAGTGGTCATTTCAGAGTAATTAGATGTATGATCGACGAAACTAATCGGAATGCTAATCAGAATTATTATTTTCTTTTCATATATTATATTTGTTAAGAAATGTGATAGATCATGTTTTTCTATGAAAGTGTCATCCGTGTGATTAATATGAGCTCTGATTCTGAGTATAATCACAACACTGTGTTGACACTGAAAGAAAATGTAACATATGTCTCATTCGTGCTTTCCAAACCAATTTTTTAAAAATGGATAAGAATTCCAAAGTGCATTTGGAATGAAATTGTTCGAACTGTCAGATCATTATCAGCGCTTTGCAAATGTCAGATAAGTCAATGCTAAATAAAATTTTCTTTATTGTAAGCATGTCATCAAAAATACGAAAATATAATTTTTCTACAATTATCATGAATTGTTTTGTTTTCCTGGCTATTATTTTCTAATAAATTTGGGATTTTGGAATTATTTTTCATGTTGTAGTTAGAGCGTGCATAAAAAGATTAAACTTTCCCCAAATAATCATATGTAACTCTTTTAAGTATGAATGTCTTCTCCAGTGTAATTAGATGACACATTTTATTTTGGGAATGAAATGTTAATTCTTAATAAATGCTTAACATATTTTTTTCTCTCTGCTAAAATTATCTATCATTTTTAAGCTCGAAAATTGCTATTCAATATGTTAGCGGAACGAAAAATAAATTCATTTTATTAAAAAAACTCAGGTTTACGAATTTTTTTAAAAAATTATGCTTATTTACATCAATTTATGAATGATTTTTCTTATATACAAGTTAGTTATGCAATATAAATTAGAGGTTAGGGCTGACTTATAGTATGGTACATGGTGCATACCAATAAATTATGCTAAAAATAAAATTTTAAAAATTAATGGCGATTCGAACCTTTCACCAGAAACCTCGCAACAGGATGGTTTAAGCTTGATTTGCCTGTCTTTGAATTATTTTTAGAATTTAGACTTAAATATAGCAACAATAGTTTGGACATAAAAATATATTTAATATACTCACAACATGTGGGAGTATAAATCATAGTTATTAAAAATGAAAAGTATTGTTATAAAGTATACTTACATATATATAAAAAAAACTTAAATAAAGAAAAAAAAATAGATTGACATATAATTAAATGAAAATCTTATTTTTTAAAACTTAATAGTGATTGATATATGAGTGATCTTTGTTCAATGATATACTTTGAAGTTACTAATGGAAAACATTAAAATTTTTATTAATTTTTAACTAAAAATCTAATTAAAATTTTGAAAACCCTTTCTCGTTAAGAACCAGCTATCCAAGAATAAATTTCATGCCAAATTAAGTTACTCATTGCCAGACAGTCTGCTCAGTATATTTTATTTGATTTTTTCACTATATGTCACAAGACATAAGGAGTATAACAGCCTATAGCATTAAGAAAAATCAGTTTCGATTCAGATATCCGTAAGCAACAATTTTGCATGTATAGAAAGGAAAAAAGTACTGGAAAGCTGAATATCCAGCGACGTTATTATCTGACATATTAGTTCTCTTGATATAGCATCTTAGAGGGCATAAGCTAAATAACTTACTTTAAAAGTGAGGAAATGAAATGGTACAATTAAAATGGGAGACAGCGAAAGAGGTAAAATTGCGTGAACTCGAAATTTTTCCTGTTTTATTGACAAATGTATGCTTTCTTTTACAAATATAATTTTGAATATGAACTTCAAATATTTCAGTTTAAAGAAATATTGATGTGCAAAAATTTTCCTATAAAGCAATAATTAACACTCAACTAGTGAATTCATTAAAATTTTTTCGAAATGCGCAGGAAAAGAAATATTCATATTTTCTATTATTTACTTAATTTTACTATCTCAAATTTTCAAAATAGTTCTTGGTTGTTTGTCACTCTTATCTCGTCATTTATTTAATTTTCATATTACATAAACCGAACATATTAAATAATTTATTTAATAAATGAATACATATTATTAATTCAAATATTATTAAAGAAATTAAGCAGCAAAATTTACTCTTACTAATTATTTTACAATTGGATTCTTTTATAACAAACCCAGAAAATAATGACCTTCTAATTATAATGATTCAACTCTATGAGCATCAAATGCAAATGAAATTTTTCTCAATTAAAGTTATATTATTTGCGAATTATAATTCTATAAAGCGATTTATATTTAAATAAGCATTTTTCATAAATTTTTTGGGGTTAGAACTAATGTGATTATTATTTTTTAAATTTCCAGTTAATAATATCATGAATGAGTTTATCCGAATATTATGCATAGTATTTAAACAATTTGTATTTATTAAACTGCTTTATGTTTCTTATTCTAATGAAAACAATTGTTGTCTCTATTTCAACAACTAATAAAAGAGTATGGGCTTGTTTGCTTTTTAACGTTCTATAAGCCAGACCGTTTGACTTACAGCTACCACATTTGGCATATATATGCCTTGGAAGGTGGAAATGTATATACCTCGGAGAAATTTTTTTCGTAATTTTATTTAAAATGTTAAATAAATAAGAATTGAGATACATTTTAGCGCTTTTTCGTAATAATTTTCGATAATATTATTGTACAAAAATAAATTTTATATTATTTTAAAATTAAAAAAAATTGCCTTTTTAATGATATCAATTTAACAATTGTGCAAAATTTTATTCAATTTTGTGTATTTTTTTTAATTCTTTTAATTTCCAACTATTAATAACATTGTTGCCCAGAGATTCAACTGTTTTATTAAATATTTAATCTATTTATTTAATCTCATTGTTATAAAGATTCTGATTAATATTTGTGTTGCTTACAACGAATAAAAAGAAATATGAAGTTACAATATCGTGAAATTTAATAGATAAATGTATAGCACATTTATGTTTTTTAATCCATTCTAGTCGGCAATTATTTTTTTTGTCCCCTGTTTAGACCATACCCAGAAGCTGCTTTTTCTATATTGATTGATTATTACAATTCAATATTATTGCACTCACGGTGTGCTACCGATCTTTTTGACTCGGAAAGTTTTTGCAGATTATATGTGCAATCCGTTAAATGGGTTAATAGGGCTATGATGTTATGGGACTAGTCTTTATTAGGAAGGTCCATGTACATAATGAATTGAACATACGTAAGACTATTAAAATAACACGGCTTTAATGACTGGCAATTTGATCTAGTCGTGGACATGAACTTATATTTAAACTGAAAACTGAGTTATATTAAACTGAAGTTATATTTAAATGAAATTAAATATAACGTATCTCCGGCGAACCATCTTATTAATAAAATGTATTTATAAAAAGAAAAAGAAATGAAGTTACAATGTCCCGAAATTTGGAAGATAGATGAGCAGAAATTTATGTTTTCATTAGTATTATGATGTTATGTGCACAAGAATATGATCTATTGTATTCCTGTGCACACACACAAAAAAAGGAACTTAAGACAGTTAAAATAACACGGCTTTAAAGTCAGCTAGTCTTGTGGAATCATGGGCATGAAGTTACATCAAGATGATTTATCTTAATCAAATTAACCAATATCTCCGGCCAACCAGCTGGCCACCTGAGACGACTAGTATCTATGTATATAACAAAAAATTATCTTTTTGACACCAATTTAATTGCCCTGTAATTTTGCCGAAATTTCAACAATCTTTTAAGTACATATTTTACATAATTGTCCGCAATAGTTTTCTTTGCTATAGTTCTCATTGTTTGTGAAGTATTTAAAGGCACGTTTTTTTCCATCGTTGAAAAACTAAAGAAGAAGGATTCTTTTTGTTATCTACTCAATTTTCCTGATTTGCCAGAAAAGTGAGGCGGAATGCTTGAACTCAACTGATTACATTACAATTGATTGGAAGATAAATAATGTGTTTAATAAATATTGAAGTTTGTTTCATAATCTGCGCATTTTCAATGAAGAAGAAGAAAGTGAAATTACATTACTGAAAAAGACAACGGGCATATAGAAAATGCATTATCCGAAAAGTTATGACTTTAATGGCGTAGAAATGTCTACCATGTTATGGGACTTGACACTTTTAGAAAGTCTTAGTTGCACAATAAGCAGCACGAGTGTAAGACTGTTAAAATAATATGGTTTTAATGTTTATCCAAATATGATACTTAAAAGTACTTTTTTTTCGGGAGGGGAGGGGCACGAAGAAGTGAATATGAAAAATTGAACACAATCACTATATCAGCGAACTAGTTTGTTACCAAAAGCAGTCAATTTGTAATAAAAAATTGAGGTGCTTTGCACGTCGAATTTCTCATATCTTTCCTCTTTCCAAAATTAGCGTGTTTTGTGTGCCAGCTTTGTCGCATAGAGAAGAAAATAGATTATGCATTTTGAAAGAATGCCTTTTTCATTTGAGGGATAGGGACCAAAATTTTATATTTCACAACTTGGTGCAAAGATTATTCTGCTCCAACTAGCTCTTGATATTAATAAGTTATCATGTTTATATAAACAAGGAAGAAGAGATAAACGATAGAATGACAAAAGTATCTTTTTGCGGGCTAAAAATTCGGTGATTCTGCAATCTCGAGGTCAATTTTTTTATATAATGGGGATTTTTTCGTTATATTTCAAGAACAAGAAAAGTTCTTTTTCTGTGTGATACAAGCTTTAAATTCAATTGATAATTGGAGATTTAGAATATTGTAGAGGGACGAGACTCTTTATTATGTGTTATGCCATGGATGAAAGAATGAGTTCAGTTTCAGGAACTACTTTTTATTAGCAGGTTAAGTTCCACGGCACAAACATTTAACACAAGCATATTGAAGAACAAGGCATAGAACAAATACACACGGCAAGCAAGGACAACACCAGAGACAAGAAAGAGGAATCATGGGAAAACATGGCTCTTGATAGGTGGCTCGAGTAGCTCCACCTATGAAGAAAGGAGAAGGCAGTAATTGTAACCGCTACAATATTTAAATACAATATTAAGTAATTAAAGTATTTCGAAGCATCGAAATCAGTTGTTTTTTAACTCTCACCTTTTGACCATTTTGTTTCTACTGAGTGCAAATGGTAGTTGGTTTCCAGTGTCATTGAATCAGGTTGATTTTGTTTTTACTTTCTCGAATACGTATTATAGAGAAAGCATAGCAATCGTCAAAAAATTAGAACGTGAGATTTTGTCGAATCTTCATGTTTTGGACCTCCCTGAGATCTAAAAACCTATTTTTGGAAAATGTCCGTTCATCTGTGACAAATATAACTCAAAAATGTTTTGATCTAGACGGGTGAAATTTGGTATACGGTCTTTTTACCGAATTTTTAGATCTCTATCAAATTTTGAACAAAATCTGCTTAGAGGAAGTATGTCTGACCAGCAGTTCGAATATAATTTAACACAATAACTACAAAAAGAAGAGAGCTAGATGGATAAAATTCAAAACACAGAATTATAATCTATATCTATAGTCTATAATCTAGATATCTTTCAAATTTTGAGCCAAATCCAGCAAGGAGTTGACTGTCTGTTGGTCTGTACTTTTAGAAACATGTAAACGCAACAATTCAAAGACACAATAACTTAAATATATCGAATCT
The DNA here is from genome assembly GCA_026543865.1 of Argiope aurantia. Classification (NCBI taxonomy): domain Eukaryota; kingdom Metazoa; phylum Arthropoda; class Arachnida; order Araneae; family Araneidae; genus Argiope; species Argiope aurantia. Next base: position 452,828 of record JAPMOR010107054.1, read on the forward strand.
GGTATGTGATTTTGTAACTACAAGTGTAGCTTTGTGTCAAATTTTTGTTTCAAGTGATTGGGAAAAACGCGTCTAAAATACAAATTTGATTTTTGGATTAATCGCCAAATAACTCGCGAATGTATACGATAGATTTAGTAAAAATTATCAATTCACGCCAAAGGTTAATAATTCGTAACTATTGTAGGTCAGTGTTATACAAGGCGTTCTCAAGGATAACATCTTTATTAAAGTATACGCGAGAAAGTCTTGGACTGACTACTCTGACTGGTTTCCTTTTTTTTTTTAATTGGAGGGAAAGGAATTCTTCAAAGAATATTAGCAATTAATCAAATAAGTCTATATAATGATTTTTTATTGTTATTAACTCTTTCTAAGGCGGTGGAAAGTATGCTTCCCACCAAATTTATCAATCTTTGTATGAAATTATGTAGGTTGGCATAAGATCTGACAAATTATTTTAGAAAGACAGAAACTTATATGCTTCAGTTCTTTATCTCACACAAAATGATGTGTCTTGGTTTGTCACTTAATTAACCAAATTAATTAATTAATCAAATTAAATTTATCTAATAAGCTAAATGAATCCCTTTTCTTATTCTAATTGCAAGCCTAAAAATATTTTAACGTAATATGACTAGAAAAAAATGACCCTTTAAAGGGTTAAAGGAACTTAAGAAGACATTATTTGTGGTATATTTTCTAAAAAATATTTTGCTAAAGAAGTTTTATTTTATTTTATTTCATTTATTTATTTATTTTTGTATTTAAAACTTTTGTATAAATTCATTATTATAAGCTAATGCAATTTTTTTCAACAAAAAATATATTCTAAAATATAAGAGTGTTATTCACATTCTTTTTTGCAATCTTCACATGTTGCTGTTTATTGCACTGATTTACAAAATGCTTCATTTTTCCTCTACATATTTTTAATCTAACTAAATTTAGCAGTTCTTTACATCCTAATAGCTTAAATATGTCTAATTTTCCATGAAACTACCATGATGAAATAGAGTTTTATTTATTTATTGTTTTATTGCCCTCTATATAAAGTTTATAGGGAAAATTTAGCACATCTACCTTTATTTTTCTGCCTATTAACTTTTCTGCTTTATTATATCCTGTAGCCTATCAGCTGATCAGATTTTGATTTGAATTTCGAAACATTCTTGATTTTGTAGTCGGTTCCAATGTTCTTTCCCTACTATGGTGTGGAAATTTAGAGATGGGAACGGCAAGTGTTATTCATCATATGAGGCCAATATGACGAAACGAATGTTAATTTAATTAAACTTGACTTCAAAATTGCTGGTGAGATCCTTATTACCCCTCGTGGTAACTAAAAAAATGCATTTTTGTGAAATGGCTTCAATTAGTCCTCAACTAAAGTTTTTTTTTTTTTTTTTTTTTTTTTATAGTTTTTAAAAATTATCAGCGTTTGTTTAGGAATCAGGTGAATTTTATAAAGCTCAAAAATGATGTCAAAATAAATATCTTAACAAGAGGAATTTTGAAATTAAATCGCCATCTAGATCTTAAAACCTTTTTTTCAAAATATATGATTAAGATATTATATAAGAGTGAGCTTTGAACGCTTTATTGTAAGCCACACAAAGATATTATCGTATCTATTACTTCGATAATCTTTTACGATGATTTTACAATGGGGTCTCTTTCGATAACATTGTAGTATGGAATTCATTTTAATAAATTTTTTCCATTTGCAATCCCCTTTCAATTGCAAAAAAAATCACTCTTTGAGTCCTCGACTATGTGAAAAAAATTTACGAACTCTCGTGAGACCAATTAAAAATTATAGAAATAAACAAATTTTTTTTGAAAAATATTGATGCAGTATTTTAAGGCTGCCTGTTTATTTTCTCGCAAATAGAGGGTAACCGTCAAAAAATTCGAACTCAAGATTTTGCCAAATGTCCACGTTTCAAATCTCAGTTCAGATAAAAAAAGAAGAAGCACATTTTTGGAATTATGTCTGTCTTACTGTGAATTTGATAATTAAAAAATGTTTTGAGCTAGATGACTGAAATTTATTATATGTCTATTACGCCAAATTTGTATATTTCTGTCAAATTTTGAATGAGATGTATTGAGAGCAAATCTTTGCATCCGGCTGTCCGAAAATAAGTTAAAATGATAACTGCAAACGATAGAGAGCTAAATGGGTATAATTTAGTACATAGAATTAACATCTAAAGCGCAGATTTGTGTCAAATTTAGGACCAAATTCGCTTAGAAATTGCTCATTTTTCGGTCTGTATTATCAGAAGCATTTACTCAAAAATGTGATGATTAAACTATATGAAATTTCATGTGTGATTTTGAGAGTACAATCTGTAGTTCTTCGTCAAATTTTGGTTTAAATTTGTCGAAAAGGGGCATCAAAATAACAGAATTTGTTTTCTGGTACTTGCATATTAATTGCATCCCAGTGACTAATTTCCAGAAAAAATTCTCCAATGATCGCATTTTAATAGTTTCTTTCGTAACTATTTCTCGCTAATGGAGAACGGTTAATTATAAACAAAAGCATTTATTAAGAAGTATGTGAGAAAATTCGGGGAAACCACTTCTGCTGGTTCAGTATGTTTGCTTACCATTATTGAAGATTCTGATACAAGATCAATTGTAAAAGTTTGTATATCCCCAAAATTGAAGAAGCATTGGTTTAAATTAATCTGCACTTTTTACCATTTTTTTAAAATTTTCAACACTAAACTTTAAAATTGGAGTTCCAAGTTTTGTAAAAACGTGTTTGTTATATGGCATAATTCATTACTAGTTCCACTAAAAAGAATATATCTTCCATGTAAGCATAAATTATCGACGACATACAACCATATCCCCCCCCTCTCTATTATCATATATTACTATCTTAATAGAGAATCGCTGTAATTCCATTCTTCAGAGACGCAGTATTTAGTTTGTCAGGAAATTCTTTCAATACAATAATATTGGGTATTTATCTCCACTGCATTGTAAAAAAAATCGAGCATGCATTTTGGTCCTCATTCCTTTAACCGGCTGGTACATAATTTAATGTAGATCCACAAATTTGGTGCCAAGATAATAAACCAGATTCTATTTATGTAATTTGTTGCGTATTTTGAATATTCATGCTCACAAAAAGAGAATAGAATGGATAACAAATTGATGCCGATATTTAGTTATTAAAAAACCATAGCTCATCTAATTTGTTTTAAATAATAACAGATATATTTTCATTTAGATATATTTCCAAAAATAACAGATAGATTTCATATAGCATGGACAGATAGATTCTCCATTGATAGGTTTCGAAAAACATATCGACAAATTATGAAGACTGCATACCAAATTTCAATCATAAGACAGGTTTCGTTTTGGAATTATTGCATTCACAGACAGTCATAATTCCAAATATACTTTTTTTCTCGAATTCAAGTCTAAAACATGTAGATTCGTCAGAATCTCTTTGTTGATCGTGATACTTTTTTTATGAATGTTTCGTATATGAAAAGAAAAAAAAATTAAGTAAAGCAAATTTCGCTTTTAAAAAATATAATTTAGGGAGAAACGAAATTAAAACCTAACTAATAATTATTAATAAAAATAGATATTTCTTATTTTTATCTAAAAAGCCACAAATTTCTTGTGACAGTAAATAAAATTTTGTCATTTCTTAAAAAGAAAGCAGCGCCTCTTGAAGTGAGCTGAGATATTCGCATTGGAAATTGAAAGAAAAATCTAATATTAAATACCTCTCCATAATCTAATATTAAATACCTCTCCAATAATCCTCCTTCAAAATGACATTTGAAAAAAAAAAAAACAACCTTAGAACAAATTAAATTCAAGGAAATATTTTGTCTTTCAATCAGAAACATTAGAAACAATTCTTTGAAAAAAAAGTAATTAGATATCGTGGTGTTCGCAGTAATCAAACATTCTTTTTATCTAATTGTAATCTCCTAGATAAAGATTTCCAATTTCAATTGTTTTTGACTCAAAAGGTCAAACTGCATTCGATAATAGCTTCCCGAACAAGAACGGAAGACTTACTATTCCTTTCGAACATGGATTTTGAAGAATGAGCGACAGACGCATTAGCATTTACACACTTCCGGTTCAGCTGTCAGTAGTAAGTATTCTCCAATTGGATGTCAACGTTTCAAAGTGTACTGAACTTTTTATTTTCCTCAGAATCTTTGTTCTCAGTGAACTGTTTCCAAACGAGTTTTCATTAAATCGAACTTTTCAGTACAACGCGAACTTTTAATAGATAATTCTTATTCATTCTACTTTTTAAGCCTTCATCTCTTTATTTATAATTACTTTTTTAACATTTACTACCCTATATTTCCACCGCTTAGAACTTTATTACGATTTTTAATTCTTTGAAGTGTTTTAT
>JAPMOR010107054.1:457338-535421 GCA_026543865.1 Argiope aurantia
ACTCTTTTGTCGAAATTTTCCATGACCATTTTGCATAAATGTGGCTGAATTCGTTGGTGCAGCATTGAATTCCCTCCTTCAAAGCACGTGGGCTTGTTGGCATAGGCCTTTGACTTCAAATAACTCCACAAAAAGAAATCCATGCTGTTAAATCACACGATCTAGGGGCTGATCCTCAAGTTTTGGAACTGACTTTCATTATTTTTGAAATATTGTTCAACAATAAAAATACATTGTTCTATCGCTTCATTTTTTAGTAACTTTAAACTACCAGCTGTTAAATGTTTTTTTAATAGGATTGCCAACACTTTACTGAAGAAATGGTGGCAAATTCAAATCTTACATTAATTTTTGGATATCCTTTATAAGAATATTAAGATAATAACTCGCCCCATTTTTTCGGCACATTATTTCCACCAAAGAATGAGAAAATTTACTCACTTAATGTCTAATTCTGAAGGACATGATTCTTGGTTACTTAGTGTTAAAGAATGTGCTTGAATTAACATTTAATTGACTAAAATTTTTTAAATTTCAACTTTTTTCCTATAGCAGTGTCTGAATTCTACTCATCTGATAAATATCAAAGGTTTAATCTATTTCTGTTGTATAGAATTCGATTTAATCATATATAGAAAGTCTTAATTTCCTCAAATGCGAAGATGGTGTAACGAAATTCATTTTTTCTCGGATAAAAATAATTTGTCCAATTGAACAAAGCATTGTATAAATAAAAAAAAACAAATAACCTAAATTTAATTAAATTATTATTATTATATACAAGACCATCTTTAGTCTGATGCTACAAGGTGGTATATTATAGGGTTTAAAGATGTCCTCAAATTATTTTAATATTTTTTTATTATACAGATTATTTTTTTAATACAATTATACAAGTAAGATTAAGAAGGAAGAAAAAGAAATGATAAAAAATATCGTGCATTATCCGCTATTTCAAGCAAAAATAGCAATTGTTTTATCAGAAACTCTATCGGAGAGTATTCAATGAATAACAAAGGTTTCACTGTTTCTCTTCATCGATTTCGGTCAGAAAAATAGAAAGACGGAAGTTGAAAATCGTAAATAATCTGGCTAAGTCTGGATGAAAATGTTTCAGTATTAATAAATAAGAAGGATTTTTTTTTGAAAGGGATAAATAATCCTGTGATGTCCCTGAATATGTGAAAAATGAAACAAAAGCAAGACCGCAGATTAGAAAGATCCATAATAATTAAAAAATTGATTACGATTGTGTGGAAAAATGAAATATATAAACAATAATAATAATTATAATTATATATATATATATATATATATATTCCCTGGCCTGAAAGGAAGTTTTTTCTCTTTTCGCGAACAGATCAGTATACTCTGAAACATTTTTCAAAATAATAATAATAATAAAAACAGTCAAGTTAACATGATGCGGCAAATATTTTCCAAACAATTTAAAAATTATTTTTATGTAATAATTTTTCGTGAAGTCTTTGACAATAATTAGTAAAATAAAAAAATTGTATTCTGCATTTTTAAAACGGATAAAAAGTATAAAATAATTTCTCTTACCCACATAAAGATTGCCCTGAAAAATTATTGATTGTGAAATGTTCTAATTCTCAATAACAAAATCTGATTGAGACTAGGAGAAATTATTGTATATTTTTTAATCCGTTTTAAATACATGGAATAGTATATATATATTGTTTTTGAACCTTGCGTGTGTGAAATTTTGGAATCAATTATAAGCTAACTTCTTGATGAGCTAACAGCTTGACAGAGCGCCATCTGTCTGTAATGAAAGTTTTTAATTGATTGCAAAATTTGTACTGAAAAGATAGACAAAAGAGCGAGTTAGTATTGCATAATCATCCGTTTCCGAGCTATGGTATAAGACCTATTTCATCGGGTTAATTTAAAATCGATTTAAAATTTTCACCAAATAGACTGACAGAGAAGAAAGTGAATTAACAAAAGCGTATTGATAACAATAATAATATTCTGCAAAGGCATCAAATTTACAAATTTTTACTTTTTCAAATTTTCAAAAGCAATGAAATTTTAAAATAAATAAATAATAATAATAAATAAAACTAACAAACTAAATAATAATAAATAGAATAATCAAAGTAGGTATTTTCAGCTTCCACAATGGGTTTTAGAATGCCAAAAGTCACTTAAACAGATAGTTACATATTGACTTCTACTACCTTCAAATATTAGAGTTAGTTTCATTATTATTTTTTCCAGCTCTCATCTGACCATTCAAGTCCTCCAAATTCCATCCCGTCAGTGGAATTCAGGGATCGTCTCAGGATTTCCCTGACAGAGGAAGATTACTATCGGCGCAGTACTTACGGCAGCATCCAAGAGTCCGGACACCATCAATCATGTTGTGTAGCAGGGGAACATTTCCTCACCTCCCACGAATATGCTCGCAGGAGTCTCAGTATGGACAGCGCAGTACACGTCGACGTAAGTTTACTGCTGTCCCTTCAAGATATTGCTGCTTTTTGTGTGGGAGAAAATATTTATTATTCCTTGTACATACGTGATGTATCTTAATCAATCTACAACAGAAAGGCTATGAATATGTTTAAAAACAATAAAAAATCCAGCCAGACTTTATTAAAGTCAAAACACATATTATGCATTCATTTAATCAAAAGATTAAAAATATATATGTCTGAAAATAAGCAAATATATATAATGAAATATTTCTAATCAATAACAATCCCCTCTTTACCTTATGTTTTGAAATATTTTTGAAAGATAAATAGGTTAAACAATGCCCAAAATACCTTAATTTTTATTTCTTAATAACCGCCTTTGGTAACCATTTATTCGGACGGGGTTTTTTTTTATTAGCTTTCCTGGCTGTAAAATCATTAACATAGAATCCATTTATTTAATAACAAGGTGAGTTTTATCTTGTTAAGTGACTAGATTGAAAAATATGAAGTTAATGGAATCAATCTATTAATATTACTACAAATGTATATTTAAAAAATGTATGCAATTATTAAATAAATATGGAAATGGAAATCCTTGTTTCAGAATCAATGTTCAAAGAAAGTAATTTTTGATCTTAATTTTAACTGTGGCAAAAATAATCGATTGAATCCATATTTGCTCAAAATGCCCAACAGCATTGTTACGATATTTTCCGGCATTCAAAATGACGAAGAACATCGTGGAAATATCGTCCATTATCTTGTGCTAATAAGTATGGTTTGATGGAACGTGAAATTATTTCGAAATTTATCATGGCAATAAAAACATTGTTAGATTGTGTAATCAAATTAAATTTTCAAAAATTATTAAAATTGCAGAATATATATATATTGAGTTTTAAGACAGTATAAAATTCTTTTTTGTAAAGTAACACTATAAGAAGATATAGCTTAAATTTATTATTTATATTTTAATTAACTTTTGAATTTCGTTCAACCATCTTCCTCTTATGTGGTAGAGCACGTGTACAAGAAGAATACAATCGGATAAAAATTGCATAAAAATGATATATATATATATATATATATATATATATATATATATATAAAGTGTATGTAATAATATAAATTTAATTTAACTCTTAATTAATTTTTATCTTATATTAATCCATGTTACTTCCTTCTAAAATGTTCTCTTATTTCCTGATTTAAATCCCACTTTTTTATTTAATTATTTCTAATACCATCCCTAACAACTATGGCATTCTTTTTTAAAACACCTCTTTTCTAAGTCGACACGTCTCAAAGAAATCCTTTCAAATCTCAGAATAAAAAACTGCTACACGTTAACAAGTTCAGCCCTCAAACGTTAGACCATGATTCGATCTTAGCTAACTTATACTTAGCAGCTACATTTTTAAGAAATGGAAAGTGAAATCATAATAAGCAAATAAACAATCAAAATAAGCTGTATTGTTGTATTAATTTATTTTCCGAAGTAGAATCGATAATTTTATGATAATAAACAAATTGAAATTGATGAAATATTTCTGATTTATCGATTTTTGGTTCAAGTTCATTTTGTTTTGTTCTATAGATATCAGACCTGAACGGAGAAGGAGATGCTCCTAGTATTCCCTTATCTCTCAAAAAATGCAAAAGAACGATCATCGCTCCTTATTCCTGTCTTCTGTCTTTCGTGAGTATTACCTTTTTACTTTCTCATATTCATAGTATAGAGAAAGTATAATAATTATGAAAAAAATTCGAACTGGAGATGGTGACGAATCCCCGTGTTTTAGACCTCCCTGAGTTCGAAAAACACATTTCTGAAAAAATGTCCATCTATCTGTGGCAAAGATAATTTTAAACGATTAAAATTTGGTATACGTTTACATCAAATTTTTAGATTTTTATCAAACTTTGAGAAAAATTTGTTCAGAAGAAATATGTCTGTCTTGTTATTTGAATATAAATTTTCACGATAATTATAAAATGAAGAAAGCTAGATTGATCTATTCAGTACACATATTTAACATTTATTGTGCATATAAAGTGCGTAGAATGCATTCACTATGTAAAGCAACACAAAGCGAGCCTTATCACGTCAAACCAGAAAATTGAGAAGAGTATAATCTCGCTTGTTCTTTTGCATATTTAATATATTCGTTGCTCAATTTGAATAGCCTTGAAATTCTCAAATATGCGAAATCGGTTTTCATTACTTTCTCGTATACGAAGTATAGAGGGATTGTTGTAATCATCAAGTAATTCTAACGATATTTTAACGAATCTTTCAGACCTCCGTGAGTCCGGAAAACACATTTTTGGTATTGTGTCTGTCTGCATGTATGTCTGTAAATATGATAATTAAAAAATGCTTTGAATTATCGTAGAGGATGCTAGATGCTCAAAATTGATACATGGACTTTAGACTAAATATGTAGATTTTTATCGAATTTCGAATGAAATCCATTCAGAAGAAATCTATCTGGCTGTTCAAATATAAGTGAACTCGATTACAAAACTTACAAGCTAGATAGATAAAATTTGTTTCACAAGCTTGCAGCATTTAAACTAGATTTTTATCAAATTTTAAACCAAATCTGTCGAAGGTTCACCATTTGCCTCTACTTTAAATTGCATATAAATGCATTGGCTTAAATCATTGAAATTCGGAATGTAGTCTTGTAAACCCAATTGTAATTCCGTTTTAAAATGTGGTTACAATCGATCAGAAAACAGACATCCAAAATACATATTTTCACTAAAAATTCAGTAAAAGTGCTAGATTCACACCGAAGATCTGTATTCCGTAACTACTGTTCGTCAGTGCCATGCCATAAGCCTTTCCCAAAGTCCACAGTTTTATTTTGTGAGGCGTTGGATAAGACCGTTATTGGAGAAAATGCGATAATGTTGCAGGAAGACCACTCCCGCTGTTGTTTTTGCCTGAAATAAATTAAATGAATTAATTACCTGAATAAAATTGTTTTTAGATTAAAATTAAACTTCCAAGAATATAACAGAGCAAACGATAAAAAAATAATCAGTCTAATAAAATGATAGAATAGAATACATAAATAAGATGAAGAGGTAAAATTGATCTCCACCAATAATAGAACTAGTTCTTTGCATTATACAATACGATGAGTCGTAATCCTTGAATCTTAATTTTTCGGCCAACATTATTTAACACAGTTTTATCACCATTCAATCTGGTTGTTGTTTACCCTTATTACCACTGAATATTACGGACGCGCGTTATTATGGTATCGTTTCTTATGTTACCACATTATAACTCAGATTTTTATTGTGGACAATCACATACCCTAATGGTTTTAAATAGATCATAAAATTATCTCTATAATGCTATCACTTTATATTTTTCTGGTTTTGTAGATGAAGAGGAAAACGGAAGTATGTGAAATAAATCTGAGTAGTATGAGAGAATCTTTGTCACAGACAGGCAGACAGACATTTTCCAAAAATATGTTTTTCGAACTCATGGATGTCTCAAACGTGAAGATTCATCAAAATCTCGAGTTAGAATTCTTTGACGATTACTATACTTACTCTATACTACGTATACTAAAAAGTAAAAAGTAACTTATATCCATGCAAGTCTTTAAAAACGATATCGGTCATTAATTTTTTTTAATCCTCAAAGTCTTTTTTATTATTAGTATTTCTCCTTCCACTCTTTCTAGATTGGTTGGAGACCATGGTTTTATGAATCTCTAAGCCGAAGGTCATCATTCTGGAGGTACTTCAACTGTCTCTATCCTGCATTTGTTCTTACCCTCATCGTCAGTAACTATGTATTCCAAGTATTAAATTGCCAAGGAAAATTCAACATTCATAGAGATGTAGAGGTAGTACACCAAAAGTGCCTTTTCAATTCATATGTACCATTCTTTTATTTCATATAAAAAGAAATTTAGGAGGCATCTTTTAGTTAACAATCAATTTTTAATGAGCAAAGCCTAAGATGGAAGGGTAATATGTAGAACATCTATTGAACATTTACTTTATACTTGCGATTCTATCAGCCTCTTACTTCAAACTCGACGATTCATCTTAACGAATTAGCAAATAATTTTTTTTCAAAGATCATTTTGAATATTCATTTTTCCCCTTCTGTACACTCCACTACCACCCCAAAAAATAAAATAAAACAAACGGAATCTTTTTTAGAATACAGACTTTCAAATTTTGTTTATTGTGTTGATTGATTTAAGCAGTCTTTACAACTAAAACGGTATATAAGCGTTTTTATTTGTCGAAATGTAAATCATTTTATATACATATATACAGTTAAAAGTAATTTAAGCACACCCGAATTTCACAGTTGTGATAAATATTTGAAAGTTTTTCTTAATTCAATGCATACGTGGAAGATAATTTGTACTTTTAAACATCCAACAACATTGATTTGTCTAGATCAGCAGTGGTCATAATTCACCCGGTGCAAAATATTATTGTTTCACCTCCCCGTAATAGTTTCCATGGAGGAGACTAAACAATAAGAAGATATAAAATAATATAATATTATTATGGCTATATATCATATTGCTGGTTCTTTGACTTCAGGGTGGCCTTCAGAACATGAGAATCATACAAACCCGGCCCATCTATAACTCTTGCCATTACGCTATTGAGGAGACAAACACCGCAACTGAGCTGAGAGGATACTCTTGTTTTATATGATATTATTTATTGTATATAATTTTTAAACATGATAGAAGTAGCTACATTCGATAACTTTAAACAAAATATATAATTCTTTTTCTTCCTTTAATTTTATTTGATATAAGCAAATCAAATCGTGAAGCAGTGTCACTTTAGTTTACAATAAAGTAATGAAAATGCAGAAGGTGTTTACACATTTTTAGAGCGATTTTGAGACCGTTTAATAAATGACTATTAAAATGTAAAGACTATTTTTAAAATGGTTATTCTGAACCTTTTACTGGACTATCACCCTACATTCGTATTTTCCATGATAGAAGGGTTTTGCCAAAATTTTAAGAAGCATTTACCACCTTTCCTTTTATTCTACTTTCCATAATACACCATTTGCGGTGTATTTGCGATTAAAAACAACTTTTTTAAATAGATAAAAAAAAACACAATAATCCGTTGGTGAAACATCAGGGAACTTTGCAGGATTATATTGAAAAGATATATATGCAATACCTGAATCATCTTTCTTTTTTTTCAAGGAATGCAATAGTATGTTTCAAAATATGACTTCTAGCATTTTCACCTTTTGTTTCACTCTTTGAAGAGCATTAGGATTCAAGAAATATAATTTCCTTTATAAATATCGAAGGGAAAACTTTCTCTCGCTAATAGGTTGGGTTGATTTTAACTTTCTTTCCATTTTCCTTATTTTTAATTTCTCACTGTAAAAGAATCTTGATACAATTTATAAATCCTTTATTAAAAATTTGCCATTGATGGAACCAGATTTTCACATTTTTATTCTCTTCATTTTCAATAGTGAATAGGCCTATTTTTACAGAGTTATACACATGCATTGGTGAAAGCTGGTGAACATTAGGATACCCCCCCCCCTTTTAAGCTTCTTTGAGTTAGAAATCTGAATTTATTACCTTATTCATTATTGGTGCAGATTATTAAAAAAATTTGCGATTGATATTTGAATTGGCATATTTTCACTTGTTACTGACAATTTCACTTTAGAAATATTTGAAACAATATGTACCTTTTTCGGATATTCATTTGGAGTCTTATATAATATTTCCACATAGAAGTAGTGATTGACGATTTTTCCCTTTATAATAAGTGATGTTGTTTTACATTTATAAATTTTAATACCATGCATTTCATAATGTTTTTGAATAATGGAACAGGAATATTTCTCTTCGAAAAGAACAAAAACTTGTCCTTCAACCCACAGTATATGTGACATTTTGAACGAAGAATAAATCTGAAATACGATATTGTTCATTTCAAGTAAGAGATAATAAAATGAAAATCGATACAGACGATACTTTTTATTTCAAATAATACCAAAATTATAATAACCAAAAATTGTGATTCCCCCCCCCCCCTCCCAAAGAAAAAATATTTAAAAAAATCTTTGTCGGAATGGTTCTAAAAATGTGTAAATATTTTCTGTACTTGTTTGCAGATGTAGAGATACTTTTCTGTTAGAAGAGCACAAATCACCATGGTGCTAAAGTTTTGGCCCACCAACCAAACATCATGTTGTAGCTAAATATTAACTATAACGTAGTAACATTGTAGAAATAGTATTAAAACATTAGCAACAACATAGCAACGTAGTATAAATAGTGGACAAGCATAGTTCTCAAATATTGGTGTCGATTCTCGACGCTCGACGCAAAAATTGCCATTGTGTATAGAAAAGTGCCATATAAATAAATGAAATACTTATTTTTTTTTTATTTATCTCACCTTCTATTTCAATTATATTTGTAACTTTAATAAGTTTACATATCTTTTTCATATCAAATGTAGCCCTCTCCTCCTACTCCTACTCCTCATGAAGTGAACATGAGGGGCAACTGCACTTGGGGAATGATAACATTCTCCTGCCACGCCAAATACGTCATGGACGCCATAAAAGTTGTGTATAGGCCCATGGGTTCCGGCTATTGCGAACACATTGTACCTACTTATATAGTGCCCAGTTTTGTGCATTTCCTTGCTTTCGCATATGGGTTTTATCACTTTCGACTGGTGGAATGCGAGCAGTTGTTTTCACTGATGGAAAGAGTGAGTATATATAAAACAATGTCACTATGAGACCCTACAGCTCTTTTAAAATAATTAAAATTTATTACATTAACATTAAATTATTAGCAGAAGATGCTGTACGGTATTTCCGCAATGTTGTGAACATTCTGAATACCGGCCAACATCGTGTAGATATCGTAGCAATGACATTGTATGCTAATATGGATAACATAAATGCAGTAGATTTGATATTGGAAATTATTTTGGTAATCATTGGCAAAATTTAGTCTGGGGAAATCTGGTACATATTGAATGGCTCATTTTCAACTCAGATTGGCTCATCATAAATCACATCACATATAGTGACATTTTTTACTAGTGGTAAGATTACTTCTTTGAAAGGTTCCTTATTTGCCGTTCTTTCTTTTGTAAATATCACAACCAAAATTATTTAAATAAATTTAAAACTAAATTTTGTTCCGAAAGGAACTATCTAAATTTGAATGATATCAATAATCTTTGCAAATTTTTAAGATATTTTGCATTGGTCGAAAATAAATGCATTTGCCATACCCAAACTGTTTTCTTCAAACCAATTATTCCATTAATTAGAAAATCCAATTATATGAATATAAACTATATTTCCTAATCTATACTTTTTGTGTAAAACAATAAGATGGAATCTAGACAATTTTGTATGGAACTGTCTACGCTGTCCTGCATGTATATGTTTGATATCAAAAACTTTTCAAATTTCATGCCATTTTAATGAAATACTGTTATATTGCTTAATTGAAATTTAAAATCTTAAATAAAGAGTGCCACCCAGAGTATTTAGAGGTATGCTATCATTTTCAAAAGCATTATTCTAAAACCTTTTCTCCAAATATCCACTATGGATGAGGATCTGGCTCAAGTTAAATCTGCCACCAAAGGTCAAATTTCTATTTAGAGTGACGCGGAAGTTTTTAATGCGAGCAATGGCTCGGAGTCGTTCTCTTCATCTGACCACTGGTTTAATTTAATACACAATTCCATCAAAGAGCCACCATACCTAAAAGCTTGATGCGAGTTAAATTTGTCAAACATCCTATTGCTTGTTTTGTGTTGAAATTTGGAGCAATGAATATTGTCTCAGCGGATATTCTCTTTATCCAACAACGGTTCTAAATTATTTGCCTCAAAATATTTTTTATGAATAGTCAATAAGAATGTTAATATAACTAAAATAATTAATCACGTATTATCTCCCAATTTCCAACATCCGAAATTAAGTGGTGGTTACCACATGGTTTTTGGTTTAATTATTTCCATTATGAAGTGAAAAAAGTTATTTCATTTTTTATCTATTATTAGGTATTTCTACAATCCAGTTCTACACGAGGCCTACAAAGTGCTTTAATTCGCAACTCTAGGTGAGATTTAAAATGTTTTAAAATAATGTTTATTTCTGTAGTTGCGCATTTTAAATGTTTATTTCTTTATCTTAGACTGTTCTTTTTCGCTGCTCTTATCTGGCTGTCCTGTCAAGTTGGACTGGAGATTCTGTACAATTTTACATTTCCGCAAAACAGATTAGAGTTGTAAGTAAAGCATTCATTCTCTTCAATCCATTTGTCTCCATTACATTGAAAACTCTCTTGTAAACTTCTACGAGTAACCAATTTGTAAAGAATTAGGGCTGCAACCCAAAAAAGATAATAAAGATAAATCCTTAATTTATTCATAAAAATGTGCAGCACACGATTCAGTTTTAAAAATCAGCCCACAAACCCTAATACAATGGATACAAACATTCTTAATTATGACCAATTCAAAACCATCACAGCAGGTTTTCTTAGCGTATCGGCTCAGTTCAAGAGATTGCCAAGGAGGTTCGGGGGAGGGGGAGAGACGCACTTAATTTAACACAGTATATTTTATTCGAATGTTTAAATTTTATGCCATTTGTGTGTTTCGATAGATGCAACTAATATTTCTAGCTAAACTTTTATTCTATATTCGTTTTTAATTTTAACAGATTCGCACAAAATCATTTGTTGCAAATATTCAAAATAGCTGCCAAAAATATTTTAAATATAAATGCCATATAGAATTTAAAATATAACGTTATTATTTAACACCCGTCAAATAATTACAAGATTGCGTTCTTTAATGATTTTATGTTTCCAAAGTGACAGTTATTCTAATTTATGAATTTCCCTATTGAAATTGTATTTATTACAAGAAGCGTAGCTAGAGAAATCGTTTGTAATAGCTATTTCCTTTTAGAAAATAGTTTCTCGAAAGCGTTCAGATGATGGATTGAGGGCCATCTTTACTTTGAAAGCTGAACATCATCAAGCAGAAGCTTTTCGTGGTTAGGAGTGTATTGCATGGGGATTTTTGAGTCAGGAAACCAGTTCTAAATTATAGATATCTATACTACAAAGTCACCCAAGAACCATAATTAATATAGAGAATCGATGGGTGATATTAAAAGCATGTCTTATCAGCACAAGATATTCTACAATATATTCACGATATTACGAATGTCGTGCAGTATCATGTAAATATCGCACGAATATTGCTGGGCATTTTGTGCAAATAATGTAACATCATAAATAAACAGTAATAACAGAGTTCTGCCAGCATCTCGTAATGGCACCTGGAACAACCATTTTTAAGCAAATTGATGATCGGTACATTGGGAGAAAGGCCTTTTGTCGGATAATAACAAAATACATCTCTCTCATTGGGTTACAGAGGACGTACCCATCATTTTTGAAGTAAGAAACATCACTCGTGAACATAAAAGGTGGGACATTTCCTTAGTTCCGATAAGTGCAGATTCAGAACATTTGGAGATTACTAATATTTCGTATGGTGAGGATAAGGGACCCCTCCATAAAGAAAAGAAAATGTCTTAGTTCTTTTTTGTCTCCAAAAGAGACATAAAAGAAAAGAAAATGTCTTTGTTCTTTTTTGTCTCCAAAAGAGACATAAAAGAAAAGAAAATGTCTTAGTTCTTTTTTGTCTCCAAAAGAGACATAAAAGAAAAGAAAGTCATCACTTTGGTTGAAGTGTAATCTTGGTGTAGATAGATTTCACATTGAATGACCGTACAATACTGTTTTGTAGTATGAGAACTGATAACTATATTGTTACAAATTTTACCGGGGTTCGTTTGGATAGTGGAAGTTATATGGTGTGGAGAACGCTCAATCAGTAGGCGGCTGAAGAAAAAGAAACAATGACTTTTATTTACACGAAGACACACAGGACAGCACAAAGACGACAACTATATACAGCACAGAGAAGTCAATTATCTTCAGCTGCGAGACGTGCAACAGCAGCACACACAACAAAACTCTACTGCAGGCAGTAGCGCACAGCTTAATTCAGTACCAGCTTGACTCCGTCGCTGCTCCGCTAATCCCTGGAAGACCAGTTCTTCACCGTCGCTTCCGACTACTCCGCTCCGTCGCTTCCCACTACTCTTCTTCTGTCTTCTAGCAGCACAGACTGGCTCCTTTTATAGGTCTCAGGAGGCGGGGCTAGAAGACTCTCAACCAATCAGGAACGTTCGAGGCGTATCTCGGTTCCTAATGGACGGATCGGGAAAATTCTTGATGTTTCGGGTATAATCTATTTTGGCGCCAAAGTCGCCAAGTTTGTCGCCAAGCTCTGGGACCTCCGACGCGACACCCGGACTCCGTCCAATACCGATGACTTTAAAACAGTCTTTCTGATGATGGAACAAACTATGCTGGGAAGCCGAATTGCAGGTTTGTAACAATATAGTATTATAGCAATGAAGTTCTGAACTTCGTGGAGGGGATTTTGGGGCAGTTGTTGGGGATAATTTTCGTGGAATTGATGATAGTGCAAAGCTGCACGGAGATCAACTTGTCGGAGATTTCTCGTAAGAAGTTGATATTTATTGAATGGTACAGCCAAGAGAGAGAGATTCGGAATGTTTTAGAAAGAGATATTGCGTGATACTTTCTCTCCTCCAAAGGCCAAAAATCCTAACTTTAAATTTGCTCACTTTTAGAATAATCAGAATTATATCTACAAATTATGATCAAAAAACTTCCTTTTCATCACAAGGGTTCACTATTTGGCTTATAAATCGAGATAGTCGCATGTTTTATTAGTCAGAGTATTCTAGAAATATATTTTGACTGTTTTTATACGATATGTATGCCTGAAAAACATTTCATTCTCTTTATTTTGTTATATTATAAGCTTTCATTATTGCTGGACATGTATGGATAAAATTTAATAACAATAAATGAATCAACATTCGAAATATTATGTTTTGTATTTGTAACTTAATTTTTGTTTTCCACATTTGAAGAGTACAAGAAAAATATCTAAGTTTATTCTCAAATAGAAATATTTAAATTTAATAACACCAGTTATAAAGAATGTTTTCTTTTTTTTTTAAATTTAGTTTAGGTGTGATATACAAGTATGTGTTTCTGGGAGTCAAGTTCGCAGGCATGGTTCTTGTCCAGTGTGTGAATATGGCTGTTGCCATTAACTACTGTGTCCAGTGTGAAACACTCATTCTGTACATAAAAGGTATCTGTCTTAAGCTGCACGAGAAATCCATGGAAATCAAATCAGCCATGCATGTAAGTTCTGAATAAAGAATGTGATGATTAAGATTAATTAATAGTCAACCCACGATAATTTTTTTTGAAATATTAATTTTAATAAACATTTGGTTAATTAACTTTTGAAAGCCAATTATTTCCAAAGTGCAGAAGGTGTTGTATAATAGAGTACAGTGCTTTTGGCTACTAGAGATTTCAAAACTATTCAAAATTTTATTAATATTATAAAATAACAGAACTTGAAAATCCAGAACTAGCGACATTTGAAATCTTTGCATTTATTACAATCAGGTAATAAAACATTGTATTTATTATAATCAGAAACTTTCAACTGCTGCACTATTTCAAATAATTTTCTCAAAATTCTTTGCTTATAAAATTTATTTTATTATAGAAATAGACAAATTCAAGTTGTCGGTTTTTAAAGCCTAAAATTAAAATTATAGTCTAAAAATGACTTATTATATTTAAAAAGACAAGTAGATCTGGGATTCTTAGCTTGTGCTATGCAGAATAATACAGCAGAGAAGGAATTCAAATAAGAAAAAAATTATCAATATTTTGAAAAACTAATAAATTAAATCAATTTTGTATATATATATATATATATAATTTCGAAATCCACCTTTTAGTGCATGCGACGGTGATAGGAAAGTTGCTAAAAATGACATTGAAAAATTTTTACGTTTAAAGAGAGTTCTGTTAACTCCCTCTATCAATAATTATTTTTAAGGAATATCTCTTCTAATAAATGTTCTTTTCTTTTTCAGATCTAAATGATTATTAAATAAATTTTGTTTAATAACAGTATTTTTTTTAGCAAAGCAATAATACTTATGTATACTTAAATACTAATTACACATCAGTGCTTAAATATAATAAATAGAATATGAGAAAAAAGAGAATAAATTTAGAATCCTTAAATGATTAGAGATTTATAAACAAAAAAATTATAACTGCTACAATTATTCATTTATTTTCTTTTTTCATTAAATGTCTATAATTTCTGTCGGCAGTATGAATCTGCAAAGCAGTTGTTTCTAGTTTCCGTTATTTTCTAGGAAATATTAGGCGTCCGAGAGTATATAAGTCTCTTAAATGGAAATGTGGCAAAAATGATGGGACTGTGCATCGTCAACTTCACAGAACTCACTATTTTAGGTTAGTTTCAATGTTCGAATATAGTATATCAAAATATATAAGGTTTATCAAAATAGCAATTAAATTTTCTCAAATATATATAAAAAAATTGTAAGAGAGAGAAATATATTTATAGTATTTTAAAAAATTGTTTAATATTAAAAAGCCCACATTCAATTTGATGGTTCAATTTTTAAAAAAAGTGTTAGGTAAAAATAAGCAAACTGTAACGGCATATCGCGGAGAAAATCCGTTTTCTAAATATGTTTATGGGACAACATTGCTAAAAATGGTGCGCCAAAACAACAGAACCAATAATGTTATTTTTTTATTTAATTCATGCCAATAACAGAATTTTTTTATTCAAGCAAATAATATCAAATATATTTCCGAAAAATAAAGTATTTTCAATACTATTGTCATTCTACAGTCTTTTCTTGTCATATTTTCTGTAAGATTAAATAGTAATGGGATTACGATATTCTGATATATTATCTGTGATAAATTTATTTGTTGGAACACGTGTCAATGATCAAATGTGTAAGGTCATAACATAGTCTACGAACAAAATGGTGGAGGAACTTAATTCAAAAAAGAGACAGACAGATAGGTGTACATTTTAGCAACGAATTACTCTTCTTTAGAGGTTACCTTGGAGATTCTCTACCTAATTTTGCTTAATTTTATATGCTAGAAGAGCCCATTTTACCTTTATATTTGCATAATACATGTTTTAACACTTTTTTTATATCTTTAAATGCTATTTCCTCGAAACTTACGAAAAACATCCCAAATTAAAATCTAATAGATATTTTGCGTTCAAATTTGACATAATAATTTTTTCGATATATTTGCAGTTTCTGAACTAGAGAGTACGCAATCAATTCCTTTAAGAATATTCAATAGTTGTTTTAATGCTTCACAATGTGAAAAAAAAAAAACTGAACATTTCGTGTTACTTATCAATCGAATTCCACTATTTGAAGATCGAATGGAAGTTGAGCTTTTTCTTTAGTTCAGGAACTAGGAGATATATTTATTAATCTGTCTGCAAGCCTTTACAAAAAATCATTTGAAATGTTAAACTAAAAGGTTTTTGCTATATGCCTTTCTTTAGCTAAAAAGCTCATATTTCTTGCCATTATTTTTTAACAAAACTTTTGATGTTTACAAGTGTATTTTGATTCAGTTGATGTTTTTTCAATTTATTTTATACAAAAATATAACAATTTTAAGGCTTTTTCTAAAAAATTCATCCCGAGCATAGTCGCATATCTTAAATACTGTCAAGGCGTCACAAGATCTTTTTGACGAATACATTTCCCTTTTATAAAAATATTTTGATTCATAAACATAGCAAGATAAGATATATCAAACGAAATTGAAATCACCACTATAATATTTGTTTTTCATCTAACACAATATGAAAGAAAATGAATTTGAAGATGCTGTCAATATTGTTTTATATTTAATAAAATAAAAATTATTTCCAACATAAATATTATTTTTTAATTACTTTTAATTTATGTATAAAGAATTATTTCATATTTTTATGCAATTAAATAAAAAAAAAATGACAATTTTTGTTCCTTAAAAAGGGTAGATCATACTGAAATTTTTTTTATTATACAATGTTTCTCAAATTCCGATATTTTATTTATATATTACAAATTTCAGAATATTTTTTAATTATTGTTTACTTTCAAAATAACATTATAGTAAAAGAATTTAATATAAATAACATTTATTTTTCGAGTTAATATTTTTTATTTAAATGATATAATTTAATCCTTTTCCAAGCATATATATATATATATAAAATAGGAAAGTAATATTTAATTTCATTAAAATTTATAACCAAAATATGCAATCATAAATTAATAAGTTCATTTTTATGAAAAGTCTCATTTGAATAAAAATAAACACTATTTTTTTTACTTATCTTTTATTAGGCACAGCTCTCTTATTCTTGAATAGATTGCAAGAAGGAACTGTGATCAGTTACAGAGTATTGTTTCCATTTCTGTGGTTTATTGCACTCATAGCACCATTGATTCAAGTAAGTACAAGATACTTATGCGCTGCGTGGTTAAAATTTAAATATCTTTATTAAAATCACCGCAGAAAAAAAATGATCGGCCAGAAATTTTTAAATATGGTAAAGTAAAATAAAAAATTTTTTTAATGAATGATGATAAAGGGTGTATAACATAATATTCAGTCGTCCTATTCGTAATTCAATCCCACTACTAATGTGCAGGGTGATTATAATTAAAGTTTGAGACGATCATCAAATAAAAACTACTGGACCAAATTAATCAAACTTGGTAATAGTTTAAAGAAGGTCATGCAAATTTCTTTCTCACATACACACAAAAAAAAGTTCAAAAGCTCACCACCAAGGGAGAAATGGCGTTGTATGCAATATTATTAAACAAAATAGGACATGAAGGCATTGTTGTAAAATGTGTTTAATCGTTTCTGAAACGTGTTACAAAGCATGTTCAATGTGACATCCATCATTTTCTGAAAGCAAAGTAAATCGCATTACTGCACTCTCAAAAACAGCTCTTAACATATCCCTCTTCCTGAATGATGTCTTTGCACAGCACTCTCTTCAATGCTATCGCATTCATAATAACATTTAACGAGAAAATAATAGTCTTGCATGGTTAGAGACATTGTCGATTCGTAAAAATTTGAACTTCGCATCTGCATACATCATTTGCTTCTTCCTGTCGTAAGCCAATTCATTACAAGATATTGCGGTTTTACATAGTCCCACAAACAGTTTCGGTTAAGAAACGATTAAGCACATTTTAAGCCGATGTTTTCATGTCTTATTTTGTTTCACAATATTGCATACAGTACCATTCCGCCCCCCCCCCCCAGTGGTAGTTTTCTTTCTTTTTGGTGAGAACGAAATTCTCCTGATGTTCTTTAAACTATTGCCAAATTTGATAACATTTGGTCCTTTGTAGTTCTCCTTTTATGACCATTTCAAAGTGGAACTTTAACTATAACCACCCTGTATATTAATTATGAATTGTAAATGGTATATGTATGCAGTAAATGCTAGCAACAATTATAAATATTCAAATATCAATTAAATCAATGCACATGAATTTTTTATTGAATTTCAATTGTACCACAAATTTTTTATTAACATTTTCTTCTTCTACATATTCGTACCTTTATGTTCTGAAATACGTACTATGAGTATCCGATATTCTTATGAGTGTGCATATGAGTACACACAAAGACATACATATATATACACATATTTTTTTCCTTCTTTTCCACAAAAGTTTAAAAAGCATATTGTTACAAAATTTTCTTTACCGGGGTTCGTTTGGATAGTGGAAGTGATATGGTGTGTAGAACGCTCAGTTAGCAGGCAGAAGTAGAATAAAAACAACGACGTTTATTTACACGAAGACACACACAGGACAGCACAAAAGCGACAACTATATACAGCACAGAAGACGATTATCTTCACCCGAGACGTGTAGCATACAACAACACACACAGCAGCATACAACCAGAATCTACTGCAGACAGTAGCGCACAGCTCAGTTCAGCACGAGCTTGACTCCGTCGCTGCTCACCGTAGTTTCCGCCTTCTCCGCTCCGTCGTCCCGACTACTGGCTTCGTCGTCTCCCAACTCGGACTTGACTTTCTGGCAGCCGCAGCCCCTTTTATAGGTCTCAGGAGGCGGGGCTAGAAGCCTCTCAACCAATCAGGAACGTTCGAGGCGTATCTCGGTTCCTACTGGACGGATCGGGAAAATTCTCGAAGTTTCGGGTATTATCTATTTTGGCGCCAAAGTCGCCAAGCTCTGGGACCTCCGACGCGCTAGTCCCATTCAGATGACTGTAAAACTTCCTTTCCAATAATGGAACAAACTATGCTGGGAAGCCGAATTGCAAATTTGTAACAATATTGTATGAAATAACAAGCATATTTTTGTGTATTTCAAAATATGCATATGTAGAACTCGGATCATAATACTCAATTTTTTTTACTTTTAAAAAAAATGAAAAAAAAAATGAAGAATGTTTTTTTTTTTTTTTTTTTTTTTTTACAAATAAGTGCAAGAAAAAGATGGATAAATGGAAAAAATTTATCACGCTAAATCATTGATATTGTAAATCTATGAATCATGAAAATCACATAACTTATAAATATTGATTGTAGTTTCTTTTTTTTTTAATGAAAACCTGACCTGGTGTTAATGATTTATTTATTTTACATCAGCAGTACTTAAGCAAGCCAGGAAAAATTAAATTATGCATTTTATCCAACAGATCAGCATTTCTTTTCATTTAGGTTATCTTTTTTAATTACTGTAAGTGTACATATGCTCCTGGAAGAAATTATAGAAACTAGTAATACGCATAAATGGTTATAATATAATGGTTATGTTTTATGACGTATCATTATGAAAGGAAAAATTAAGCATGTTTTACTAATAGCAATCAAAATTGCTCTTGATAAATAGAATGAAATAGTAACCTATTAAAATGCAAGCACATTTTTAAAAGCAAACATGATGTCGAATTGTTCCAAATAAGAATGATATGATGCAAACATGCATACTGGAATGGAAAATGTTCATTCCAGTGTTTATTACATGTGGGAAAAATACAGGGAAATACTTTCCCAGTATTTATTGCATGTGGAGAATATATTATCAACGGCTTCTGGCGATTAACTTGTTCGCTAGAAATATTGATTATATTTAATAGTTTAGAGATAACTCATGTCTATGATTTCTTCAAATTATCAGATATTTGCCAAGTTATTTTAACTGTTTTTCATGTATTCCGTTCGTTGTGCACATGGACTTTCCCAATGGAAAGCAGTCACATGACATCATAAAGCTATTAAAAACAAAAACATGGGGTTAATCTATCTTCTATATTTTGCGCTATAGTAATTTCATTTTTTATTCATCTTGCAAACTAGATAGATTAAAATAGAATCCTTCTTCCTTAATTTTTATCAAT
This sequence comes from Argiope aurantia, assembly GCA_026543865.1. NCBI lineage: Eukaryota > Metazoa > Arthropoda > Arachnida > Araneae > Araneidae > Argiope > Argiope aurantia. The sequence goes on from JAPMOR010107054.1 coordinate 477,272, forward strand.
GGAAAAAAAATCACACGTTTAAATGATTCGTTAAACTATTTGAATATCTGGGCAGCAATGTGATCTGTTGTTAGAAATTAGGCAAAAAATATTTTTTTAAAAATTACCAAAAAGTCCAGAAAAACTTTGCACAACTATTTAATAGGTATCATTAATAAGGGATTAAAAAAATTTTAAATTATTTTTGCAAAAAAAAAAAAAAAAATGAAAATTGGAAATTATTGCAGAACTTCAAAATTCATTTAATTTTGAATTAATAGGAATTTAAAAAAAAAAGTCGCTCCAAAGTGCATATTCCCACTCATCAAGATATATATGTGCCAAATTTGGTACCATAGGTCAAACAATATAACTTGTAGAGGGCCAACACCACACATTCATCTTTATTAATAGTAGAGATATCCCAAGCCCAAATTATCATGGCTATGCTACAGCATATTAAGGTAAACTGATTTACAACTTTCCAGTTATCATTACCATCACAAATTTCGAAATCGTTTTAATAGATATTCAAAATCCAATTATAACATTACAGGCAGCGAGGCTCACTCAAACTGGCAGCAAACTGCGACAAATATCTTTCGAAATGAGGGTATTCGGCTACCAGACGAGCTCCATGCTAGAATTGGATTCGTTTGTTTTGTTTGTTAGTGGAGCCACTCTCAGAGTAAGTTAAAATGCATTATTCTCTTTCAATGAAATGTCTATTATTAGTGACAATCAAACTAGCGCTGGATCACTTCAGAATTATTAAATATATTTTACCATGCTTTAAAAAGCCAGAGAAAAAAAAATTCTATAAACTGAAACAATAAAAAATTTTTAAATACAAAATAACGATTATTATAGATGTTTAAAAATTCTATTCAAACATATCAGCTATTAAAAATAGCGGTAGTCTCTCCCCAACTTTCACATAGATTATTTAATAAAGTGTTATGCCCCTTCCCCTGACAAAAATTGAGTAAGCCCATGAAAGCTCAGATTTTTATTTTCAGTCCTGCATATGAGCATTTTGTGTTTCGTAAATATAGTGAAGAAAACCAAGCATGCATTTTTAATGCCTTTCTTTCTAGCGATTAAAACCAAAATCTGGCACAAAACTATAATTTTAGAAACAGGATCATATACCAAACTTCATTTTAACTATGTCATATTTTTGCACATCTCATTTGCACTCATACGAATGCAAGTCAACAGATATTTAGCGCTTTGACGGACTGGTACAAAATTAGATGGGAATCTATATTTTAGGCGCTAAAACTCTGCATCAAATTTTATTCATTTACTAGTTACCGTGTTTATAGTTATCGTGCTCACGTGCACTTAGGTAGAAAAAATATAAACTTTCTATGAATAAATTTTGTAAAAAATTAATAGAAATGTACAAATTTATTGTAAAGACCACATACCAAATTTCAGCAGTCTAGCTCAAAATGCATTATCGTGTTCAAAGGCAGACAGGAAGTTCGCTTCTCGGACTAAGGGAAGTCTGAAACTAGAAGATTCACCAAAATCTCAAATTCTAATTTTTGGAAAATTTTAATCCTTTCATCTATCGTCACTTAATTTGTTAGTATAGTATAGTCTATCAGTCTTTACATTCATATTTATATAAACGCACAAACTCGCAGATAAATTAAATTTCACATACGATCTTAATACCAAAATCCTAGCCCTGTGTCATATTTTAGTTTCAATCGTTAAACAAAACAGGCATCCAAAACACATATTAGGTTTTCATCACTAAATTACGAAATATAAAATGCTCATGTGTAGGACTCGGAAAATAAAATTTTGAGCACTTAAAATGCTTACAACTTTGCCCAAGGTCTACAATTTTCATGCAGAGAGAGGGGTAGTAACTTTATTAAGAGGTATGCTCAAAAGTTTCCGAGAGACACTACAGCTAGTTTCTTAAGCTATGAAAATATCATACTATAGTTTCAAAATAATTTTAAAAAAAAGTTGTCATTTCTCATTTAACTAAGAAAATAGAACCCAGAAAGATAGGGGAAGCTTCGTTTTTTGCAATGTTTCTGATATTTAACTATGCTAAATTAGCATTTGTAGATACGTACTGAAAGATATGAATAAATTTAATAATGTCAAAATTCTCGAGAAAGTTTTATAATTTTGTTGTAATTCTATAATATGTATTAGCAGGGTAAGATAAAAAAAATATTGGTAGACATCAATTAACTTTATCAAACAATTTTTTTTAACTTTAAGAATCATTTCACTCATTTAGGAATGCAACAAAACTAACATATACTTTGTGATAGAAAATCATTTCAATATCTTGTCCATTATTCCTTAAAACTTCATAATGCTACTCTACATTGAACGGTTTTAAAGCATCATCATCCGAGACCAGATTTACAGTGTAAACATTTGAAAAGCTTCAATCACACAAAAATAGATGCAAAAATAAATAGACATGCAAAAGAATTCAATTAGAATATGTCGCTATCATTGAAGGAAACAATTTGTTACTTTTGTTACGAAATATCGGATAATTTGTCTTTTAATTAAATAAAAGGCAAATAAAAGTTTTAACAATTTAAATTAAATAAATTTAAGGCAATTTAAAGGCAAATAAAAGTTATTGACAATTTAAATGAATCCTTATTATTTTTTTTATAAAAATTTAAAAATACTCAGAATAAATAAATTTCTCACATTAATGGTAAATTTAGTGTTACCCATGGCAAGGGGTTTTAAAAACAACCTGAGAATTGAGTGTGTTATTTACAAGGTAAAAGAATTTATTCCAATATATATAATTAGAAATAAATATGAAAACTGTATGCATCTTCACAAAGGAATCCTTCTGATACACATGTGCATTAAATAAGTTTGTCTATTGCAGCATAACAAAGCACAATCCACATTCAGACAATTAAAAAACAAAGAAAAGAAGAACTTGTATAAAACAAAGTTCTAAAAAGCATATAATGGATGTCAAAGAAATATTGTCATAAATGTGAAATGAAAATAAATATTTTGATTTGAAACTCTAAAAATAATATGCATGTGTTTATTACAGTCAAAGCTATTTGGTGTGACCGTAAGGTCTTCTACAGTGATATTGACACTCGGATTATCAGTATTTGTTCTTCTCACTTTGATGGTGGTGGATCTCTTGTCAGTTTCCGGATATGAAAGGTTTTTCTAGCATGAAATATATCTGAATATATTGCTCTTTAACTGTGATGTTTTATTAGACTTTTATGAACAAACAAATGTATATTTAATTTTTCTAATCTTGAAATAAAGGTAATTATTTATCTCTTCTTTACAAAATAATATAATATGCTTATTAATTGTTCTTTATGAGCCAACATATACTATCATTTCTAAATTGGATGTATCAGCAAGAAAGCAATGTTTCTGAACACATATCATCCATATACATGGGCAAAATAAAATTAAACTTTCTTAACAGTCTTTTAAAGATTAAAATTGAATTATAGTATTCATTACAACAATGAAATAATATTTATTCTAAAATACAGAATTAGCTTAAGATAATATGAAATTCTCATGTCTGCATATAAGCTCAGAGAATGAATTTCTTGTAAGAATAAGCAACTGATCATCATTTAATAAATAGATTGACTAGAAAACCACTTCTGTTGTACTCAAAATCACCACCAGCACATCTTTCAAAATGCTTGGAAATTACAATTTTTTTTTAACTTGTAATTAATGAAAACAGATTCACCTTAGTCTATGTAATGGTAACTTTTATAATAAATTCAAAATTAAACCTGCTAATGAAGAGGATTCAAGAACAATGCATGTAGAACTGGAACATAATTGAAAATAATGCTGATTTTGACTGACTTTAAAATTTGATAAAATATTGACGTTTTTACCAACATGAACTTTACTTCATTAATAAATAGAAATCTTAACTTGCAGCATACCATCCAATCAAAATTCAGGGAATATCTTTTGGAAAAGAAAAGGCTAAATAGTTGCTAATTGAAAAAAAAAAATCCCTATATGAAAATAAGAGTTTATACATTTTCATGAATATATATAAAATAAAGAATATATGTACTCATGAAAATGTGATTTAATAATAATTTGATACCTATCTTTCTTTAATTTTACCTTAAAGTACAATTCTTGTATTGAATTAATAAGCCATAACATATTCAATTTGGCTGTTTTGTCTTTTCATGAGCACCATTGTTCAACTTATGAACATAAACAAAGTAGGTACTGCTTTGCATTAAACTATGAGTATTGTTTACAAATGTTATGGTAAATTATGATTTAATTTACATTATCACTGCTGATATTACTAATCTATTTTCATCATAGAATCATGCGTTTTGAAGGTTTAATTATTAGATTTTAGAGGTTATTTAATTGCTGCAGGTCTATTTGCTAGCTTTTAAATTTGGCATTAGAAATCAATAACAACTTTTGCATTAAAAAAAAAGCAAACATGATGAGATGAAATAAATAAGTTTTACAAAATCCACTAGAATAAAATTTATTAACCAATGCCATATTATCACATTTGGGAGGATGAAACAAACAAAGTGTGTATATATAGAGAAAGATATATATACAAGTATATGTGTATAAACTTCTCGAAAATTTGCTGAAAATAGATATTTTTGTAAACAAAACAAAATAAATAAAACAAGATGATTGACTCTAAAATAGTCCTAACAAAAATATCTAATACTGCAAAAACTTTGAAGAAACTCTCCAATCCAACAGCAAAAAATTGTCAGCAAATGAAGCGAAGAGTGGTTTAAGCTTGGGCCATGGACTTCAGAATATTCCTACTGGCATTTAAGTTAAGTTCGCAAGGAGGCATAAAATCTGATAGGCCTTCAGTAAAAGCGCTTCATCTGTTCATACATTATAAAAAACTAATGCAAAGTTAAGGGAATAACTCATGGATTAAAATAAATGTATGGTAGTTGATAATTTGAAATATACAATAATTTGAAAATATTTAAGTAAATGAAAAAAAAAAAAAAAAAAAAAAACAGTAAAAAGGCATCTTTTTTCATGTCTAAAATATGAATTCTTTCCTTTTTTTTTAGTAAAAAAAAAAAGATAGTATGATTTAATTAAAGGAATGCAAGGCATACTTTTGCAATTAATATAATTAACTAAAGTAATAAAAACTCTAGTTTTAATAAAAATCAATAATTTCAATACCAAATGCCCAATAATAAGGCATTTAAAATTTAGTACGTAGAAAATTAATAATAATGCATATGCCATTAAAACTGAAAAGCATCAAACCAGATTAATTTTATTTATATTACATATCATTCATTGAAAAAAAAATATTGTAACCAATGAAGCTGAAAAAATGATGTGCTACTCAATTTGATATGGTCAGCTTGCACTCAATGACTGATTTTTTAAAAGTAAATATGGCAGATTGTGTTAAAAAAATAAATGGGGTTCAAAATACAAATAAATGTAGTTGATTTTAAATTTATGTAAATATTAAACTTGCTTTGTAATTGCTAAACTACTCAGTTTCACATTATTTGTCTACAAATATATGAAAGAATCAGATCAAATTCAGCACTTTAAAATTTAGTATAAAAAAATATGATAATTTCTATTAAAGAAGCCTCTATCTCAAAAAAATTATACATAAATTAATGGAATCCAGTGATATACAGTTGCATATTTACAAGGGTCAAAAATAATTAAATTAGATGGTCTTTTCTCACTAAAATCTATTTTCATTCAAAATTCGAGACCATAAAACAATATGCCAAAGTAAATAACATGCACTTGCAAAATACAAAAGTTAGGCAGATAATTTAATACAAGCTTCTTACTATAATCCATCTAGAATATTCTAAATGGACACGAAAAAGGTTTCCGAGCAGCCAGCCTATTGATTCTTTTACCTATTTTTTTTATAGTTGCAAAATTTGCAATTCATATCATATCACTGAATAACACATCCTATCAACCACACAAGTTGAAGAAAAAGTGATGTAAAATCCAAATATACATTAACATTGCATATATTTGATATAAGAAAATTAAAATATATATAAAATACAATTTTGACATAAAAATAAAAAGCTTTGCAGACCTGTTAGTAAAATAGTTGACAACAAATATATCAAATACCTCACAAAGTATATAAAGGATACTATAATGTTCCAAGGTCCTAATCTAACCCACGTTGGCACAAAACCTTTGTAAAGAGCTAAAAGTCCTTCTGTCTGTACAGTCTGGGAAAAAAAATTTCATTAATTTAATAAATTTTTGCCTTTTCTATCCCTTAATATGCATATACAGTATTTCATTCGCTTGTACGCTTAAAAATTACATTAGGTTTCAAATTTTTGAGGAATAAGTACTACCACACTAATAGATTTTAAGTAGCAAAACATATTTCTTGATAAGAAATTATTTAAAATAATATAGCAATACACATAATATACTGGTCAAACATACATACATGAATTGCACAATGAAATGACCCTGTGTAGAGAACTTGCATTCGAGCACCATCTACAATGGCAGTTCTGAGTTTTCTTTGATTCATCAGTCTTGTCTGAAATTAGAAGAATTTAAAACATTTTTAAAATAACCTTTAATAAGATAACTTGTAACATGTCTACAAATAATAAAGATGAGCGTGTGTGTGCAGTAGTACTCAACAGGCCAGATTGTTTGATTTACAAATTTAAATTTACCTTGGAAAATATAAATGTGCAATTCAGATTTTTTTTGAAATTTTATTATAAATTAATTAAAAATCAAAATGTATTATGGCTTTTTTTCCCACAATAACTTCCAAAAATATTATTGCACAATTTTTTTTTTACAATATTTCGAAATTTTAAAAAATGACAAAATTTTGTCCTAAAATTCAAGTCACTTTCATTGTCTCAGTAATATTTGCCATGATTTTCTTCTGTTGTAAAAAGCTAAAACAGGAAGATTCTGTTGTATTATGTTATTATAATCTGTGCAGTTTATAAGAGATTAAAAAAGTGAATACCAGGAAATTTAGAAACCACATATTAATATCTCTAATAGTATCATAGGATAATCTCCACTATGCAGATTAATGTTCATAATGAATAGAATATATGTAAAAAACATGGCTTTAATGTCTGACAATTTGACAATCAAAGCTATGAAGTTATATCAAGACAGTTTAATTGAAATTAATAATAATCAATCTTCCTGAAAAAACAGCTTCTCATCAAAAGTGACTAGCAAATAAATAAAAATCATACCCGAACAACATCAATAGGTGTAGACGCTACTGCACCAGCTAAACCGGCAGTGAAACTAGACCTATCAAAGGAGGGAAATAATTATTTTTATAAACTTTAAAAATATACATGTTATGAGCAATACATTACAATACATGAGCAATACATTAAATACATGGGATGATAAATGAAGACAAAAAATTAAAACACCTCTTATTGCATAATTTTATTCACTAAGAAAAAAACTAAAAAATAATTGCCTTTGAAGAAAACATTTAAAGAAGCAAGTAACTAATACAAAGTTCAGAAAATAAATTTATTCTGCTTTAAGTGTAATTTATTTATCTGCTCTGTAACCCAAACTCACATTATCTATAGTAAATTATTACTTCTATTGGACAAACTATCTTTCCACGTCAAGATATTTTTTTAGAGGCATAAAAACTAAAGATCAGAAATTAGAGTATAAAATACAAAAGAAAATTTTAACAAGAAAGAAATAATTCAAGGAGAAAGCTTTCTTAACATACACAAAATGATTGAAAACACCATCTTCTATGGTACCGGATAAGATGAGATTCCTTTTTGTTATGTCATATACTGGAAGCTCAACGCCTGCGCAAACTGCTGCCCTTTGAGCTGTTGGGCACACACCCTAAAACAAAATAAAGTTTTAATATTTATGTGAATGAAATATAAAATAAATCAAAAACCAAAAAATAATTGTTTTATTTGAAATCACGACATTTTGCATACGAATTTAAACACAAGTTTAAGAAGAAAAAAAAGATTACCCTTACCCTCCATAAACCTTTGACACCTTCATTTTTATATATATCTAAAAAGCACCTTAGCATTCCTTTTTCAGCATACGCCTCTTTTTCTGCTTGTAAACGAACCTAAGAAAAGACAATTTAAAACTAAACAACAACAATTAAAATGTTTCATTTTAATGTCTAATATTATAAAATAACTTTGGCAATCTTTCTCTTATCAACAATTTTTTATTTGATCCAATTTAGCTGTGAAAGATAAAATTAAATCAACATATTATAGAATTTTTATTTATTTTCTCTGAATTTTTTTAATGAATTTCTTTTAATTAGATAGGAATCTGAATATAGATAAATATTGAAATAGCAAAAACTCATTAATAATATTGGCGAATGAAAAAGTAAAGAACAAGTGTAATAAGGGACAGAATTAGTACTTATTCCTTTCTATAGATCATGGGAAGGTTCTTATATAAGAACAATGAAAATCCATAGCTATGAATTTTCTCATTACTTATTTAATATATATGAAATCATTACATTTTTAGTTTTCTTATTATATAGACAATAGTCGGTGAATTGCCAAATTTAAATTGAATAAGTTATACATTATATTATCACACCCAGGGGAATATACCAATACTTTATAAAAGAATTTATATATTTACATAAAATTTAGTTGCAAAATCATTTATAGTTATTTTAGACAGTATAATTTTAAAATTAAAAAAAAGTCATTTCTTATTGTTCCCCTCCCCCTTTTAGGCAAATAAAAAGGATGGACATAAAAATCATTCACAATCAATAAATGTATCTACAGCAATTTTATGTACTATCAAATTGAGTTCTCGCAGACTACAGATGTATAACTCTAAAAAAGTTTCTAATTTCACTTTATTTTAAAATGTAAACTTATCAAAGACCTTTTCCCTTCCACAAAATTTTGTTATCTGTTTCATATTTACAATATCAGGCATGGATAAAAGCTTCTCCTATTTGAATAGAATAACATTGTCTGAGTCACTTACTTTTAATACATCAGTAGGATTTGCAATTGATGAACCAATGACTCCTGCCGTGATACCACACAAAACATTTTTAAATAAAGTTTCATCTACAAAAAGAAATGAAAAATCATCACAGTCAATAAATACTAAGATCATCAATGCATTTTAATGAAGAAGAAACTGAAAAATTCATTTATTTAATTCTTTCAGGAATGAGGAGTTTCCTTTGAAAAATCTCATATTCCTGAGCTATGAGTGGATGTTTAGTTATTAATAAATTAAAATAACTAGTAAAAACAACATATAACAGCCCAATCTCTCTTTTTTTTAATACTGTTAGTCAATTAGGGTTATGTTCACAGAGAAAAATAAAACTGACTGTGCTTCTAAAAGGGTGAGACAATTTTAAAAGCAAGTTGCATTAGCAGAAAAATTGAATGTGAATACACTGTTTCATATGGCAAAATATTTCATTTCAATTTCATTATAAATTAAATTTTATAATTCAGACAGAGGATTACATTTTAATAATTTTGAATCAATTTAAATACACAAAAGATTAACATTATTATGAATTTATGGCATGCACTACTTAAGTGAAACAAAGTCAATTGTTGGACAAAGAATTTTTTTTTTAATTTTCTAATTTAAAATTAACAAGTAAAAATAGTTAGAATGGATAATCTTAACTTAAAACCAATCATAGTATTTTTTTAAATTATTCTAAATTCAACTCTTTATTAATGCTTAATTCATAATTATAATGCTATACTTTCTTATTTTCCTGCATATTATTTACAATAGCCATGATAAAATTTCTCAGAAAAGTATCAGTTTTCTTACTAGTTTTACTTTTGTTTTTTGATAAAATTGAAAAATGGAGGATTCTTATCAAAGAAGTTTTAATTTTAAAATTAGCAAGGTACAAAAAATAAATTAATAGCCCTATATAGAACAGATTATATTCAAATGAATCTTTGTATAAAATTTAAACTTAAAAATAAAATGAAAGTTCATAATATCAAATTCCACTTGGACAGCATATCTCAAATTCCCAGAGGAACAACTAACTTGTATCAAAAAATCTAACGTTGTTTGAAGATACAAATATATACAAATCTCATAATGCTTCAAAAGAATATAATGATTTCTGTTGCTTTAATTAAATATGTAAACCAAGTATATATGGAAAAATTACAATAAAAACTATAATTACCGTGAGGATTTTTAATGACTATACTTTTCAATGAGTAATAAATGCCAATTTTGATTGTGCCATAAGTAGCTTGCCTTAAAAGTGCTGGTTTAATTCTGAAAGAAACCAAAATTTATGTAGAACAAGGCATGGAACATTTTTGCATTTCTACAGCTAAATAATTAATAAATAGATATCATTAGAATTTTAGGAAAATAAGGCAAATATATATATATATATATATTCAAACAAGCATACACAAAAAAAGACAAGCAAAGCATACACAAAAAAAGACAAGCACTCAAAAGGGGAAAAAATGAATCAATTTTAGATTCTAACTTACCAATACATATTTACCTGTTAGGGAAATGAAAGGGGAAATGGAACAGCTACCATGCTCAGATAAGATACCTTTCTGCACAATGAAATTACACTTAGAAAAACAATGGGTAATAAAAATAATTGAATTTTGTAGCCATTTAATCTATTTTTAAATATAAACTGAATATAGATGGATAAGGTTGCATTCTTATAAAATAATTTTTAAATGAATACACTAAATTAGGTTAAAAATGATTACAAAATAGAGGAATAACAATATATTAATATTTTCAAGTATACTTATTGTTCAGAACTCTAAGATACAGATTTAATTTTAGAACAAAATAATAAATATTGACAATTCGGGGAGGGAGGGGGGAACTAAAATCAAACTGAATGAACATGATTTTATACAAAAATTACTGGTAATTAAATTTTACTATAATTAAGAAAATTCTTTATAAAATTATTTCAATAAATAATTTAATATATTAACTGTACTAGAAACCATAAAAATATGTCACTATCTACCACTTTAAATTTATATCAATGATATTTAAAATTAATGTATAGGTATTAAGATTCTTTTCATTTCATCATGTTACTGTTCTACTAACATTTATGTATTTAAAAAGAATGAATTTTTAATCTTTCATTAAAGAACAATATTTATATTCTTATATATTTAATAATACAAGTACACAAGGAATTAAGAATGACAGTAATCAAAATTTTTCTAAAACGTTAACAGAGAAATTTTATAAAGACAAAATATTCTTTCAAATGCTTAACTTAATTATATTATTAATTGTCAATGTAAAATTTGCAAAACATCTCAGATCAGTAAAAAGATTTGAAAAAATTAAAATTTTTTAAATAAAACTAAAGACTGCATAATAGGATTTTATTGTCATTAAAAGAAAACTGTCAATAAGCTTTTAGCATTTAGTATAAGGTTTGAAAACAAAACAAAGATGAAAGAAGAAAAAAAAAAATAATAAGGAAAAAAGTAAACTGCTTGAAGATAAAAAGTGAAACTATTTATCCACAAAGAATTATATATAAATAAATGTTTGATCACCAACATATCAACAAAAACAATTTAGTTAAAATGATTCATTAAATTACATATTACAAAAAAAGTAAAGTGAAATTCATTACTAATTATAAAATACTTCATCATTACATCAAAACCAAAGTTTAAATTAATTTATTTCTAAATCAAAAGGTAATAACAAATTCAAGAAAACAAACTCTTAATTGCATACAGAATTAAATAGGTTATAATTTCTTCCAATTAAAAAAAATCTTAAATAGTACTTGATAATACAAAATTTATTAAATAATTATGCAATGCATTCGAAATAAATTATATAATAAAAAATATTTTTTAAAAATTTTCAACCTTAATTTACAAAAATATATTAAAAATCAGGTGGCAAAATTCAAATTATCAGTGATGTTAAAATAAATAATGTCTCAGTCAAAAATAAAAGAATAAGTAAAATATGATAGTTAAAACTTGCATCTCAAAACATTAGTATTTTCATAAATCAAATATTGTAGAAATTTAAAAAATCCTATAAAATTTTAATCTATAATTCTAAATAGAAAAAGTTGAAATATTTGATTAATTAAATTCACATATAATTAGCTATAAAGCAATTTCTTTAATAATGATTTAAGATAAATTTATAAGGGAAGCAAACTTTGATTCTCATCCTTCCCCCAGCTGTTTACAAACAATGTAAAAAAAAAAAATGGCAGTGGCAAATTTGAAGCTAGCATATGCCAACATGAAATTTGATATACATATATATCCACTATGAAACTGATAGCCATATTCTCTATAAATGTGTGGTAGATTTATAAGGGATCTATCTGCAAAGTGAAATTTTTCAGGCAAGCATAAACATAAAAAATAATTGATAATTAAATTAGACTTGCCAAGTTTATTCAATTTCTAACAAACATCGAATGAAAAATATTTCATCATATAATTTTTTTTATTAAAATAAAAGATGAAACCAGTTAAAAACAAGTGGAGATAGCATTAATTTCATTTATACAAAAAAAAAAGCAATTCTCCACTTATTAGACATTTAAATGTATCACTAAAGTAATCGTCCTTTTTATTTGTAACCTATTTTTGTATAAATCATTGACTTTATTCAAAATATCATGTTGGCATATGATAAATTCTACAAATCCTCAGCAAATATTGAGAGATGTTTAAATATCTCAAATTAAATATGCAGTTTCATGTAAAAATTCCAGAAATTGATTTTTATTCATTAAAGGAAATATTGAAGACATGCTAATTTTTACAGTTTAAAACTTTTCTAAATATTAAGCATTCTTTAATTTATCAGACAGAATTTATTAGATTTCTTTTATTAATTATGAAAATATTATAAAACATTTTCTTTAAAGTCAAAAGTTATCGATTAATTTTTTGAGTTATATATCAAAAATTTATGATGAATTAAACATACATGTATATTTTTGAAATTCAAATCAAAACTCTTTGATAAAAAATAATGGAATTAATTGTTTCTCAAGAGAATAATTCTAATAGAATTCCCATAAGGAGAAAAAAAAATATTCCCACAATACAAATCCACAAAAAAATGTAGTAGTGAATTACCCTATCACAAATTAATGATTGTAATGCTGACTTAACTGGATGCTTTCTCCCAGATCAGGTAACACCTTGCACGCAGTACCAAGACCGCACGGGGTGACCTAACCTAGCAGATAAGATAGCACTGGGTGGTAATCAAAAAATCAAATACTGCAGCCGTAGCGAATTTAAAAGCAAATACAGAAATTAAAGTAAAGACCAACGTTCATATGCTGCAGCTAATATAATGACATGCACATGATTTAAATATCATGACCAAGAATTTTTTTAAATATTAGAATACATAATTTTTCAAGAATAATGAAATTTTTTGACATTTTAAAATTGTAATAATTAAATATATACTGAATAATAAATAGCAAAAAATTAAAAATGATTTTAACATTATAAAAGTTGCAGCAAGAGAAAATACGCTGGGTATCATCATACATTAAAATAAATAGCAATTAAGCATATGTATTAAAATACCTTCAAGAATTATATAATCAGTTTTATTCTGAAAAGAAATGTCAACCTAAATTTTATATATAGCATCACATTTCTTTTTAAATATATTCTATTTAGTATAAATTAATTGTCTTTCCTTTCAAGATATTATGATGATTATGTGAACGTGCAAACTGGATATTCAGATCTTTTAACAACTGGAAAGAACCCATAAAAATCAACACTAATACAATGCACAAAATCCCTCAAATATCACAACACATAAAGTAAAAAAAAAAACTTATGTAACACATTCAAATTGATGAAATTCAATAATTCTGCAACATATTTGTTTTTAAATAAACATTCATTAAAATTATATAAACGTATTTTTCTCAAAAACTTTTTAAAAACTTAATAACATTCATGAGATAACCGACATACTTTAATACACACCCAAAAGCAATTAGGGATTTTGATATACTCAACATAATTGAAGCTTCTAACAATAGCATAAAATAGTATGACAATCTACATAATTTAGAACCTTAATTTATTTGAAAATAAAATTCTGCTCAATTAATATTCAAATGTTTTCTAATAATAACAAATTATTATACTTTTTTTTATGATACTTGAATTTAAAGCGGGGAGGAGGAGGGTTGGAATGCATTTTAGCAAACTTGGAACAAAATTCCTTTAAATAATATATAAACATTCAAATTATCAATAACAAAAATCCTAATCAACATATGAAAAACTTTAAATTACAATGGTTTTTTTTTTCTTTTTTGCAAAATATTAACAAAAATATTAAAACAAACTTTCAATATCTGAAATAAGAGGAAAAAGAATCAATATTTTATTTAAATCAATTATTATATAGAATGATATCAAATAAAACTTTTTGAAAATTTTAAATATAATTTTGTAATTATTTTAAATTATGAATATAAAGTAGCAACCAAAGAATAAAATGACAATTAGAGCCAAAATCCAAAATCTGAAGTGCAGTAAAGCATTGAAGATGTTTTCTTAAAAATGTTATATTTTAAATATGCCATGCAAAATTAAGAAAGAATTGTTGAAAAAAATTCCTTTATTAAAGCATGCATTCATGATTTTCATCTAATTTAATAATTAAGTGCACATGCCTAAAAGGTTTATAGCCAACACTAATTATTATATTAAACATCATATTAAGAACATTTTTTTTTTCAAGAAAAATCAATCCATGATTTTGCAAATTAAAATTTTAAAATTATAACCAAAAGCTTCAACATTTGACAAACATTATTAAAAACAATTGCCTACTGGTATAAATTTTGAAATACTTCTCAAAAAGAGATTAATGGTCTGACATATTAAAAATTATAAATATTTTAATAATCAGTACAAATTTAACAATTTCAGATTCAGGTTGTAATAAAAAAGACTGAAATTTTATACTATAAAATTATTCTTAATTCTCACCTTAACAACCAATTTATCATTTTATTATGTACTTCAAATCAATATAGAATATATTTTTCTCTTATCTCCACATTTGAAAATTACAAAACAGATAAACGACTCCCAAACATTCAAAAATATTAACTTAAACAGCATAATAAAAGATGTCTGCCAACATTATAAACATTTTTAATTAAATTTTATTAAATATAAGTAATTTTAGTCAAGATTCCTTACATGAAAGATTTTTTAATAAGACTTCAGAATAATGAAATAGCTTTTGACTTTTGTTATATACGTAGCATTTAGCATTAGGATTTATGCTAAGAGGCCATAAAATGCTCCTTACAGAAGTAGTAGAGAGGCACTTTTCACCATAAACTGAATATTTATTATTAAATATGGTCCTATTGTCCTGTGAAAAGATATATTAATTATAGTATTGATTCTATTATTATCAGATCATTCTTATTAAATTGTATATAAATTTTGAATTTTTACTATACTTCTTTCAGTCAAAAGTTTATTACATTATTTCAAGTAATATAGGAATCGGAAGTAAACATGAAATTTACTTTCAGTAAGTGGTTTCCAAGTTTATTTTTAACTATGCAAATGTGTTTTTGTTTAAAAGAAAATTAGCTTCCTCATTTTAAGTAATTAATTAAATAAAAGTTACTATCAAATATTTAATTTCACAATCAACTCAAAATATATAATTCTTATATAAAATTTAATACTTAATAAGAAATCCTTGATCATTATTCTCAGAATAACCCACAAAATGTAATAACTGAAACATTAATGACAGTATCAACATTCTTAATAAAAGCTGCAGCAGATTTTGTTTTACATTAAGAAATTCCTTATGGAAGGGATCAACTAACTTATATTGAAATAAAATATTGTGAATAAGAATGTTAAATGAAAATTGTCATAATCAAAGCAACAGAAGCGAAGAAAACATTCCAATATAATACAGATATAAAATCCTTGAAGTGCACTAAACTGTCTACAAGTAAACTTTTTAAGCTGATTTAAAAAGCCATGATAGTTAAAATATACCAATTAAAGATTCTTCAGGCAATGAAGTTCTTGTTATCATGTCAATGGCACATATTGTAAATGAAGCCTGTACTAATATCCATGAATCTTTTTTAAAGCTTATATTATTAGTCAGAAAAATCAATTTGAAATACACATTTACAATTCTTCCAAATTATTTTGAAGTATTTATCACAATGTAAAAGAATTTGAAAAAACAGATAAATTCATATGATCACAACTTTGATACTCCCTTTATCTTTCATCCTAAATTCAACTTTAGCATGCATTTAATTTCTATATTAAAGTGTTACAATAAACAAGCATCATCAAAAATTAAAGTTGAAATCAGGAAGTAACAGTATATTCTTTTAATTAATTAAACCATCATAAATATAAAATATAACTGCTAAATTTTGTATGTAGGTGGTTTGAGTGCAGATAAATGAAAGAACTGAGACTAAATTAGCAGTTCTATCAATAAGAATTTGTACTGATAACAGTGAAAATATGTTTTCCATTTTACAGTGCAACTCATAGTTATAATTTAATACATAGTTAGCTTTCAATCATTAATTACAATAAAAACTGAAGCATAAGTGGAATTATAGAAAAAAAATTATTCTCAGCACTATTAAAACATGCAATAAAAACGTAATTTAAAAAAGAGGCTAAGATACCAACCCTGAATATAAAGCCTTGATTCCTTCCTCCTTAGAAATTCGAAGAAGGGCATGAGTCATGCCCTTGTACTTGATTTCTTTGAATTTGGCATCTGACACTTGACCTTGAACTTGGAGACGAGTTTTCGTTGTATCAATTGGAAACGTTCCTAAAATGATAAAAATTCAATGTGAAAATTAAAGTTCAATTTAAAATTGTACATTAAAAATGAATAATCTATGGAAAATTTCAAAATTTTTGATTAAAAAACATGTAAAAAGTCAATTTTCATCAACTTAAACATTTTTTTCTTTTTACAAAACTCAGTATTATTCAAAAGAGAGAGAGAAAAAAATTCTTATTCTTAATAATAATCTGATACTTGAAATCTTAAAAATATTTTTAATTTTTGTATTAAAAGAAAATTAAATACCTTATTCTTTGTTTTCCTGAAACTTTTCATTGATACTTATTAATGAAGTGAAAGGAAAAAAAAATGTGAAAGTCAGCAAAATGCCAATAAATATTATTTAATAATAGCAGCTCTGTTCATATAAAAAGGCTAATAAAGGAATTAACTAGATGTGAACTCAGCTGCATATAAATCAAATTTAAGAACTTGCATCATTAGATTAGTCAATCTAAACTGTAATTTTGCTTTAAAAAATGCTCTAGAAAATCTTATGTATCACAATCTAGAATTTTTTATGGTATAATGTATTCTCTTTCTGAGCTGAAAAACTTAATTTTGCATTAATATACAGACATAAATCTAATAAAAATTTAATCTGACTGTGGTCATATTTTAAATATAAGTACTTTGATCAAATATTAGATAATTCTCCATTACCTAAACAGCAATCAAATATCAAGAACATCATTTGGTAGATAGCGAAAAACATCTTTTTTCAAACTATTGCAAGATTGTTAAACTTTGCAAATTTGAGTACAAATGATAGTCATACCAATAGAAAAAAAGGAAGTTTTGTACCAATTATTATATTTAACAAACACTGCCAATTTAACCGCAGTGCACAAAATATTAGTAATATATACATATGTGTTTTGTTGACAAATATCATTTATCAACTAGTATCTGATTGGAAAATGTATAAAAAGATTAGATAAAACAGGAGAATTAGGTTTTAGGTTCTTGCCAAGGTAGAAAAATTATTGCCAACTTGGACTGGGAAAATGCCAAATTAATCAATACAATAAAAAAATTTTAAAAATGATTAACATATTTAGCAACTCATAATCTTTAAAAGTTACAGATTGACACTATTTACCACCAATTCTCCTGTATGGCCAATGATTAACATTCATTAAGATTTATAAGTAAAGATTAACTATTAAAGCAATGAAATTTTTTTTATTAATTACACACAGAAAAAAAAGTAAAGAATGTGTTACGATTGTATAAGTAATAAAATGCTTGTTTCCCACATTTCCTTAATTTGGAACATTTATTGTAACAAGTATTAAGTGACAGATTCATATTTAGCATATAAATTGCTTTAGATTTTATTTATTATTTTATATTGAGTTTTATAGCAATTTTACTTAAATGATAGTAATGCTATTACAAATGTAGTAAATATCCCCCAACAAGTTATAATAAATGGATTAATTACCAAATTCTGCTGCAATTGATGCAAGCCCACCATAAGCAAAAGGACGCCAATCACTAACCATACTTCAGATGAGAACTATTTTGAAGAGATTCTTTTAGAGAGAGATGCAATTTTGGTTACAATTTTGAGAATAATTATTGGTTCTGTTTATGCTTTTGAAAGAGGTACTTCTAAAATGCACTGTTAAAATGGAACCTATAAAAAAAATTAAATGAACATCTTCATAAATGAAGCAATACTAACAATTTATTTGCATCTATGAAAGCAATTCAGAAAGTAATATATCACATAAAAATAACTAATACAAGTAGTAATATTAAATTTCATAAAAAAGAAAATTGATATTATTTCATATTTATGATATAGATAAAAGTGTATTTTTATTCGTTGATAAATTCTATCAAACAATTGATATGATTAGTTTAATAGAATTTAATGTTCATGTATATTTTAAAATAAAATATTTTGTTTATAAAATGATTTCTTAAAACGAAAAAGACAAAAAAAAAATCCGGAACATGTCATCTTTAGATATATAAAACAAACAATTCAAATTACTTTTTTTTAACAAGGCTTAAATTTACTGATTATTAAAATATATCTTAACCGGAAACCCGGCAAAATTTAGGCAAATTGCAGAATTTTTATGGAGGAACTTTCTGAATACTGAAAAAATTATTCACCATTTCAGGCGTAACTTTGATTTTAACAATTTATATTATTGCCAATATTTACACTTCTGTAAAACTATACATCTTTTTATGTAAGTAACTATAAACATAAAAAAATTCTTGTCTCTTGTTTTATTTCACACATAATCAAATGTACTTTAAAAGTGAAAATAATAAAACAGAACTTGGAAAAAAGAAAACTTGTCATAGAAGGAGAGGGGGGAAAATGAAAATAAAAAATTGACATGCCAATTTAATATACATTATTTCAAAATTCCACGTTAAAAAACAAATCACTAACAATAAAAACCACTTGATTTTTTAAAATTATCATCGTTTAATGGATTATGACAATGCGCTAAACGTCAAGTACTTGAATTACATTTTAACTCAGCCGGTATTCTTATTATAAAATAGTAAGACAAGATATAAAAATCGATCATTGAAAAGTTCATGACTGAAACGAACTTACTTATAATTTATATAATTCAAGGATTCAAATCAGGAGTAGGAACCATGTCAAGATTTCTCATTTGAAAAAAAAAGCGATTGTTCTCGTTCTCTCTCTCTCTCTCTCTCTCTTCAAGCTTTCGCGCACACGCTTCCGCAACTCAGTTTCGTGATCGTGCGACGTACTTGATAAGGTGGAGGTTACAGACAGGAAAGTGGCACGATCGAATAGGATTCAGAGCAACGTACTTTTGTTGAAGGCTTGCCTCAAAACACCTGCTGAAAACTTTATCGCTGATAGTAAAATTTTTTTTATCATTCTTTATCGTTGGGCTTTTATTGAATCGACTGATTTTTATCTATTACGAAACAACAAGCCTTTCTTTTTATTGATATACCGATAGAGGATTACTCAATTTCCACAACTGACGCATCTTTTAAGACGTTCGGTAAGGAAAAGCTTAGAATCAAATCAATCATTGATTTATGAGCCTTTTTTTATCATCACGAAAAGGAAATTTCTTTTTCATAAAGCTTTAGCTCTAAGAAAAGCAACAAAGTAGTCTGCTCTGCATCATGAATAAGAGACCTCTCATCATTATATTTCATAATCTTGAAGATAAGAAAAAAAGTACGAAGTTATACATATCGAGATTATATTTTATTTCTTCGCTTTTATTAATTAATTTTTCTTGGAGCGATATAAGGCACTTAAAATAGTTCCACCTCTTCACATAGAATCATGGATTATTTAAAATTCCACCGAATTCTTTTATATTATCCATTGTTAAAAGTTTAATTTTCAAGGCTTTTCTTTTTAAAATCTATGAAGATAAAATTTATAGTGATTGAAGAGATTAAATAATGTAAGAAAAAAATGCTTTTGCAAATAGTAGCCTTGATTTATTTTATGGAAGAGAAAATTTTATAGAAATGCTTAATAACTGATGATATTATTTTTACTTTCTTATCTTTAAATTGGTAAGAAAAGTGGCATTTTTGAGGGCATAATAATAGCGCTCGATTACCGAATGATGTCATCGCTCTTCAGATAAAGAGAACAAGCAATGTTGTCACAGTTGTTCAAGCTCGCGCTCGAGATAGTACCTGGAACGTAGAGGCAACCGAAAGTACCGGAGTTGTAACTGGTATATAGGACGGCTTTAATAGAAGGTGTTACCATTTCAAATATTTTTTTTTTATTTAAAGATTTACCAATGGATCATGGAAATAAAACTCGCAACTTTGATGCAATTCTTTTGTATCACTTTGTTCATTTAATTTGTGGAACAAATAGCTCCGCAGTAATTCGTTTGTATTTTTTGGGACATATAAAGAATCTTGCGGCTTTAATGAGATTAATAACATGATTTTCTGAATCGGAGAATTTCTGCGGTATGATACAGCGTATAATTTAGTTAACTGCACTGTAACTTTGTAGATTAAACACGTATACACACACAGAGACACATACACAGACACACACATACACATACATACATACACGCACATACACATACACACACACACATACAGATACATACATACACGCACATACACATACATACACACACACATTCTCTGTTGAGGATATATATTTATTTCGTAAAAAAAATATTTGACGTTTTAATCACAAAGTCAATTTACGATATAATAAGTAAAACTCTTTGTATTAAATGGAAGAATGTTATGTTTTAATTAGTGATGGATTTAGACAACTGCGGCGCTGAAGAGAGAGCATTACGATGCTTCCTCTTTCATATAGTTTGCTTGATCAATTTAATTTCATTGTTTCAATGTATTTAACATTTAAATCATTAATAAATCATAATATGTGAATGATTTATTTTAGGTAAATTTTTTAGCAATGATTAATTTTTATTATTATTTATCTATCTATTATGATTCGTAACTCGCTACATCCATATTTGTAAACAATATTATTAAAGCAGACGTTCAGCATTTTTAAATATTGCAATGAGTAAGTGAACTTAATAAAATATACGGGAACTTGATCAATTATTCTTGACCAAGTGCTAATATTATTCTACTATTTTTGTGTTTTTTAAAAATTATTTATTTAGCAATTCGACTAAAAGAATTAAATCGGCCTGCCTGAAGCTCATTCTCAGCTTTGTGGCTCAAAGCAGCCGCCTAGTCGAAAATTCGCCTCTTATTTAACATAAAGATAACAAAGACATGACACTTTTTTTTAGAATTATTATTCTATTCTCCTCCTCTGTGTACTTTTACTTATTTATTTACACTCTTTATTTCTAATATTAAAATAAATTTGTAGCAAAACAAAACGAAGGAAATACACTTCTGTTGCATCACGTTGTTCATTTAATATATGAAACAATAGCTGCGCAATAAATCGTTGGTATTTTATTGGGGTATATTAAGAATCTCGACAAATATACGATATTGAAATTCAATGTATGTCTTCAACCAAAAAAAATGTGCAATTACTCTAATCCCATCAAAGTTTTCAATTTCATTACAAAATTAAAAGGTGATTACCAAAACAGGTTTTTATTTGTATTTTGTAGATAAATGTGAAGAATATAAATTTGGATGAAAGGCTGTTAATTTTTAAAGAACACCAAACACACATTCACCAAATTTTCTTGCAAGAAAAATCAAATATATTTTTTAAATATAATTAAAATTATATCAAACGAAATTATTTCATATAACATCAAACATAAAGCTAAAATTATTTTTTTTAAAGAAGTACTGTTTTTATATGTTATTTGAATTTTGCTTTCCTTTGTACTTATTTCGCTACTCATCGATAAAGATAACATTGAGAGTTTTTTTTTAAATTTATAAATCATTAAATACATTTGGGGCATTAATTTTGAAGATAAATCTGCTGCTAATTGAATTGAGGAATTCAGCGTCATCTAACAGAATTAATGAAACTGGTATAACGTGGTTTTACATTTTATATAATTTTTCTGCTTTTTAAAAGATTCACTATAAAACGCAAACTTCTTAACAATTTTTCGGATTCATATAAATAATTATTTATAATAATTGTTTGGATTAATCATTTGTAAGATGATAATATTTTTTCAGCAATAATAAAAGTACTAATTTTAGAAATACAAATACCTTTTTAGACAAATTAGCAAATTTAAGGATCAACATAGCTTTATAGCAATTGCACATATACCAAAATATTATTACGAATTTGTAAAGTCGCTTCCCTGCCATGTTAGTCTTATAACAAGAAAGAAAGATTTACAGAGATTTTTTAGGGATACTAATCTAAAGAATCTCAGATCTTGGCTACACATTTTATGACTAGCGATAAAAATTAATGTTCTTTAAAAAATATGATTTATGGTTCTATCTCTATTAGGACACGAATTCTAAAGATTCATCTATAGAATCCCTTTGCTATCACTCTTTATAGAGAAGTATATAATCTCAGAGAAAAGCCCAAATGATTTAATATCTCTCGAATTCTGTTCACAGAGCGAACTGTTAACCTATGGTCACTGAACGTTATTAATGCTGTTTAATTAGAGATTTATGATGTCTACTTATAATGTCAGTTTTCATAATATCTGTTGAATAAAGCGTCATTTTCCTTTATGCATCCAACGGAAAGATTTCTGTGTGAATAGGCTACGGTTTCAGGCCATGTGAACAATGTGTTAATTCAGTGCTCTGAATTAATAGTTTAGCAAGGAAATGAATTATTACCTCATGTGACAATCTTAGATTTTTCTTCCCTGATGAATTGAAAAGTTCTACGCCATTGATTTCAATTGCATTTCGTTTAATAGACAGATATTTTGGGACTATCGAAAGGCATAAACTTGAATATAAACCTGTTTATTGAGAGAGCTTTTTTACTAACTTTAATTATTTTATTAGTAAAAATTCATTAGGGATAATAAGTTAATTTACATAAATGAATGACAAAGTAAAAATAAACTTGATATCAATAATCCATGACCATGGCAAATAATCTTAACTTGAATACACTTTAGAGTTTAGATATGAAATACATTATCTTACATGATCGTAAATAGAATTGAATTTGCAAACTGAGTAGGCAGTTTTATACATTGAGTATGCACAAAAATTAAATTCCAAGTTCATGTGACTAACATTTTCGGATTAAAATATACATTCGCATCTAGATTTATGTAATTTCACATAATCTTAATTCAAATTATAATTTCATCCCTTAGATTTGTCAAGAATGGCGTTGTACGGGGATTATCCCTGTATATCAATAACATTATTAAAAACAAAAAACAAAACGGTCTACCAATCTTTGCTGATATCGTAGTTTTATTAGACATTTAAATCCAAGTTGTCACCCAAATTTGGAAGAATTATTTATCACAAATAAGGTTTTGACTAGAAAGGTCTCAGCTTTAAGAGGCCGGGGGGGGGGGGAGTATAAATTACTATTAAGTCTTACTCAAATTTCTAAATAACATAGCTTCAGGGTTGCATATCTTTGTTTAATACCCATAACAAAGCATTCACCAGCAAATCAGAAATGACCAGCATTCATTTGAATCGACTTATTACTCGGTTAGTGTGCTCGAAAGATCAAGCAACTAATAATAATCAAGCAGACACTCTCGGTTCAGAACGTTGTAAGATAACGTTGTGGCACGCAGTCAATACGCCCAGTGTCTTGAAGCGTACGAAGGCGTCAAGTTAAAAACAGCCTTTGTTTTTCATGTTACTTTAATGTTAATAAAATTGTTTTCCAAAATTTTATTTCAGATGTTAAACATAAGCCATTTTCTCTTTTATAATCACTCCATAAACACGCTTATAGATATTTGCACGATTAGGCTTTTTGCGGGCTTGATAAAATTTATGCCTCCACCATTTGATGAAGGCAGAAACTAAAAAAAAAAATGTGTTCCTTAGCTTTTTAGTGAATTAAAGAATTTACAAGTTTCCAAATTAGGGATTTGGTTCATGATATCAAACTAAGATCCAACGATTTAAAAATTTAATCCATTTTAAACCATATGGAAAATATTTTTGTTAAAGTTTTCCAAAAAATATCTCAAATTCAGAAAAGCTTCCTCAGGAACTTCCTAAGCATGATCCAGTATTTCTAGCTCCAAAAAGAAAATGAAATTCACTGACTTGTACAAGATTTTTGATAATTATCTTTCAGTTACGAGAAGACACGTTGACTCGTAATTACTAATGCAAATATGAAGCTTTTTAACATTTATAAACTGTTCCTTATCTCAACTCCAGAAGTGCATTGCATTTTGAGCATGCATTTTGCATAATTCATGTTACTTTTCTTTATTTCTGTTAATTTCACCTCAAATTTTACTCTGGTATTGAAGATAGTTTCTTATTTATCTTTACTCTATTATTGAAAATCAAGTTAAATAATATTGACTTTTATAAATAAAATCAAATTAACAATAGTTACTTCAATTAATTATTTTTTATTTTTAATTAATATTTGAACAATTTCCTTGTGTTTTACAATACCCTTTCCTAAATCAAAAATTTAAAAATTTTCTTTACTGGAATGACATTAAATAAACTTTTTTTTATTAATATAAATATACAAATTAAGTTTAACACCAGCCTAATTTTAATGAATAAGGTCAAAAGCCTCCAATTACAGTACGATACACAAAAATTCCTATACCTGCCGATTGTAAAGCAAATAGATTAAATTGTTTCGCGAAATTTTATTGCTATACTATATTTAATAATTTTTCTTGTTTTAGTATCGTTAAAGAGAACTTCCTTATAATTCTTTTAAATCTAAGAAAATTTGCAAACAGAACCCTAAAGTTGAAATGGAACATCATATAATGATAGACACATATGAAGTACTATATTTTGGGGTATTCTCCTTTAAAAAGTTATGTTACATACATTATCTATATACGAGATATTCATTTTAATCGTGGCCTAAGAGCTAATTTCTAATCTTTCCGTGATAAAGTACATACTTCCATTTGGAAAAATGTTCAAAATAGTGTAAAATAGTGTAAATAGTAGTATAATAGTGTAATTTGCATGCGATGCGCATTTAAAAAGTCTATAACTCGGTCAACGATGAGATTTTTTTATCACAAATTTTAGGGCATCAATAATATTTTATTAAATATGACTGATAATATCGGGGAACCATATAAAAAGTTAGAATTTGTAACTTATTCAGAATTGCTTTTATTGATTCAAACAACATAAAAGATAATTTTTCTTGAATTTTAAATAATTTTTCTTCGGATTTCAGGATTTGAAGACTATGGCTCGAGATCCGGATCCGACGAAGATTCACCATGTCTGCTATCACAGGTCAAATAATTTCAGGCTAGAGTGGGATTTGAGGAGTGATTCTTATATTTGTGTTGAGGAAGTTTGAAGAGTTTAAAGCCAGCTCATTTCTATCTTCATCATCTAACATTACTTCAGAATTACGAGACCAGAGCCAAATAGTCCTCAAGTAACTAACTCAAGCAAGATACTGATATAGCTAACAAAATTTGAAATCTAAAAAAAAGTAATTTCGGCGATATTTTTTAAATCCAAATTTATCTGTATAGCATTAAAATTATTTTAATTAAGTTATTTTGGATTAATTTCTAATCTTCCGGGGAAAAAAACTCGATAACCTTGGGTGCGATTTAACTATGCAAAGTAAAAGAATTTAATACAAATTCATTAAGTAAAAAGAAATAATATCTAAGCACTTTGTGCATTCAAGGTTTTTTTGTTTGTGTGTGTATGTGTGCGTGTGCGTAAATCCAAATATTTTGTGAAATTTGGGACGAAATTATAATACTTTTATTGGTTAAAGATATGTCTGTATCCAAGTAAGGCATTTTTTTCTTCAATATCAGTAATTGTTAATTTCAATAGCACTAATTGAATAAAAGGGTTTTTCTATGGTTGAAAAAGTGTAATAGCCCTGGAAGTCTCTTTTGAAATTATGTTAATATAAATTATACAAAATATAGTTTTTAACATTGATACTTATTAAAAATATCATTCAGGAATACGTTCGAATGCATTTTGATTCTATAATTTCAAAGAATCGACTTAAAACTCGCGAAATAAAACTGCGGAATGAAGGAAAATTCTTTTTATCCTTTCTATTCTGACATTATTTCTATCAAATTTATTTTGAGCTTTTAATCGATATGCTATGTTCGTTTCAGTATTCTGAGACGACCACTTTTCGACGATTCTATTTCATTAAGGGGAGAGACGCGGATGGATGAGGGCCTTTCCGGACCTTGATTTTCACTACATTAGAGACTATTTTGTTCAATTTTTTTCACGCGTATGTGAATATCGCATCGTTTCTGACCGTATTATTTTAATTCAGTCTGCGAGTAATC
This sequence comes from Argiope aurantia, assembly GCA_026543865.1. Classification (NCBI taxonomy): domain Eukaryota; kingdom Metazoa; phylum Arthropoda; class Arachnida; order Araneae; family Araneidae; genus Argiope; species Argiope aurantia. The sequence goes on from JAPMOR010107054.1 coordinate 504,154, forward strand.
CGAATTTATTTTATTGTTAAATGTAAACATTCTGTCCTTTCATCTTTCCTCTCACCCCTATTTTGACGAATTAAACCTATCCTAACGCATGGGCACAAACGCTTTGGGTTTTACAATCCGTTGTCAAACAATAATTATTTTCATTAAAATGAATGACGAAAGTGTTTTAAAAACAGATCTCTAAGTAAACAATTTTTTTAAATTTTTTTTATTAAAAATTTTATTTGGAAAGTCATATTCTAAAAAGAACAAAAAAAAAAAAGCAAAATGAAAAATAAATTTTAAAAACAAAGGGAGGAAATTTCGTTTGTCTACTGGTTTTTTAAAAGCTGCTATTTGAAAGATTTACCAGTTCTTTATTATTTGATTTTTTTAAAATTTGTTTCCAAACTAATTTTACAATATATAACCCATTATGCAATTCTGTCGAACATTCCAACTAAACTTCTTTTCGTATGAAACCAGACAGATTGAATTGAACTGAACAAGCTTTATCAGCTTTGTCGGAACTTAGCGATTAGTCAGTAATCTTTGTTATCGAATTTTCTTCGTTCATTTCGATAAGCAATATCACTAACTAAGATATCAAATTCGCCATGTATGTTGCACGAGATGTGCACGTGAATTAGAAGAAAAGCAAAAGAATTAAGAAAAGGCAAAATGAAATAGAACAATGAGGGAATTATTAAAATCTCATGTGAATCGTTTTTTTTTTTTTTTTTTTTTTTTTTTCTCTTCTCGTTTTATTCAAGTAATCTGAAGCGAGTACTTTTTGTGTAGGAAGTGGCACTGATACGAACATGCTATCTTTTTAAAATAAATTATACAGATAAATAAATCTTATCTTCCGCTGATTAAGAATTTAAAAAGTTTAACTTCACACACCGTTCGCAACAATAAAATCTTTTTATCAGGAAATAAATACTTGAAAATAATATTTTAATCTTTAAAGTAAACAAAATATTTTGATCCATAATTCTATCCTTTCTTTATTGTAAGGAAAAAATAACAAAAACAAGGGCTGTAACATTTTTGTGCATTAGCGGGCGAATTAAATCCAGGGGGATCATTTAAGAATAAATGAAACAGTTGTAGAATTAATCATCAGAACAGTTTTCTTCCTTTTAATTTTTAATATCTAAACAATAATTTCAAAATGTACATAATGCAAAACAAATACAACATTGCTTCCATCAATTTTAAAAAATTGCGTAACTTTGCACACACACACATATGTTCTTGATGTACCATTTTACTTTAGTTTCCATTATTCAGTGAAGATAAAATTAATACATGTATATATGTGTTTCAAATTTAAAATTTCCTGCTATATTCTAAATTCACAGAAATACGACAGATACAAAACCGGAAGAAAAAAATTATTCTTTCATAAATTTTTCATTATTTAAAAAAAATATCGACAGGAGTACGAGACTAAAATTGTATTGTTGACATTAATTTAAACTATTGTTAGTATAGCTTAACCATTTGAATTATATGTCAATAAATTGTGTTTAAAAAAGTGGACGATGTTTGATTTTTATACTAAAGAGTAACCAAAAATTTATTTAAAAAATAATTTTAACGATGCCATCTTTAAATCTACAACGTTAAAAACAAATAGGTGTCTATGAGGTTATCAGTTGACACTCTGCATTTCGAACCGTTAAACCAAGATCCTTACAAATTTGGCACAGATATATTTTGAAAGACGGGTATCTATATTTCGGAATAATTTCTTTTTCATTTTGAAATTTTGTTAAGAATTTTAATTAATTAATTTTTTTAGTAAATGACCTTTTTGCCTGTAACATTTCAGAGTAAAAAATAATTTTTTGCATCATCTTAAAATTCAAAAAATTATCTTTTTAATAATACTATTTTGGATGTTGCCTTATTTTTTGCCCTAATTTTAATAAATTATCAAAAATATTTTTATACATAATTTTCAACAATATTATTTATTGTTGCAGTGAAATTCAAACCGTTTTCATTGTTTATATAAATATTTAATAACGTTTTTTTTCAATCTTTGAAAGCTAATATCCTAATGGAATTTGCTTCCTTTTTTATTTCATCAACTTTTCTGTGAAATCTAATCCGAAAAACTTTTCTTTCTGCTAAATTCTCACAACAGTATTTTTTTTTTTTTTTTGACGGAACACTCGATCTTATTGGATTGCAATAACTGACGTTACTTTATTAAGAGAATCGTGAATATCAAATTTTACCTAAGTGATGAAAATGAAACAAGATCTTTATTCTTGGCGAACAATCTGGTATTGAATGGGCTCATTTATAAATAAACATAAGAGATTACAATGTATCGGATATCCCTATGAATGTAATCCAAATGAATAACCATGTAGTTTTGAAATGTATATTTCTTATATAGAAAATGAAAAGAAAGAAATAATTTGCACAATAACTGTTTGAAGATTCCTGCATTGCTGAATTCAGTTTTTATTTCAGTTTGAAAATTTGTTGAGATACATAAAGTGAAGAAAAACGATTTGATTTTTTTTAGTGATGCACAGTTTATACACAGGCGATTTAGGGTCAACAAAATTTGCCCTGTATTCATGGAATTATATAAGATTAATTTTTATTACCATAGTTTCCCTGCTGTTCTAAATCAAATTTCCTTAAGTAGATAGTTACATAATGTATTTATTCAGTTAATTTAAAGCAATTATTTTTCTAAATTTTAAAAAGGGTAGACGAATTTAAATATTATTCGTAGCATATAAAATATTCCAGTAAAATTCAAATACAGTCACGAACAATTTTAAAATAGATTACTTACCGTAATTGTAACTTCAAGATCTGAATTCTGAGAGTGTATGTTAGAATTTCGGACAACAAATATTTGATTCATTCCTCTGAAAACATCTTCAGAAAAATCGGATGATCCTTTAAAGTAAACAGATTTATCAAGAGAACATTCTTTTACACTATTTTTATCTGACGCAATGTGATGTGACCAATTATTTTTCTCTCTTCTATACAGCAGATCGTAAACAGATCTATAAGAAAAGAAAAGCGCGCAGCCGTATCATGATACGTACAAAACAAGAATCCCTTTCCTCCTCCCCCCTTCCTCCTTGAGGAAGAACAACTAGTGGATATTACTGTACATCGATTGTTCAGTGAAAAACAGAAAGTGAAGTAACATATCATCTTATTAATGATGAATTGTCCTTGTAGACGAAACTTTTCAAGGTTAAAAATATGGTCTAAGGTGACACGCCATGATTAGAATATGCGACTCTTTTAAGTAATTTTATTGAGTTGAAAATCTATGCTTTTTTTTTTTTTTTTTTTTTTACGGAATAAAGGAAAATTTTATTAACTGTTTCCTTTCAGATTCTTCTTCATCTGAAAAACGAGGTATAGCACTATGTCACAATTATGTACATGGTTACAAATAATTTAGTAATAGATTATTTATTGTACTTACTGCTTCCAGATCAAGTTGAATTTCTAAAAGTGCATTTATAATTCCGTGAGTGTATACGACAACCGTTTATATAACAATTCATCATCAACAGAATGACGATGAAAAATTGTTTGTTGTTCGTCAAACATTTTCGCAAAGATTTCACAAAAATATATGACAAAGCAAATATTGACTTTTAACTTAATAATAATTCTAATACATAATAAGCATTTCTTTTAAAAAATTATTATTATTTCCTTATTTAAATTTTTGGATGAACCGAATCTTTAGTGTGTTCCTGTCAGCTACAAATTTGCCAAGTTCACTGTATATGCAAATTAAATGAACTATTATTTCCTTGTATGCATGTTTCAGAAAAAATCGTAGCAATCGAATTTCCTATTTTAAATTAAAATCGTTTCTAATAAAACCGTTTTTCTTTTTTTTCTCCTCAAAAGACTTGCATGAGATTGCAAGCAGCTTGGTGAAATTTCATTAAAAAAGCACGGAAATTTCGTTATAAAAGCATTGAAATTTAATTAAAATTCATGAAGCAACTTGCAATTTCATTAAAACCCAAAAGCTGTTCTCTCCCTCTTTTATTTTTGTTTTATGTTTTTATTTCAAGACTAACAAAGCATAACGTGGAAGTATTCATAGAACAAAAAGCAAAGAGTTATAACAAGCTTTATAAATTGTTAATATTTTTTTTTATCCTTAAGAACTTCGAGAAGAAAATAAAAAAATATATTACTACGAGAAGCATAGAGTAAAATATATAATTACCTAAATTACAAAAGTTATATTGATTTTTACTATTTTAAGAAATATGTTTTGTTACTTTTTTGCCACTTTTTAATGCCCAAATCTCTTTCAGTAAAAATAAACAAATCAGTATTTCAATAGCTATTAACAGATAACGCACAAACGGCATGAAAAATCATCATTTGAAGGTTACGATTTTAAAAGTTACCTGACAAAATCACGTGAAATAAGAGTGACCAAAATTGCAGGAAATTCGTAGTGTTCACATGCAGCATTCACGAGGAAGCTGTTATGCAGGTAAAAAAACTTTAAACGTAAACTGTGGATGAATTTTTTAAAACCATATTTCTTCCACAGATTAAGTTTAGAAAATGCAGTTATTTTTCCTTTTATATTTTCTTTCTGATAGGTAAAAATGTTTTTAAAAAATGTTATAAATTTTGTCTGTTTTAACCCGGGCTGCGTGATTCTTTAAAATCACTATTTAGATGCGATGTTGGTAAACAAGTTCAAAAATTTTTTAAAGAAAGCGAACTGTTACTATGTGCTACAGGACAATTATATGATATAATAAAAATCTGCACCCGTAAAAGTAAACTCTCTAAACAGCGAAAAACGTGGGATGCAACAGAAAATGAACTGATTGGCAACCCGCGGAAATCGCGGGATAAGCAGCTGGAGGGTTAACTACTATTATTTTTTATTGTGATTTGTGAGTAAATTTTCACTATCAAAAAGAAAAGTCCATTTGATAACAAAATTTCTACACACTATTAATTCTGTTCAGTGCATTTTTGGATGATATTTTAGACTTTTTCATTTCATGCAACATTTTTATGCAAAAATTTTAAATGCTCTTGACGATTAGATTAGCATTTCTATAAAATTAGCAAATATATGATCAAATAATTTCCTCGTTATTACCTTTCATTTGTAAAAAAAAAAAAATCCACCCCTCCTTTCAAAATCGAGGTTATTTATATTCGGAAATCCATTAACATCCAATTAATGAATTTTTCTCATAATTCATACTTTACTTCACAATATTTCTTCTTAATAATTAAACAAGACTGCAATTGAGTATTTTTAATTCTGAAAAAATCTTGAAGAACTTTATTAGATGAACAATTTATATCAATTTACAATAGCTCATTACATCATGCCAAGTAAAAATCGTGGTACATGAAATGTAATTCGTGGCAGATCTCCTTGTACTTAAAAACTTTTCCTAGTAAGGGAATTATATTTAGTCCGTCATAACTCTGTCGTAATTTCAATCAAACAAATGCAATAATTATCAAAGACAATGGTGTAATCGTTATTAGCTTATTTGTCTGAGGTTTTCTGAACGACTGATTTATGTTTATGTTACAGATAGAAAAAAACAAACGAATTCGTCAGAGTCTGTGTTGTCTACAACTTTTCTGAGAAATACTTACATGACCGCAGAGCAAGTGAGGCCAAAAACTAGTGCCGAAATTTTCCATGAATCAACTTATAAATTGATTCGTGGAAAATTTCGGCCTGCACCTCGTATCTTTCGAATTTCATCTACTTTATTTATTGTTATATTGTGGAAGACTGTAATTACAATTTTTAACAAGTGATAGTTTTTAGTCAACTAAAATTCTGATTATTTTGTCGCTGTTCTAAATGCTAGATATCTAAAATACTTCAACTATCGGTTTACAGATTAACTATTTGCTAAAGTAACTTTTAGAATTAAGACGAGAAGTTAAAAATTTTTCACGAAGAAATTAAAGATATCATTGTGCGTAATACAAAACAATGCAAAAAATCTTTATTAAAATTTTAATTATTAAACAAAAATTACTATAAGTTAGCTTATTTATCTATATGGTAGTAATTATATATTTTGAGACAATTTTGACATTAATAACAATTAAAGCTTTGCAAATTGCTGACAAAACGTTAAATAAATGAAAAATTAATTGCAGAAAGAATAATTGTTCTCTGTTGTGCAATACTATACACAAAATGAAATGTTAGAAGTTTTCACGTTTGTTCTTTCCAAAAAGAAATTTTAAAACTTATTAAACTTTCCTTTTGAAAGAAATGAAAGTTGAGTTTAGTATTTTAAAAATAAATCCGTAAATTGACACGAACTCCTCTTTAAATAAAACTATAAATGAGGTAATCAACAAGCTTTAGAATTAAATCAAAATACGCATCTTTTTTAAAGAATGTAAAAGAAGTTTTAATAAATGATTTATGATCACTGCTGATATTTTTAATGGTAAATTAAAGATCAGTAAGAAATAAAATGTATAAAAATTGACATTTCGTATTGAGGATTGAAAAGGAGGTCCTGCCTTCTATTTTTTTAAAAAATATCCCCAAAATATATCTTTTATGAATTCCAGAATTTATAATTTCAAGGAGAAAAGCAGCTATCTGCTTAATAAAAAATATAATCTTTCTAAAACAGAAAAATATAAAACTTGAAATCAAATCCATGTTAATCTAATCATATTGAACTCCGGTCTTTAGATGTAATTGTAATGTACTATTGTTCCTCGGGAATTAAAATAAAAATATTAATTTTAAAACATATTTGAAAAAAAAAAAAACGCTTTTTTTATTTGTCTTTGAACATCACCGCACGATAATATTTAAAGATTGATTAGTTTATATTTATTATTTTTTAAACTTAAATTTCCTTATAGCTACAATAATATTCGCACAAAATAGCGAATTTCATTTCATTTCCGTGCACACGTATATAAACACAATACCAAAACAATAAAAAGTGCTTTTGTAAACTATATTTAAAAATATTTTTTAATTTATTAAAAATATAAAAAATTAATAATACTAAATAGAATTAATACTAAAAAAATTAATACTAAAAAAATTAATACTAAATAGAATTAATACTAAATTGATGTTTTATACAAAAATATACTCCGAAGTTACCGAAGAAAAGCATAAGAATTTTTACTAACTACTCAAATTTTGAAAAATCATTTCTGCGTGAGTTTTTGTTACACCAAAAGTAACTAAAAAAAATGAGACTTGGTAGCTTTAAATATATTGACTTACTCTTTAAAACATTTTGTAAAATTTTTATCATTGTGCTAAATATGATGCAATTTACAGATAGTAAAAGCACATTAAAAAAAAAAGACTTATTTGCGTTATTTTTACAATGCAATCAATCTTTATGTAAGACAACAAGTATTTATATATCGATTCACGGTTAAAAATTTAAGTAAAACTTTTTCTTATTTTGCTTTCTATAATTACTGAACTAGAATATAAATAAGAATCCATGGAGTGCTTACGTTAAGTGCTTTTAAAGTTAAATTTAAGAGAGCGTGATTAAGAGACACATCCATTATTTATATCTATTCTCGTAATCTGGAATTCGAATGATTAGCAGTCAGTCTTTTATCGACAAATTTCGTATTTTATTATCCCTAAAGAGATGGCATCTGAGCAGCAATCCTCCACTCCAAACTTTCAAACATTACCAGATGAAGTACTTCGTATTTTCGCAAACGATAGCAATAAATACTTATACTTTTACAAATATGTTTTTAGTCTGCCTGCTATGTGATTTAAAAAATACAAATAGTCATCTGTTTTTCAAATGGCCAATACGGGGGGGGGGGGTAAGTATTTCGAGATTCTTTTTATTCAAAAAGAACTAATCCATATTGAATAAGAATTAATTTTTGTTGCATTTATCTTATAATAAACACATTTTCTTTAAATAATGTGTCATTTTAAGATGATTTTAAAATATTTAATCTAATGTTTTTTTTAATCTAAATTATTTAAAAACCTCTCAATAATGAGTTATGGAAATTGGTTTATTAGACGGTATAGCTCAAACTGAACAAATTGAACTAATAGGCCTCGTCACCATTTATGCAGTTCTCAAAGTTTTATTTGCTGATGCATTGAAAGTACAAACCATTCAGATTTTATTTCGGGGCGAGAGCACCTCGAAAAGAGGATGAGATGCTTCCAGTATGGTGGTTGGATCTCGCCACCTTGGAAGGTACACAAAAGTAGATACTTCCCCTTGGAGGTACCTCCACTCGATAACGGGACGTACTTCCTTCGGGAAGGGTTGAACCGTGGCCGGTGGTGGTCCTTAGGATTCAACCACAATTCTCGCCAGTATTGTTGTTGCGGCGATCCGGTCATTCAGTTATCCGTCTGCCTTCGGGCGGGTCGGAGAGCCAGTGATAAGACTTACTCTTTATCAGGATACTAAGGCACCTAACTGGTTCATCCCATTTGGGTTCAGTATTTTAAGAAACTTTTACATTGTTGTTGCTTTGTTATTTCGGCTTAGTCTACACTGTAAATTCGTTTTTCTATTAATTTACACTTTTCAAAGAATTCTTGTAAATTTTTAAAGTAGTTTTCGTCTACCTCCTTGTTAAAATCATCCATACAATTTATAGTTGTCGGTTTGGTATGGAAAGTGCTCTTAAGTAATAACAAAAGCAATCTTTATTGGCTTTTGTCGATTTATTCAGAAAATTTTTAGGTAGTTGTAATAGGTAAAATTGCACGCCATCTTTTGGTTGTTCAAAATGGACGATTTCATAAAAGAGGCTGGTGTTCAGCTTCAAAGAATATTTAGACAATTTTTGATATTTGTAAATTGAATAAACCAGCTTCCATTCAATTTAAATTTCAATATCAAAATATGAAAATCAATTTAAAAGTACATTTAAAGCAGCCACTGAAATGGTTTAACAAGGGAGGGCGAAACATCAGAGGAGTAGGAAGTTTCTTTGGAATCCCTGAATCTGCTTTATGCTAGACAAAATCCTACAAATTAAACCGTTTCAGTGGCTGCTTTTAAATGAATCTAGTTCTATAATTCTTTATTAGTATGCCGCGCATAATTTCGAAGTATTTATAAAATTAATAAAATACTCACTAGTTAAAATACTTTTTCACACAGATATTACCGCACAATTATCATAGTGCGCGGTATTACTTCATATAGAATTTATTCATTCAGACACACCTGATTTCTATTAAGAATGGTTAAATTGATTCAAAAATTCTAATCTAATTCTGTTCTAATGAAAAAAAAATGCCAAGGTGGCAATATTTAAAAAAGGAATTTTTTTTATTGTTGCTTTCAAACGGAGGCTTGTCTTAAAAATTGAAGTTCCGAAATTCTAAACGAAACAACGATTCCTTTGAATATCCGGGAATTCTCTAATAGTATTGAGACATTAGAAAGTTGGGGGGGGGTATATTAGAAAGATGTTGAGATATATTCCTTACATGTCCTCTGGGAAATATTCAAAGCCATCTACTTTTATCTAATGACACAGCTGTGTGTCGAATAACCTACTACTATTTCTTTTTTTTCCCTACACATATCTAATACTTAAAACGTATTATACGACAGCTATTATGATATGTTATTTCGTATGGTATGTATTTATGCATGATTTTTTTTTCTTTTTGAATAATTGTGTTTATCCTATGAAGTAAAATAAAGTAAAAGCACATAACTTTATGGAGAAGTATTAAAGTATAAAGATTTACAAAGGATAAATAATATAACATAACGCAATTCGTAATGTGTACTTTATCTCAATCTATATGCATCTATAAAAAGGAATGCTTGTCATATAAGTTCTGTTACATAAACCTATAATTTTTTTCAAATCTTGATGTGTCCTAGCACATGTGCTGTTCAAAATAAGAGGAAAGTCACCTAAGGACTTTTCAAAATTAATTAAAATATGCAATTAAAGATTAAGCAAGTTTTTGGTGTTTTTCTGTTATATCTTCCAAAAATATAATCTCACAAAAATGATTTTTACACTGTTTTAAAACTCAAAAAAATCTTTCTCATGATACCAATTCTGTATATTCTCCCCTGTAATTTTGATAATTCTTTTGAATTTAATTTCATATACGATATGTAACAATGCTTTAATTGTTATAATGAAATTCAAACTAATTTCAGTGATCAATAAAACCATTCAATCGTCTGCTATTGCAAATGCGAAAATAATGATAAATTTTTTTTTGGACATTAACTGCGAAGTAGGATTTTCATTTCCCTTTTTATGTCATAGAATATACACTATTTAATTTGCATGCGTAGGTGGACTGATTTCATGAAATTCTTATTTTTCAATCATATCAAAAATTAAGATGATATGTATTAAAATATAGAATCAAATAAATGAATTCCATATTAATAATTTAATTGCCAGGAGAGCGAATATTCCATGCTATAGTTGCCAAAAAAAGTTAGTTAAATATAAAAATAACTCCGTAATGCACACATAATAGTTTTGCAGAAATTTTCATAACATTCGATTTCTGGTTTAATTTATTTGAAATATTTAAGATGAATTTTATTGAATTATTTTTCAATATTTTTTTACATGATAATGTTCAATAAGTTAGGTGATGTGCGAGAAGTTTCACGGTATGCTCCAAGTCAGAGATTCTTAATTCCTAGACATTTATTGCTATTTAATTGGGGGGGGGGAGCTTTACAATACAACAACATAACAAAATGGTTGTGTTTAAAATTTATATGAATGCATAAAAAGAATAGTATTTTAATTATATATTAATAGTGAGGAAAGAAGGAAGACGGTTGATAGTTGCATTGTAGAAATTATGGATTCAATTTGAATCGCACAGGTTATGTTGATGTAGTTTTGAAACAAATTGTTCAGTGGGATAGTTGCATATCAAGCATCTTGGTCTTCTTAATCAATAATGAGTGTTAGCTTAAGTTGTGTAACTTGAGCATATTTTCATTAAAAAAATTATAATTGTGTTTTTGTAATAGGAAATTATAATTTTGAGTTTCTTTTTTCATTTAAAATTTATTCATACTGAATATTATACCTTTGAAGACAAACCTTAAACAAGTTATTATTTAATTTTGACAAATAATTTTTTGTTATCATTGAACTAATATATGTTAAAAACTTTTTATCAGTAAATGGACCATTTTATTTTATAATTTGTCTTCTTTTCAGATATTGTAATGGAATAATTATTTTATTTTGAAAATTTTTTACATTATTAAAAGGGAAAAAAAAGAAGCATTTGAGTAAAATAAACACACAACATTTGGTGATTTTTATATTTTTATTAATAAATAGATAGTATATTACAATTGTAAAAAACAAATAAAAAATACTAGTATATCCTTAAAAAATGCATACATGGGTGCATTTTGCCTACTACTTAGACTTCTAAATCCAGTATAATAATCTTCTACAGATGATATTTGAATACATATAAAATAGGTTCAGATAAATCATCATGAAATGCTATTATGTTGTTTTGTATTTCAGCGTTCGTATTTTTCATTAATAAAATAAAAATTTCTTGTTTTTTTATAAGAAATTGTGTTAGACGCAAGCATTTTATTGTAAAGTATACATTGAATGTTAATAAATAATATCTCTGTTATAATCACTGAGCAATTAACAACAAAATTATTCCATGTTAAAAAACAAATTATCAAAACTCAATGAGAAAGATCCTTATTTCTTTGGAATTTGTAAACTTATGAAGAATAATAATAAAGAAATAAATCCAAGAAGTTAATACAAGTTTTATAGAACCGTTCAGTTCGATGATACAAAATTCTTTGGTCGAATCATCATTTCTGCTCCTTTTAAAGCTGAATTTCCCTTCCAATCATACCACAAAATTCCTTGCCAGTTTTCTCTTTTATCTTCTGGTTTAAAATATTCTCCTGTTAAGAATCCAAAATAGCATCCATTGAACCACCAACCACCCTTGTAAGTAGCTGCGCAATTTTGGTCAAAATCGTCGTTTTTGCGATCAAATGTGCTAAACGGGTGATTATTGTGGTACCGCAGACTATTCGCAGCAATATTCGGAACACCAGCTGGAGGACCAAGTTGCAGACGATAATTTGTAGTCTCGTTGCCAACAGAAAAAGAGGAATAGTCCAAGTTCACTTCATCACCATCAAAGGCTGACATGTGAATTCGTAACATGTTTGCTTCTTCGGATGTCATGAAAAAAATTACATCGTTTCCTAACCAGAATTCCCCTTCAACATCTCCGAATCCATTTTTGTAGCTAAGCCAGTTTCTGTGAAAGCTTGTCATTTTCTCTCCATAATCGCCTCTTCGCATGAGAACCTGAAAAAAAAAATTGTTAATTTGTAATTTATAATAAAAAGAAACAAATTTAAGACATATATGGCTAAGCATTTTTAAATTAATTTTGGATTATATTTGTACATGTGATGTATAAAACGAGAACAATTTTTGAAGAATAATTCTTATGCACCAATAATTAACCCATTTGTAAGAATATTTTTATAATTCAAACTGTTTTCGTTAAAGTAGGAAAAATGCAAAGGGAGTTTTAAAATTTACTTTCAGAAAAAACTTGAATGTCCAATTAGAATCAATTTCCATAATTTTTACATTTTTTTTTTTGAAAAAATAACATTTTTGGCAAATTTTTATAATGTTCATTGAAAAATTACTTTCTTTAATAAAAAAATTATACGTAAACAATATATTCTTTTTGAAACTAAATAACATATCTCCTCTTAGTTGTAACTTTTCTTACACACACCCATTTTACTATTTTTCTTCTTGCTTATAAAGCAGAAATTTTAATGGTTGTTTGAAGCACGGCAACGAAATCAAAATTTGAAAATCAAAAATGAGTTTCAAAGCTTATTAAATTCAAAAACAAAATTTAGAAATTGTTCCTAATAGAACCCTTCTTCCTCTCTGTTTTAAATATAAATAACTCACCGCATTAGTAAAAGTGATAGTAGAAATTTGATCTGGTTAAAATGAAAAAAAGCAAATTCTTTTTTAAGCCTTAATTTTGACTAATGGTGTACAAGGAAACGGTTGAATTTCATTTCAACAAAGCATATCGTACTGCAATTTTCATACATTTTTTTTTCAAAATTGTAAAATTAAAGAAAAAAATTGCATGGACATTAATATTTATATAGTTGAAAAGGCAATTTTTTGATATTTTAAGACGATATAATTTTTTTATATGCAATAACATTTTATTAAAATATCGCTAGAGATTCAACATATGAATTATGCAAATTAATTAAAAATCCAACTAATACTTCAAATAATTGTGCCGAGATACACATTGTTATTCTCCAAATCATATCAGTGCTGAATTTACTACATATAGAGAGCACAGGTCTTTTCCTCAACTCTGACAGACGCACACACACACTTTTTATTGTTAGAGAAGAACAATTTTGAGGAGCAGGGGGGGGGGGGATTATCTTGCAGTATAACAGTGAGGCAAAACAAAGATATGTATATGAAGCGAATACATCGTGGAGATCTTAGTAAAATAAGATATAAGAAATTCGTAGCCTTTCTGCGAAAAATTCTTTTCATGATAAATGACTGGCACTGAAGCCCTTGGTTATAATATCGGGTTACACTTTTATATATAAATTTATTTTTGCACAATAATAACTTTGGAAATCATTGCAGATAATGCGAAAATTCAGCATTTATAATTAATTAAAATTCTAATTAAATTTTTTAAAAAATCGCTCCAATGTGCACATTTCTTCTCTTCAAAGTATATGAGTACCAAATTGATTAGTTGTAGGTCAAACAATCTGATCTATAGAGCATCTACCAGCACAAACAGACACATAATTACAGACATTTATCTTTATTATTTGTAGAGATAATGAAAATTTTTGAAAGTATGACGTTGATTTTAAGAACGCGGAAACACTGCAGATTAATAAGTGCGATCTTCAATTGAAAACAAAACAGCAACAAAATTCTCCGAAAAGTAAGGAGCTAATTAATCGGTTACAGAACAAAAATTTTATAATTTTTTTCCTTTATCTTATTTAATTTAGCCCTCATGACAAGAAATTTTTTGATTACAAAAAAAAATCATCATTCAAATTTTTTTATTATTAAGCTGTAAAAAAAATCAAAATCATTAAGAATTTATTTTTTAACAATATATAATAGGTAGATCAAAATCTTCTAGAAAAATGAAAACATGTATAATTTTCTTTTTAAAGAACCAAACAGGCAATTGCGATTTTTAAAAAAGTATCCCAGACAAATTTCATTGTCTTTTGGAATTTCTGCCTGGCTATCTTGAATAATAATAAACATCTTTCTAAAAAGAATAGCTCTGTTATCTTCCACATCTGTTGGCATTTTTTATGCAAGTGTTAAAGGATGACGAAATGGAGAGTCGTCGTAAACCGTGCGTTCTAAATAACAGTTTGTACAAGAAGCATCTGTTTAAAATGATTTCTAACGCGTGTATGTTCAAGCGGCACGTGTATCTCATATCAAATGAGAACAAACGCACTTAAAAAATATTGAATACATCAAATTAAGTTTCACTTGTTGTTTCCGAATACATTGCTTACAGTTGAAAAACAAGATCAAGTAGTTTTAATAATATAATTTTCCCGATCTTAATGTTATTTACATATTTCAAATAATTAGGAAATGCTAAAGAACTTATATTCCAATCACAATCACTGATCCACTTTTGCCAATTTTTATTTAATTTGAAAGTTGATAGTATTTAAATACGTTACCAATAGTCACCTGCTCTTCTCTGGCCACCATTTCTTAAGATATATAAATATTAAATGAAATCCCTAACTTCAATAACTAGAATAATTTCCCGGTTAATTTCGTCATTTCACATATACGACTAACGAACAGATGTTTATTATGAAATTATACTTTAAGATGTTGCTTTCATTTGGTATGAAAAGATATAGTTCTTCAAAGTTGGTTGACTTCACTAATTTATTGCTATTAATATGGTGGACGAATTCATAGCCAGTAAATAACCAAGCAGCTTTTTGAAACGAAAATGTCAATCATGATTTTCCATGATGTTTTATTTAAAAAAAAAAACTAATCCAATATAAATTTTAATTATTTATGGAAATTAAATTAAAATGTGAATACCAGCAAGAAATGCAATGGAGAATTAAAGATTTCACCTGTGGTAAGAAGAATTCGTAATAGAATAAGCTTTTTCCAATTCAGGTATTTTCAGATTTTTTTTTCTACTCATATATGAAATATACAAAGAAAAGCATTTACTTAATAATAATAATAATAATAATAATAATAATAATAAATGACATGGAGATTCATCAAGAGAGCGTAAAGAATGTTACATTATGTGAATGCGGTAACTAAAAAAAGAACGATATAAAAGAAAACGACTTGTTATGTGGTTTTTATTTCAAAATTATCGCCACAATTTCGATAGCAAACACTCATTTAAAAGAAATATTTCGGTCTTTTTGTCGTCTGTGTGCATACGAACACGATAACCCTAAATACAAATAACGAGATTAACGGAAGTTGACACATCGTTTTAGCATCGAATTGCAGGTCCGTATCAAATTTCGTCCATATGCATCCAAAAACTGGTTATCTAACGGTTTGTCCCTTCATGCATACGTAGAATACGGTAACTCAGAAACTTAATAAGCCAGATAAATAAAATCTTGAATGCGATCTTGAGACACAAATTGCAGACCCGACTTCAAATAATCGAAAAAAAAAAGTCAAAAATTCGTGCTTGATTTTTTTCACAATACAATGAAGTTAAGCACAATATGCTTGATATTAGATAAATCAATAAATACGTTGCCACTGTTATAATGATATATTAAAACTTCAAAAAATATTTCTATTTAGCTCAGTTTTTGTGAAAATTGCTGGAGATAGTATTGGTTAAAAACTGCTTGATATATATATAAAAAAAATACTTAATTTTTATATTGAGCAATTTGTATATAAAGTAATTTTTTTTTAGAATCTAACAGAATATTACATTACATGACGTATGGTTGTAGAATATTTCCAAGCTTTTATTTAGTATAGTATGTACATATTGCATAAAAATATTTATTATTTTCTTAAATAATTTATACATGCAATGATTTTAATAATAGCAATGAGATTAATTACAACAATCATTAATTGAAAATTTTGAAAATATTTTATACAATATACGGTTACAAAAAGAATATGAAAATTTTGAAAATAGGTTTTATTTTTCAGTATTTTATTCATTTATCATTAAAAAGTATGCATTTTGAAAAAAGGGGAATAACAGAAAAATTAATTTATTATTACTTTGCTATTCAAGTTGATTTTAATGAATATCATTGTTTTAGGAATTCCAAGATAGAGAGAGTTTCATTTTTAATAAAAAATAAATAAATTCATATCTGATATCGCAATTTGTTATAGCTGACATGAAAGATAATCAGTTTATAACTACAAAGTTTGCCTTATTTATCCTTGATTTATTCGAAAAATGATTGCATTGAATAAACTGTAGTTTTATAACTCATGACGTTTTCATTCCTTAAATTTCAAAAAGGAAATTTTCATCAGTTAAAATTTTTATTTTAGTCTTGGAATTAAATCAATTTTAAAACATGTTATCAGCCTTTTGGCATTTATATTATATCTTCAAAAAGAGACAGTTTGTGGAAAATATCTTTGTGGATCAAAGTATTATGTATTTAAGTTAGACTGGATTTCAATTTTGAGTAGTACATCAATGAAAGCATTTTGTGAGTCTGATACATCATTTAATGCATTCATTTTATCTCGGGTTTTCTCACTATTACAAATGCCAGTTTTCTTTCTTTTCTCTATTTATTGGCAAACAATATATCTTAACATCTTAGTTCACAAAATCTATTAATGAATTTCTTGGCCGAAAAAGTTTTTGCAATTTATTAATAATTTCTCCTTTAAGAATCATTTTAAATATATTACCTATATATAAAAAAAATGGTTCCTTTTCTGTGTGTTCGAAAATTAATAAAATTAATTATATAGAATTATATGAACCGGAGATATTTGATATAATGGATTTTAAAAGTTAGTCAATGATTTTAAAATGTAGCAAAAATGCTCTCAGAAAACTTGAAGTCTGCACGATATTTCTGAATTTAATGACCTTCATATTAATGAGATAATTCTAGAAAATAATGTTCTGATATCACTTATCTGTGATATTTTAAATCACGGAAGTCTTAAATTTCGTCTGTATCTAATGAAATGCTGTAGTCTTGGAGTCTCAGAACATAAAATCTTGTTGTTTCAGAACATATTTATCTTAATATTTCATCTTTGTCTAAATGATTTTTTTTTCTGTTTGTTTTTGGCATTCTGTTTGTTGGATGACGTATATTATGACGTTGAATTTCATAACACTTTTTTAACAATCGCGACACACAATCATATTTCGAGACACACTCTAGAAATTTCAACTTCATTTGGCTTATTCCGCCATCGTAGAAGTACATATACATTCTAACAAATTTATTATACATGTTTCAAAGTAACAACTAATGTTTCATAAAATCTGCTATATATAATCACTAAATAATTTTTTTTTCAATACAGCTATACTTTTGCTAGATATTTATTATTCTACTGTAATTTGAATGAAATTCAACGGGATTTATTCTAAACAATAAATCAATTTATTCTGCCGAGATTTCTAATGGATGCTTTTTTTATACAGTTATGTCATATCATCATATAAAACTGAATTATATAGTTTTATATTTATTTTTAAATACAGACCAAGA
This sequence comes from Argiope aurantia, assembly GCA_026543865.1. Lineage (NCBI taxonomy): Eukaryota > Metazoa > Arthropoda > Arachnida > Araneae > Araneidae > Argiope > Argiope aurantia. The sequence continues at coordinate 521,991 of JAPMOR010107054.1, forward strand.
AAAAATAATAGCAATTTTTTAAAATTTAATTCAGAGTTAATTTGTTTAAAAGTAATGTGTTTTATTTAAACACAGAGTGATATTTCTCGGCGACACGAGTTATGTTGGCTTTTGAAGGTCGGCTTTCATGCAAATGACCTAATCACTTTCAGAATGTAAACAGTCAGTTTTTATGACGCAAGCAATTGGCAGGTGTTAACGATTGGAAATCAAAAATATTCAGACACAAATAATATATGAAAATGATCACAACTTATTATTTTCTTTTCAAAAGACTTCATTTTTCAGTTACGTTTAGGATTCAATATGCCATAATTTTACACTTCAACCAAAATTGAATTAATGGGCAACTACTTAGTAAAGTTTACTGCAAATAAATGTGATAAAACATCATTTATGTGTCCTTCAAGGGAGTGAACATAAAAAGATGTATAAATGAAAAATATAATGGAAATTTGAATAAACTGTGATTATTATAAGCTATTCATAAAAATTTATTTAAAAATAATATCAGTAAGAAAACTGTAATTAAATTTAAAAATTTAGATTTTATTGTAAAATTGAGGAAAAATCAGGTGAACATTTGTGGCATATCCAGAGAATAAATAATGCATTTCTTATTTTATTCGATTTATGTAAAAGCAAATTAAAAATAAAATTATTAAATTTATTTAAAAAATAATCTTTAATTTTTTGTGAAAGCAAATCAATTATTAAAAATAAAATTATTAAATTTATTTAAAAATAATCTTTAATTTTTTTGACGTGCTGATTGTTCCGATTTGAATAATAGGATTATGAGATGAATTATGTGTATGTAATGTTTTTTTACTTGCATATTGACTTTTTTACTTGCATTTTGACAAACCAAATAGGTTCGAAATTTTCAAATAAATTCCATTACGTTTTTAAAGGAAGGCGGAATAACTTCTTCACCACAGTTTAAATTAGCACTAGATAGTTTATTTTTCATTAATTCACCATTTGTGAATAATTTCGTTGTATCGTGTGGTTATTACAGTACTTTAGGAAAATGATCTCCATTCTCAGAAAATCCAAACTTCGACATGGGAAACGACGAACAACCGAAGCTCTAAGCCATTTGCGTTGTATAAATGAAATATCCTATCATCACAATAGATGCGCATGAATCGGGACTATAATGAAACGATGCATAAATAACAAATGTATTAATGGTACTTTACTACAAATTCATTTTTAAATATTTCCATTTGCAAGATATGAAATGGTTTCTGCCTTTTTATTTCCCTCAAACACTTATATATAAAGAATTATTGTAATCTGTACCAATAATAAAGGTGAATTTGTGTGTGTAGGCACTCTACAGACCAGAACCGTTTGATCAGACTAAGTTTGGTACATATATAATTTGGAGGACGGGAATCCGCACCTCGGAACGATATTTTGAAATTTTAATTAGTAATTTAATTAATTAAAATTAAACTGAATTTTGTAGTTTTTTCGGAATAACTTCCAAAAGTAATATTGCACAAAAATTAATTTCACACTAATTTAAAATTTCAAAAAAAATATATGTTTTTAATGATACCAATATAATAGATGCGAGTGTATTTGATAAATCTTGCAAATTTAAAAACAAAATGCTTTTTTTGCCCAATTTCTGATAATAGATTATATTCTCGCTCTGAAATTTAAAATCATTTCCATTGCTTTATCTAATATTTAATCACGTGATTTTCTTCCAGTGTTGAAAGCTGAAGTGGAATTATTTTTTATGCTTGTGTAATTTATAAGACGAATAAAAAAGTGAAAGATAAATTAAATAGTTAAATAAATCGGGCTTTACACTTTTTAATCGATTGAAATTTATATAAATTAGATACTTACATTTTTAAAAGCGTTATGATATTATAGGACTTTTTTCATAAGAAAAGTTCGTGTAGGCAGCTCCATGTACAATATACGCAATTAAAATGAAAGTGCTTCAATGCGAACCAGTTACTCGCCTGAGGCGACTGTTGTCAAAAACTTTCGCTTCTAGATTTTGATAAAATTTCTCGTCTTAAATCATCTTAAGACCTGATATACAGTTTGGGAAATTACATATGCTATCGAACACGATAATTTAAAAAAATGGAAATACAGATTGGATGTAAACTAAAAGTTCGTCAAATTTTGAATAAATTCGGAAGTTGAGAATCTGTTTGTCTACCCATCCGTATGCGTATGCAGGTTAAAAATACGATAAACTGAATAGATGGTATTTACTGTATGGTTTTATCCTCAGAATCGTAAAAATGTAGCACATTTGGAACCAAATGCATCAACTGGTTGACTATTTTTAGATTTCTCTATTTATATGTATATGAAGAGATGACTGAAATATGTGAATTGTACATCTGTATCGAATTTTGAATCCAATTAGGCAAAAAGAAGATGTTCAAAATGCATACTCGATTCCTTTCACTATATGATGAAAATGAACATTAAACACATGTTACATTATGAAAGTATACGAGCAAAGCTAGCTGGGAACATTCGTGTTTGTTGAATTTTGAGTCCTATAAGACTTGTTATATTTGAAAAATCAGTTATATTTTATAGTATAAATTGGAGATACGATAAAAAATTTCTTATAATTTTATCAGCTACATTCTGTCTTGGTGCAATTCATTTTTCTGAGATAACTTATTAACTTATACAATTTCAAACAAAGAATTCTATTATAATTTTCAAAATAAAACTATTTTTATGGTTTTGAATTAACAAAAAAAGGGAATTTTGTCTACTATTACTGAAAGCGAGATTTGATTTCACCTTTTAGTATTTACAAAAAGACTCGCATATCTTATCTTTTTTTCCCTCTGACTCACAGTGTTCGATATTGTAGACAATTATTTTGAAAACTAATTTCTTATTTCCATGATTTCTGTTAGAATAAGAAATAAGAAAGAGAGCAAAACTTGACATTTAAACAATAGGCTAAAACATTATTCGGAATAACTTTCTTTCAAATTGTTAAAAACATTTTTGAATTATTTTTCTAATTTAATTTCCCTATTTTTTAAATGCTATTAAAGAAGTGACTATTTATTCAGTCACGATAAGAATTTTATAGATTTTCAAATTTTTTTATTACATAAAAATATTTATTAACTTGGTGCATAGTTTTATTAAACATAATTAATATTAGAATTTCTATTACATTTTAATAGTAGAATTTTATTGTATATTGAAAACGATTAAGTTATTTATTTACTCTGTAAAGAAATTGCCAAAGATCTAACATTAGTTATCCTTTTATTGATTATTCCATACGAGATTTTTCAACAAATAACTGTCAAACTATTAAATCACCTTATTATAAAATTTAAAAAAAATGCACACGGGCATAATTATAATTTTTTTTTTATTTCTTCCGAAAATTTTCATTTATATAACAGTGAAAGTTTATTGTAAAGTGTATTTGACTTAATTCTTACTCAGCTTTTAATGTTATTTTTATGAAACAAGTCAACCAATGTTTCCTCATTATCAGATGACATATGTGATTGCATACATTATTTAACGTGTATTTACAAATTGAATAATACTGTCTACGCGCCTGTCATATCATGTTATGTCGCGTCTCGATTGTGAATCTACATTTTAAGGAAACGTTTGGAGAAAAAGTTATTACGTTAACACGGGTCATTGCTTTAGAGAAAAATTAAACAGGTGTAATTGTTTGTATTTTGACTGTTACACTGTAAAATAAAATAACATGTTCATGTTTTCCCTCAATAATACCGACTTATTTAAAGCACGAAATGAAGGAATTTGAATTTTATATTCTATATTCTGCTAAGCATGAAATTTTTACTAATATACATTAATTAACAAAAAAATGTAATCAAATAAAAAAATTAAACAAAAACAAATAAATGTATTTTGAATAAGAAAATTAACGCGAATACAGTTTAATTTACACGAATTGTAATGATATTAACAACACGAATGATGTTAATGTAAATTAAAAACGATAATAAACAAAATGTACGAGGTTTAACAAGTAAAAATAAACCAAAAAAAATTAAATCAAATAAACGACATTAATTAATTTAGAAAAAGTTTAAGAATAAAAAATTTTCTTGTTCTAATGGAAGATCTAGAATTATATTATCAAAGAAAATATAAGGCAAAAATTGAACAATTATTTTAGACATTCAAAGACATTATTGAATATCACAATCAGCAATTACGACTGACGCAAAGAATTCTAAATTTAAGTCAACAAGACTTGTTTTTATGTTTCAAAAAAATGTATACTATTTTTAATGCTATAATAGAAAACAATACTATTATTAAATCTGATTAGAATTAGTGGGCACATTAAAGATGAAATGTTAAGGACGCATTTGCGTTTTAGACACATCTTTTTCAACTGATTGAAACACAAATTTGACACAAAACTGAACATGTAGTTACAAAATCACATACCAAATATGAGTTATTACATTTTGATTACTGCTTTTACATGTTTCGGAAAGTTCAAACCGACAGACGTTCAACCCTTTGGTGGATTTAGCTCAAAATTTGATAGATGTTCTATATTGTAGATGTTAAATCTGAGTACTAAATTTTATTTATCTATACTACATGGTTTTGTAGTTATCATATTAACTTATATCCGAAGAGACTTCCTCTGAACAATTTATACTTAATATTTTAAAGAAATCTACAAATTTGGTATAAAACTCATTTATCAGACCTCAACCATTTAATCAAAGTGTTTTGAAGTTATCTTTGTCACAGACAGACATTTTCCGCAATTGTCTTTTTCAAACTTAAGGAGATCTGGAATATGAAGATTCATCAAAATTTCGAGTTCACATGCTTTGAACATTACATACTGTCTCTATATTTCGTATATGAGAAAGTAAAAAGAGTTAATAATAATAATTAAAAAAACGTATCACTAAAATAAATTACCAATGAATTGATTACGATAAAAATGTGTTGAAATGTGAAACTGAACTGACCATTTTATTACAAGTGGGACTTCATAATGTGTTTTGTCTACGGCCGAAAAAACTATCTCTGCCTAAAGCTATCTCAGATAAAAGTCTATTTGCTAGATAATATGCATTTTCTGAATGAATAAGTACCGATTAAAAATTGTCGCATTGCAGTTGAATTTGTGATATTTATAGAATATGATTGGGATCCTTAATAATTTTAATTTTTATCGAATTAAACATACTGATTTATTTCTTGAATAAAACTGCTTATTAAAACTTTGTTGTTGTTTTTTTATTCAGATACTAAGAAGAATATTATCTGATATTTGTTTTTAATTACAGGAATATATCACATTTAAAACATGATATACAATTTACGTATTTTTTAACTGTATGAAATGTGCAACCCAAAATGCAAAATATTACCTTTAAAATATTATATTACAAATTATAACTTTTTTTCACTGCAAAAAAATACTAATATAAAACGAAAACATTCGAAAAACGCTTTATGATTATTAACATTATCATTATTTAAAATAATTAATAATTGAAAGAATTTTTTTTTTGAAAAATGTAAAGAAAATGCAATAGCGTACTGCATTCCAAAAAAATTCAGTGGTGAAGGATTTGTATTGTTAAAGGTAATATTGTTCTTCTACAACGGAAATAAATTTTATACTGCTTTTAAAACTTTTTTTTGATTTCATTTTCTTTTATTATGAAATTATTAATTATATCAAGCTTATGTATCGAAGTTAGAAAGAATGAAGTATTTCAATTTAAACTGAAGCAAATACAAGAATTATGGAAGAAAATGTTACTCCATTTTTATCTACTTGATAGTTATGCATTACAGTTTATAACACATTTAACAATTCTAAAGCAATTCTATGTACTATGAGAAATAATAATTTAATTTAGAAAGACTACATTTAAAACTTCATTTTTAACGGTGAAATTTTTACACATAATGTAGATGTGATGCATTACATAGATTCTGATATGAGCTCAATAAAAAGATGTTTAAATTAATTAACCATTGCATTGAATATCAAATTAAACTAATTGAAATTAAAGAAAACAGTAGATGATATTTTTGGTAATTATAAAATTAAAAATTACCATACTAACTACCATTCTACCATAAAATTGCCATATTAACTAATTAAACACTACCACATGTAGAATAATTATAAAGAAATAAATATATTACAGATGAAACTCAAATTTTTACAAATGATAATGAGTTTTAAATAAAAAAATATTAATTAAAATAATTAATTAAATAATTAAATTAACTTACAGTCCATCCGCCACCATCAGTGGTCATATCACATAAAACTCTTACAGCTCTACGTCCTTTAGGAAAGATCACATAAATTCCATCGCAAGTTGCTCCTCCTCTTCTCAAATCGGCACAAGATTTCGGATTTGGCACATTCTGGGCAACTTTTGTGCAAGTATCGCTCTTAGCTCTTCTGTTATTCTCATCAAGATTTTGAATTGGAACTCTATCAAATGGCATACCAGCTCGTCTACCGGTAATTATAGATTCTGCAGTATCAAAAGAATCGCACTTCGGTTGAGATTGGGCAATGTCAGTTAGATTTTGAAGTTTCGTGTCCAAACCTTGAATTCCTTGCTGGATTTCTTTTCGTATTTCTCTCGTCGATCGACTAAGACTTTCTACTAAGTTATCTAGGTCATTGCTGGACCTGGTCAAAGATCTTCCAGCCGGTGGTGGTCTACCTGCTCTAGCATTGTCCTGTGGAGTCATCCATTCATCTTCATCTTCATCTGTAGAAGCAGGCTGGCAGTTAGAATTGGCAGTAGAAGTCATGATTTTTAAACTTGTAACCTCTGATCGGATCTCACTCGTCAGAACACTGAATTGTTCTTTTATTTTTCTTTCCAATTCGTCCAAATTTTCCATTAAGAATTCAGTAGCGAAGCTGGACGACCTTGATTCAACAGTTGGCTGTTCTTTGTTATCGGGCCGACTTTCTACATTAGTTTTCATATCTTTGTTCAATTCATACAGAGCAGTTAGAACATTCATCATTTTTCTTAATTTTGCGTTCATGTCATCTTTTAGTTGAGTGGTTCGGCGTTCAATTTCATTAACTTTCATGGGATCAAAATCTATTTTCCTCATTGCTTCTTCTACACCTGCTATCGAAAGTTCTAAATTCTGCAGCTTGTTTTGGATAATTTCCATGTTGTTAGCTTGATTGACGGAAGAGCTGCTATCAATTCTACCAATTGCCGGTGTAGCCGTGTTGTCTAAGATATTTAAGACACGATCCATTTTCGCATTCAGTTTCTCTACGTTAGCATCTATTCGAATTATATCAGCGATTTCTCTAAGCCTGTCTTCTTTCGAAAGATGTTCCTCAATTTTTCGAACGGATTCCAGAATTTCTGTAATTTTTCTTTCTCTGTTACAGAAAACCACATTTGTTATAATAGAGAATATACAAACGTATAAAAAAGTTGAGAAGTTCATTTTCGGTTGATAAATTCAATAGAGAATTCCGGCAATTTCTACACGAGTTTATCCAGATTTGAAGATTCTAAAATGCAGACCAAATCCTTGGAGCAACTTAATAAAACATTAATCAACAGGACCACGGAAAATCCACAATTGCATTTCCTTGTTTCTAAGAGGAGTTAATAAGCTGGGAACGTTATGCTACTATCGGCTTCCAAGAACGGTTTATTTCTGTTGATTGCGGAGAACACAGAGCGTCAGATTGCCTCTCCTCTAATTCTTAATTAAGGGTGAATCAACCGCTTAATGACGCGCCGATTTCAAGAAAGTCTGACATGTGCCAAGGCGTCCTGCATACCCGAATCCGATCTGTCTTTTAATGAACTTCAGCAGTATTGAAGCTCTATTCGTTAGGGCTAAGTTACCCTTCTTCCGTTACCTTCCCCCTCAGAATTTGGGCTTATCGAGTGACAGTTTGTTGACGAAATAGCAGTCCTATCGTGTGACAAGCATCTAAAGAGGGGGTGGGGAAAGAGGCAGGGTCAAAAGATCGGCGAGTGGCATGAAAGAATCTTTGTGTTGGTTGGAGTTTCACTTGAAGAATAGGCTTATCTTCTCGTACGAAAATATAATCTTTCAGTTCTCCTTGTCAAGGGAAATGGTGAAAGATGGAATGTAAACAGAAGACAGGCGGGGGAGGGGATGGAAAAAGGGGTACCGAACTGCTTTTATCACATACTTTACCGATTAGAAATAAACTGAAATATTTACTAGACTTCATCCTTTTACAGGATGTGAAAATGAGTCACTTTCATGAATAGGTTAAGGAATCTATCATTTTTATATCTATTATATATCCGAACGACTTTTTTTTAAACTTTCCCCTGCTGAATTCTTCTATACATGCACTGAATAGAAAGTAAGGAATGTGCTTAGAAAAAAGCTTTATATGTCTTCGCGAGTTTTCAATACTCTACTACTGGGCCTCCTTAAAAATTTCATTTGAAGGTGTAATACTGTCTTTGTAGTCCCTAAAGGTTACGTCAGAGCCTGCAGTTATAGAAAATAATAGTATATATACACTTTCTTATATAAAACATTTTTATTTCTAATATATATTTTACATGTTTAACATTTTTATTTTTAATATTATTTTACAACTGAATGTCATTGAATGCAAAGACTTTTATTTCATTTGAAAAAATTTTCATTGTGAACAATAATATTTTTTAGCTCTGAATTCAAATTAAGGTTTTTATAATTATATAACTGCCATGTGCTTTCAGATTTGCTTCTTATTCATTTTTATATTGAATTTTATATTAGTTTCATTTTGATTTTGCAGTTATCATAATTCTTATTCTTTTGCCTTTCTAATCGGAAAACAATAAAAAGAAATTTTTTACCTTTCATAAAATTTAATTTTTGACAGTATCTGATATTTAGCTCTATTTTTAAGAAAGATTTTAGAATAATTTCTTGATAATGTTTTTGGAAATTAAATTTCATCTTCAAACTATTTTGCTTTGTTTTTTTTTTAAACTATTATTCTTTTATCCCATATGTATGAAGGAAGTCGATATTTTGCAGTTTTTCTCACCTATTTATTTTTGGCCGTATAACTTGTTCATGTATATATGATAAACTAAATACTGTTCATACAAAATTACTTTACCTTAAGGAAATTATTATTTGTAGATACGAGCCTACGGATAAAATATTATTTAAAAATACACTATACCAACGGATAAATTGCTATTCGTATTGCCAAATATATCGTAGTTGCGATTTAAAATGTACTGCGCATGTATTGTGCTTGTTCTGATTAATCGTATTGTGTCTAATGTAACCTGCTAAATTCATGAAACAAAAAATCAAGAAGTAAACGAAAAATACGCAGTGTTCTCAGATTATTATCTTTCTATGACTCATACCCGATCCTGCGTGAGTTAGACGATCAAACGAGAACCAAACATTAGTGTTATGTATCCGTATGCCTCTTTTCATCCAATTCCTCCTGCAGTCCCTCTTTTATTCACTGTCAGTGTACCTGCAAATAAAGCTATCTTTATTTTGAAGCATTCTAATAAATAGGTAAATTATTTCATAGAACATTCATTAAAACTTTATTAAATACATATTGTTCACTATTATCAAGTGATAATCAATAAAATATTTTGTATATTCTACATTAACACTTTAACTGAAAAAAATTCAATGTTTTGGTGAATAATTAATTAAAAGAAACTGGAATTTTTGATTATATTTTACTTTTCTCCGGTGCAAACTGTGTTTATGTACAATGGAAGGCTTTAACAATCTAGTTAACAGGAAATTCAAAGTGTACTTTGTGAGCGAAAAACGAAAAATCATTTTTTAATGAACATTGTGGTATAGAAGATAAAAAATTTAATGCATATTAAGAAAAATGAAATATTTACATTTTTTTTCTATAATTTTGGAAATCCTGTTTATAGATGTACATTTTAGGTTGGTTGAGATATTGATTACAGTTTGGCCACATTATTTTTACTGAAAAAAGTATTTATACCTATTTTTATTTAGATATTTATTTCTACTACATGCTATTTATTATATTATGTCATTTCGGTGAATGAGGAAAATAATTAAGGAATGATTCGAAGAGGAAAGAGAAAAAGAGATTCAACTACTTCTGAAAGAATTCATTAATCTTAGAATCTCTATCCTAATATACGATTTACGAATCTTTAATAAGAGTCCTTTATTATCTAAAAGTACCTAATATATCTGGTGTTGCTCAAGAGTAAAATACTCTGATGACTAATATTTTTAATTTAACAATAATTTTGTATAAAATGGTGAAATATACAAAATAATTTTATCGTTTGGAAGATTTTCAGCTAAAATGAGAATAATAATTGGACGAGGAGAATTTTATGAACCTCCGATAAATTCCTCATTCCAATATAGTTTGCATCTATTCAAGCATTTATTAAAATTTGGAAAAAAAATAAGAAAAACTGCGGTAACGAAAATGTAGGTGGTGTCATTAAAAAGGTAAAAGTTTGAAATTTAAGATGATATAAAAAGATTTCTTATGGAATAATATGCTCGAAGTTACAGCAGAAAAACAACGAAACTCCGATCAATTTTTAATTAATTGAATATTTAATTTATTTTTGCACTATGGAAAGTTAACTAAATTTCTCTAATCTTAAATAATAAGTATACTAAATGTGAGTGGATGACTATATTTAGACATTCGCTTTTATTTCCTTTCATCTTATTTATCAATGAAATGGGACTTGGTACGGAACTGCACGTGACTCAGTTAGGAATTTTATCTTGATTCTGATAATGGATATATTTTCTTAATTCTTTTCTTCAATGTTGACACTGTAATTTGCAAGAGGGAAGTGAAATATTAACTACCCACGATTTGTGAGGATAATTTGATTTGCATTGCGGTTATTTAAAAAAATTGAAATGTCGTATTCACGGAAAACATTACAATAAGAGGCTAATTTATAAATAATAAATTAGATTTATGATTGTTAGCAAGCTAATTTTTAAAATCCTAGTTATGATTTTCTTTACAATTTCTCATTAAACAATTTAAAACAAAATTTTTAAGGCAAAAAAAAAAAAAAATTACTTTTACACGATGAAAACAATTCTTGAGAAAGAAATTGTAAATATTTTTTTAACTCCTCCTCCCCATCCATCCACCCTAAAAAAAGTTCTTTGGAATTGTATTACGATTCACATCCTTTGATTGTCGGACAGATATTCCTTTTTCCATTTCTATAAAATTATGCCAAAGCATGCTTTCTGTCTTCTATCCATACATTAATAGTATTTCAAGTAATATTCTAGGAGTTTTAATGAATTGCATAAGTGAAAACGATTCTATTATTAATTGGATTATATTAATCAAAATCATTATCCCTATTGCAAACGATTTATTTATAAATTTAAATTACATGAATTAATTATAATTGTGAAAACGATTTTACTTATTTATCGTTTTTACTCATAATGCAAATTAAATATATATAATCACATGTAATGCAAATTAAATGTCTTTGAAAATAAAATTGTTTTTATCTTTCTATTATTAACTAAGCGCTTTTATTTAATTTCTTCTTTTCCTGTTTTATAAGATTGATAGATTTTTATTTTTATATTATTTTATATTATTGATAGACTTATAAAATTGTTAGATTTTTTTCACTCACTTGCTCTGATACTAGAGTTCTGAAATTTTACACAGTTATTGATTCTAAGTGATAATGGAATTTTTAATAATTTTTAGAGTTTTTAATTATTAGTTAATGTATTAATTAAATGAAAGACTTTCTTTGAAGTGACATTATTTATAATTCAATTTGAGTAATATCAGTTATTAAACTTTATAATATTTATAATCATGAAATATAAAATATATTAAAGATTAAAAAAATTGCAAAATAATAATGATAAAAAGATTTTAAACACGATTTTATGAGGTTAGTAAAAAGTAGGAAACAAAAACTTTAACAAAAATCATAACATTATAAAGAAAAAGAAGGAGTATGAGGAAGAAATTCTGGACACAATTAATATTCCATTAAAAGTTGTATGATTAAAATTCCATCTTATTTAGAATATTTTTCTAATCAAATCTCAGTATTTTAAGATATTGTTTTGACATTCATATCTAAGAAAGCAGGCTTGTCAACGACAAGTGCCATTAGATACAACAAAACAATATTTAAGAAAAGAAAAAAAAACTTATTAATTATTATAAGAAGACAAGGGTAAAAATATTTATTCATGGAATACAAACATTTTTTATGCAAATTTCAATAGTAATCATTATTCTAGTAGAATATGAAATACTAAAAAAATATAAATAAATAATACATAGATTACGTACGAATTGGAATATTTTTTTTAATTTAAAGATTATTAGAAACAACTTTTTTACCCCAAGATGAAATTTTAAATAATTGTTTAGAATATGAACGTAAACTAAAAGAAAGATTCCCGATTTGGTATGATGGTTTGTGCACGACGTTGCAACATTAGCTTGAGCTGATTCGATTTCCTACTAAGTACGACTTAGGTGTTTATAAGAATAAAAGTTCGATATCTTCCTCCAAGTAGCTCGGAAAAAGAATGTAGTATCACCTATAGTAATGGATATTTAATGAATAAATTAGACAAAAACTGAAGAATAATAAATGTAAAAAACTTTAAAAGATTTATTAGTTTAAAAAAAAAATTTAAAATCAAAATTCTGGAGAACTAAACAAAAATCGTTAAAGTTTGAGGCGCAGAAATCAATAGGAGAAGCAAAATTTCAACCATCATAGTCGAAGCATCTAATTCAGCGCTCCATTATCCTAAAATGTATCTCTTAGTTCCTGCAAAAGCATGTAAAATTTAAAAAAATTCCCTGATGTAATTTTAACTATGCAATGATATCGCTTAATCTAATTGAAATTCTAATTAATTTGCAAATTTTTTATTTTAAATTATCCCACGTTTATTTAATTCTAAAATAGTCTCCTATTTCTGAAACAATTCTCACTTTTTTATTTCATTAATCCTACACGCACTCTATAAAACTATCGGTTTTAGCATTTTCACACGCTCCTAGAGAAGGGATAAATATCCCTAATGCTTGTTACATTCTTTTAAGAAATCTGACTCTTTTTCCTAAGACTTCACGCGCCAATTAAATCCGTATCAAAATCTCATAGTAAAATTATTGAAGGGAAAAAATTCTAATCTCTTTTATTCCTGTGTCGCAATGTAGACTGAAGTATCTCTTACCGCATTTTATCTGTATAAATTATACCTCCCGGAATTAATATTTCAAAAGTCTCTTCTCTTCAGCCAGGCATCTGCTAAAATATGTTGACACATACACACACACACACACACACACACACACACACACACACACACACACACGCACGCACACAC
>JAPMOR010107054.1:535521-558946 GCA_026543865.1 Argiope aurantia
TATATATATATATATATATATATATTAGAGTCTTCGAGGAAAAAAACGAAAGTTTCTTCGTAAATGTATTCTTTCACTAAACAATCGCAAGTTTAATTAATTCTTCTGAAAAAACTTCGAACACCTAGTATTTATCATAAATTTCCTTTTCTTGTAAAAGATGATACCTTATATTCTTCTTATACAAAATGTAGCAAAAGTCTAAAAGTTTTTGTATCACATTTATAGAGAAATGTAATCATATATTATTAAAAAAAACCATAAAAATTATTCCACCAAATAAAATATTAAAATAAATTTATACCCAGCTTGATTTTTATTTTGAAGTTTTTTAATGATGTTATTGAGTTACATTTTTCTGATAAATATTTCTTTATTGCAGCTAATGAAACTAAATGAAGATTGATAATAACAAAGATTATCTAAACAAGTACTGAAAAAATTGATTGCTGTACTGTAATTCACGAACTGTGACCTACCCGTCTGTCTTTGAGCTAGGCTATCGACATTCGCATTGAAAAAACGAGCTTTACATCGAGGATGTGTCCTGTCCAAGTCGCTGGTCCTCTATATTTGCCATCTTTGTGCATACATGCGCTCTGAACACAACCTACAGAAGCAGGCTTGGGTTACGGTAATCAAAATTCTTTTATGAAATTCGCTACGACTCTTTATGATCTCTTGCCCTTCGATATACAATTTTGAATATTCATTTTTTTTTCAATAACTATTGTAATAAAAGAAAATGCAATAAAAGAATTGGAAGGATTCTGGAATTCAAATTCAAGGAGTCAAATTAATGTAAATGTGATGTTATAAATTAATTTTATCAAATATTAGTTTTTTTTCTTTGCTTAAAAATTTGTTATTGGCACATAGTAATATAATCAAACATTGCATTTTATTTGCGAAGCCAATAAATTGTTTATTGACAATAAAGCATTCAGGTAGAATTTCTGAATTTATAATTATGAAATTTGGAGAATACGATTCTTGCAACATATGTTACTTAAATAATTATTAAGCCTGTCTTGAACATTTTTTATTGAATTGCATTTCAAAAATTCTTAATTTTATTGAAAATATTAGAAAATTTTTCACTGCCATTTACACTCAAATATTTTTAAAAAATTATATCTTTATTATTTATTAGAATAAAATAGAAGAATAATTTGTTGAGTGGCTATTTTGAATAGGTTCCTTTTAGAAGCATACCTACTTTTTAATCTCAAAGTAAGTTATAAAATATTTCAGCTATAGAAAAACAATTGCCTTCGCTATTGTTTAAAATGGTTATAAATATCTTTTTTGATTTGGACATCTCAATAGGAATTTTTTTTTTTTTTGAGAAAAAGTAAGATTTTAAAAACAAAAGACGAGAAAGGGAGAAATTTCACGTGATTATCTCTCAACAGGAAAAATTATGTATTGCTTACTCAATAAACATTTTTACATCAGTGCATTTGAACAATAGTATTTTATTTTAGTGGGAGCAAAAACACATTTCCAAATGTGAGAGGAAAACTGGGAAACCTAAGTATGGGTTTTTAAAGTATTATACATTTACTCTGCAGTCGACAAATGAGAAATATTCTACTATTAATTTTTTTCTCTTGATAAGTCAACATAATAACAATGAATTAATTTGTCATCATAGGAACAATGTAACTGCTCATTCATCTGCCATCTTATGCTATGCTTGCTTACATTTAAAAAAAATGTCCTAAATATTTTTGATTGCTAGAAAACCTCAGAATTAGAATTGTCTTATAGAAACTCCTATGTCTTATGGTAACCATTATTTTATGGAAACGGTTACCATGTTTTCAGCTGATAATTCTGAGTAATTAAAAGCATGAACAGTAAACGGTAAATCTGTATTAATAATAAAGATAATGTGGCTCTATTGTTGGCACTCTATTGGCCAGACCGTTTGATCTAGAGCCACCAAATTTGGAATTTTTGTTAGAATTTTAATTAATTAAATTGAGCTGAATTTTATGGTTAAATTAAGCTTATTTTATGGTTACTCTGTAATAACTTCCGATAATATTATTGCACAAAAATACATTTTATACAGCTTCAAAACTTTAAAAAAATGTTCTTAATGACAATGATTTAATAGTCGTACGAATTTTTTCTGCATTCTGACAGTTTTCAAAAAAATATTTTTTTTTGCCCAATTTCTAACATTTAATTACATTGTTACCCTGAAATTCAAACTGCTTTCATTGCTTCAGCAAATATTTAATCGTGTTATTTTCTTCCATTGTTGAAAGCTGTGAAGGAAGGATTCTGTTTAATATCTATGTAATTAAAAAGACGAACAAAAAAAATATTGAAGTTATAATACCGCGAAATTCAGAAGATTAATGAATTGTATATTTCTGTTTTTATCATGGAATTGGCTCCCATTAGAAGGAATCTCACACATATTGAACAAAACATATGCAGGGCAAAATAATTCGACTTTAATTTTGATAATTCGACGTAATCAAGTACGTGAAGTTATATCTAATCGATTAATAAGTACGGTCGATAATTCGCCCTAATAAAATAAAACTAATCTAATGAAAGAACTTAAAAAAAGATTTCAGAGAAAGAAAAGAATCATGTTACAAAAGAAAATACAAAAGTAAACAATTACCAATTACATTTAACCGAGACGTCTTTGACAACCAACTGGTTCACAAAAAGTATTGATTGCGTTTAATTTCATTGCAATCTATGATGCTTAATTTGGCGGTTATGATTCCTTCAACTAAATATTTTGAAATATCAAATTATGACAGACATTAAAGCCCTGTTATTTTAATAACCTTACACTTATTCTAATCCTTGTGTATATAGATCATCATAATAAAACTAAGTCCTGTGACATCATAGTGTCATTTGCTGTTAACTATTCGACTTATTTATCTCCTAAATTTCGCGATACTGTAACTTCGTTTTCTTTTTCTTCATATAAACTGTATAAAATACTCTTCTTTAGCTTTCAATAATGGAAGAAAACACAAAATCTGATGAAACGATGAAAACGATTTGAAATTTCTTTCAACAATGAAATTTATTATTAAAAATTATACAAAAAATATTTTTAAGAAATTCGTCAAAATTTAGAAAATAAATGGTGCGGCAATAATTCCTTAAAAAGACATTTATTTTTAAATTTTAACATCAAATTTAGCGCAATATTTAATTAATTAAAATTTTAAAAGAAAATGAAAGAATCACTGCGTGAGGCGTATTTCCATCCTAATTTAGCAGTATCTAAATTTGGTAGCTTTAGGTCCAACAACTAATCTTATAAAGTGCTAATGCGCATACACACACCTTCTCCATTGTTATTAAACGAGATAAAAGCATTCTCATTCTCAGGCATGGAATGCAAGAGATACAACAGGTTGCAATTGGTAAACCGCAGTTGACTTGTCACATGAGCAAAAAGTGACTACAACCTTTAAACATTTTTTTAATATTTTTGCTGATTACTCTTGAATATATTTTTTCAGGATTTCATTACTCTAATTGAAATCATTTCATAATTTAATTACTTATATTGAGTTTAACTTAGATTTTTCGGTTTAAATTCGTTTTTTTTTTCAAAAAGAACTAAAACTTATTCTGATTTGAAATTGTTTATAAACTAGTTTTAATATAAAACACTTCTTTCATTCGAAAATGCGGTATACATCAATAACATGCCAAGGTTTGTGCAGAACAAAGATATTCGAAAAGAAATTAATCTCTCGACACTTAACGACTTTCGCAAGAAATTGTTCACAAAATTCTTTGAAAAATCAAACAAATGTGATATTGCTATTAAGGAAATAGAAATTTATGATACGAATTCCGGAAAATTCCGCCATTTTTTTTTTGCGATTAAACATTTCCAATAGCTTTATTTCACCAATTTAACCCTGAATCGAATTTTGTCGATAAAATTCTTATATAAACTCACACTTCTCAAACTTAATTTTTTTCGATCTTATAAGTAAATTTAATAAAGATTGAGCACCCATTTTTAAATTTTTATGCACAACCACTTGCTAATTCCTATCCCATCCAACTGCTAGTTTGGGAACTTTGAATGCAAGAACTCCGCTCACCCTCCCGAAAATTGAAATAATTTTTGTCCTAATTTGTGATATACTTTTTCGAATAACTACTATTTTCAAGAAAATTTACGAATAGTGTGCTTAAACTTAATTTAAGATGGAAGCACCAAACAGCCACCAGCAACAGTGACATGTCATCCACTGATAATAAATTAATCATTATTGATATCTATCAATCATAAGAGTTTCTGAGATAAAAATAACGATAAATTATATGTTGACTTTAAGATAATGAATTGATTCCTTTCGAACTGCACAATGAAAGGAAAGAATCGAGAATGGAATTTTTAAAAAAAATAGTCTTCAAAAGAGTTCCGCTTTAAAGTTATGTGATATATAGACTTTTCTTAGTTATAAGAATCAATTTTAATGTCTTACTAATGAGCTTTCTTATAACTATAGTTAATGTCAATTCAAGTTAACATAAAGCAAAAAGTTGCGGGAGATCAACTGACAAGTGAATGACGTAATATGAATCAAAGGTGAGCAAAATTTTTACTATGCTCTGGACCACAGAAAGAACGCCATGAAAAGAACTCCAAATTTAATTTTTAATTTAAAATTTCGCAGCATACATATAACTAATTATAATACAACATCAAAATTAAATTCTATTCAAATATATTGAGCTCTAAATTCATTAAGCTCTTAATTGATGTTGTTTAATGGAGAGTATCCATGACCTTCAACTTACCAACACTGAGTTATCACTGAATTTAGCATTTCGCTGAAAACTTATAATAGGAATGTGCTTTTTGGAAGGAGCTGTAGTTAGATTAACTGCGAAACATTCCCACTTTTCTTCCAATTGCTATATTAATAGAAGTCACTTTCCAAGGAAATTCACGCTGAAAGATATTTTCTTGTCCAATAATAAGACTATCTGTTTGGTTATCTGTACAGATAATCGATTTGGGTTATTCTGACCTTCATCTATCGCAATATCTAATAGATACGCACTACGATACTGTCGCTAAACTATAACTTTTTTTTTTATCAATCGATAACTCTTCAAACGTGACAATTTACAAAATTCCGATTGCAACTCTATAAAGCGAAGATTGTGAGAGCACAAAATGACTGTTGATTTCAATCGCGATTTCACAAAAATTGAAAACTTCTCAAACAAAATTTGCTTTATGTAACTATATAAAATGGCGGTTATACTGCAACCACATTTCGCATATTTAACGACGGGGCTATAATGTAATCTTAAATCTAACTTATAATTATAACTAACAGAGAATTTGCAAAGTCATTACAACAGCTCCATAATAATTTCAACTCTATCTTTATTTTTAAATCAAAAACTACGAAATATTACTGAACTAGAGGGCTTCAAGTTCGAGACCCGATTCCACCGAAGAACCGTCGTGTAAGCGGGTCTGGTGCTCGTTAAATCCATTAGGGCCACACCTCCTCCCGCTGCTGTGGTGCGGAAGCTTCGAACGGAGGGGAGGGGGTGCCAACTCAGATGTCGTCCTCGTCATCTAACCATAGTTCAAAATTACGATGTCCGTCCCAAAAGAGCCCTAGTGTTCCTTTAAAAACGGGGCATTAATATAACTGAACTAAACTAAACTGCTCGATATTCTGAATGCCGTAACATATTATTGGGTATTTTGTGCTAACAGGTTCCGGTTTTTAACCTCGTCTCCTAACTCCTATTCCTGTATTTATTCATATTCTGATCCATGGGATGTCTATTTCAAAGGAAAAAAAAATCAGGATTGTATGTACCATCTTCTTAAAAAAATAAGGTTATCATTACAGACAAACGTATCTAAAAATGAATTTAATTACGCATCTAATTATCACTGTAGACATATTGAAAATTCTTTAAGTAAATAGGAATTTCACAAGTATAAAAAAATGTTGTTGATCAAATGTATTGCTATAAACAGTTACAGGTTTCATTTTATTTCTTTGACTTTATCCAACTTGCGATTTTTTAGAGGAGTGAGGGCTCTATAAATATGTAACCGATCAATTAATACTCAGCTCCGAAAGTTTGGAGCGACCCTGAAGACCCGATTGGACACATAATAACTTTTACCGATTTTCTTGTGAAAATTGGAAACAAAATAAGAATAAACAGACTTCTTTTATCACTTTGTTAGTTAAACTAATTGCTTAATTCTAAGGCTACTCCCTCCCCCTAAAAACATCTTGATACACTTCAAGTACCTTGCTAAAACGCTTCACTAACAAGAATTACTATAATGTAGCCTAAAAAGTGAATGATAAACATGAATAATAAAATTATAAAATTATACTATTAGATATTATTTTTGATGTCACGTGCTAACATTACGTTTGTTTTAGGTAGACAGTCGTTGAAAAATAAATTTAAAAAGATTTAAATTTTTTAAAATCTATTTTTTAAATTAGAAACGCATTGCAATGCTCACAGCGGACAATTGCAGAAATTGCAAATTCTTTTTCATTTATACATAATATATGTATATGCTTATAAAAGAAAGTGTGTGTCTGTGATGTCCAGATAAATCTATGCACTTACAATTTTGTAATCTGGCACACAGGTAGCAATATTGCTTTTATAATTCATCTAAAAGTCAGAATTTTAAAATTTAAAATCTAAAAGTTTTTATTTCACATTTGTGCTTTGTTTCAGTTAATTTTTCGCATATATTTGACAGCAGTATCATTTCTAAGGATTGTAGGTAAAAAAAACAAAAAAAAAAAAACATCTGTGTATGATATAAGAGAACAAACAACTGTCATTTTTACAGAAATTAGTTTTGCACTTCTCCCATAACTTATTGAATTTTTAAAAGTTTGGACAGAAAATTTTAACATTGAAACTAAAATCTTTGTATCTGATATTCTAGCTTCTTTAGTTTTCTAAAAACATTTGATGCCATCATCGAACTTTTCTCTCTAAATTAAAACAAGAACAATAGAGCTAAATTAAAGCAAGAACAAGAACAAGCCTTTATTCATATATTTTTAATTATTTGTTTTTCTAATTAATTCTCGTAATATGTTCTTCACCAATCCGCGGATGATCCGCTGGAGACAGGTTTACTTCTCCCTTGATTTGGCATGGAAATGTAGATTCAGGATGTATAAAACTGAAATATAATAGGGAATTCTGTCTGGTATTAAGCCCGTGCCCTCATATTATGGTTGACACATTACATGATGATAAAGTCGTAAATTGGTAATTCAGGTCACAATAAAATTTTAAACGTATTTTCATTATTCATCATTTTTTATTTCGATTTTAATCAGTGCATGTTTTCATTGCTATGAATGCAAAATAAATATTATTTTTTTTATCATTTTCGCAATTTTATTTATGTTATTGCTGTTTTGATTATCTGGTATTCATCATGTCATGGGCCTGCTCATGAAAAGTTCAAATTCTCTGAAGAAAACATAGCTTTTAGCATACATGCGAAGTATTAACTATACTATTAACGAAGTATTACTATTGTATTACTACTGAAAATTTATGTCACATATAAATATATATTCTTTCTTTGTATGCTATATTAATATCTAGCTATTTAATTCCGTTTTTAAAATCCGATAAAAACAAAAATGTGCATTTTTTTTTGTAATGTACGAAGAGAGATATGACCTTTTTTTTTAAAAAAAAAAAAGATGCCTTATGTCATTGTCAGTGTTTGCGCTACTGAGTTGCAGCTTATGTTTTAGAAATATTTTTAAAAGGTGATATTTTTTAGATGCATGGAAGAAACAAGTATAATTTTATTTATAAGTTTACTCGATCCAAAAATATTGCGTTCCCGCCATTATTCAATTTTGAATCACGAAGTAATTTTATTTCTTATATACTTTTTACAACTAATTTTGTATGTAAATTGTAGCAAAATTTCTTGGAAAAATTGATCGCGTGCGATGTTTTTTGCTGTACTGTATACGAGCGAAGAATTTACAGAAATATTGAAGGAGCTGAAAAAGTGAAAGGGAATAACTCATTCCAATTTGATTTCGCTCACATTCTTCATGTCACGAGCAATACTGTACGTCTTCTGCTAATATATATTTAAAAACTCCTAGAAGGAAAATTGTTAATTTGGAAGCCTCCTTTTACGTGTGAGTAAAATTCAGAAAAGAAAGAAAAATAAAACTTTTTTTTTCTGTGATTCAGATATGCTTCTCCAATAGGAAATAAATAAATAAAAAAAATAAAAAAAAAATAGAAAAAAGAATATTCTAGCTAATTTTTTACTTTCTCATATTGTAAAGTATTGTAATCATCCGAAATATATTGACGGATTTTCGCTTTTCAGACCTTTCTGAATACGAAGAACACAATTTTGAAATCATATCTGTCTATCTGTGAATATTCAAAAATCGAATTAAAAGAATGAATTTAACACTACATTTGTAGATTTCTGTCACATTCTGAATGGAATTCCATCCATTCAGAGAAAGTCTAACTGTCCGAATATAAATCAATAAGATAACCGCGAAAAGATGAGAGCTCTATGGATAAAATTTGGTACATAAATTTATGTACCAAATTTTATCTATATAGCTTATTTTATTCATATTTTAGATGGTTATCTAAAATATGGATATATAATAAATTAAGAACCAAATCCATCATGGGGTTGACCGTCTTTAAGTCTGTCCTTTTCAATGCATATAAATGAGATTATTTTAAATCATAGCAATTTAAGTAAATAAAATTTCATTTACAATTTTTGCATCTGAAACATAGAATTTTATGAAATTTTGAACCACATCTGGTCTGTACTTTCGCAAGCATGTAAACACGATAGCTCAATGTTTTAAATATATGAAATTTGATATGTGTTGTAATTTTAATTGCAGCTTTGTGTCAAATTTTGCTTTCAATCGAAGGCATTCAAAATACATATTCGATTTTCTGATACTTTTGTATTAACCATTCCAGCAATTAATCGCCCTAAAAAATCTTCAAAGATGGCACGATATTAGTTCTTTAATAATTATTGTCCCCCAATAGCACTGATTAATGATACACAAGCATATTTATTAGAGAACGTGCAAGAAAGTTTCAGGGAGATCCCACTCACATATTTTTTTTTCATTCATAGAAGATAAATAGATTAAGTGCGTAGATAATAGAAGATAATCTCAATTTGATGATAATCATTCAATGATGAATTACATTTTCTGACAGTCCATCCACTTAGTAGCGTAAACGCACAAATCAACTTCATGCCCAAATTTAAATCTCACAGGAAATCTGTCTGTCTGCCTCTGCTCAAATTAAATAATATTCAGTGACTTCAGAGGAAGATTACTCTCTTGAAAATAAAATAAATCTCGCATGAAATCTGTCTGTAATATTTTATTTTTTGTTATTTCTTTGTGTATCGCTAAACGGCCTTCAGTGCATATGGCTGTTATCTAAGCATTCCCGATGACAGTGAAACAGCTATTTAAACGATAAGAAAAGTTCAATATCTTCTTATTTGTTCTTTTGAGTACATTGTAACATTTGCTGAACATAGATATAAAACAGAAAAATTGTGCAAAGTGTTCCAGAAAATCCCAAACAAAAGCTTTAGAATATAAAGCTATTTTGAATAATTCTTAAACAACAGATATATATCTTTCTGAGCAACAAATGATTCAAAATTATTAAAGGGCGTCTTTTTTTTTAAACACATTAAAAACTTTATTCTGTTTGCTGAATTCTTTAACTGTATGAAAAATAAGAAAAAAAGTTTTTTTTTTTTTTTTTTTTTTTTTAACTTTGAAGCAAAATTTCACAGAAATAAAATACAGTTTTTTTTCATTTTATGCTTCAAATTTGCAATTACAGAGAAAAATGAATATCTTTTTTAAAAAATATTTATTGTTTTTTGTATATTAGAAAATAGTAATGATCACTTCTGAAACCAGATTTTAAAAAAGAAGTTCAAAATAGATCTTTTATAAACTCAAAAAATTAGTACTTTAACGTTTCTAGCACAAGTAAATAGACCTTGTAGCCCTGCCAATTTGGCAATTCGCCACCTAACAAACAATGCGAGATAGCTCACTTTTTTCAACTTCTACAAGATTGAGAAGAATATTTTTCAACAAATAATAAATAATTCTGAGGTGTTTTTTTCCCCCTTTCCACAACAAAATAATCAGAAATATCCATTACTTCATGTGTAAACGATTTAACTAATATTTAGATACACACAATATTGTGGGCGAAGCAACTAGGCTTCGATTATGGCTAATTTTAATATAAATAAAATCATTGTGGTTATGTATTCAGCTTCTATATCTCCCTCTAAACATATGAGTTGAATGCAACTGCACATATGTTATTTAAAACCAGAATATTGTTAACTTTTCAATGCACAAATTAAAAATTTATTAAAAACTAGCCGCCTTTGGCGACCACCCGGTTCGCCAATATTACCGCTCGCTACAATTTTCATTTAAATATTTTAAGTAACTTGTCTCTTAATAGCTTCTCAAACAAAACATTTTTAATCTTCAAATTTTGATAGTCATACCAAACTTATATTGTTTAGATCGTTTCGTTCCATTTGCTATATATATTTTGCTAATTTGTTGCCATTTCCGGTAAAACTTCAACTTTAATTAAAAATGTAAATGACGAAATTACAATTAATATTAAGATATTTTTTAATAAAACCAAGCGTTTTATTTTATTTATCATCTTTATTGTTATTTATTAATTATTATTATTATTGAATATGAGTATTGCAAACAGAATTGCTCGGTATTTAAGTTTTATGTTAACTACAAAATGTTTTTCATAATTTATGTAATATCTCAAAGAATAATTCAACAAAAATTGCTCAGATTCAGCATAAAATACAGTTTTTAGTTTTACTTTCAAAAGGATTGAAATGAAATCAATAATAATATTTTGTTCCGACCTATAAATATATTTCAAAAATTATGAAGTCTAAATTTAATGCAGTAAGGTATCATATTCTGAGAAATTTTCTGGACACGCCAAATTTTAAATAAATGAATGAATGTTTCTATTTTCCACGATCAACTAAGACTAATTCATGAAGTTTTGTATGTTAAAAATTTTGAAAAACTCAACATTTTCATAATCTTAGGCCAATTAATCTTGAGCTCTCTTGCCTGTAGAGCGCCAACACACACACACACACACACACACACACACACACACACACACTGAGCTTTATTATAAGGATATAGATTAATTGAAATTTTGACATTTTTCAACAGCAACATTGGAACTAACATCCTATAATAAATATTTATACACCATCTTAGAATTAAAAATTTTGTCTTTTCAACTATCTCATTTCATTTATGTGTAATTTTTCTTTCTATCTATTTCTTAATTTTCAAAATTTAATACAGAATTCAATAGATGCAACGGTTTTTAAATAAAGGTATTTATAAATATTCCGTTGCTAAGCAAAGGTGAAATTTTGAATTAACCTTTATTTTTTGACATTTCTATTTCATTTTTCAATAACTTATTTTCATATTTTTTACTAAAGAAAAATTAACTATTTAATTAATTGTACCAAAACGTTCCTTAAAATGTTTTTAAACGGAATTTTAACTTTAGAAACAAATATTTATAACTTATAGAGAAATTATTAATCGCTTGCTTTAAACGCTTGCTTTAATTTTAATTAAAAAATCTTTTCAGACTATAAAAAGCTTTTTAGTATTTTATTTTATATGAAAGTAATTTTTATATTAAAAATATTAGACATGAAAGTGTTTGTAATTAAATTTGCAGAATATTATTGATTTTCTATAACAAATAATCATTCAACACACCATTTTTTTCAACCGCTCTCTGTGGAAGTCTGCAGAACCTGATTATATTCAAATAAGATATTAGAAGTTCATTACAATTCAAGATTTCTAGCAAAATTCTAAAGTGTCTGAATTTTTATAAATATTTATCAGAACAGCTTAAAAATGTAATACTTCCATACTTATCAGCGCTTATCTGTTAGAAAAGAAGTTATTCACCATGATAGTGTATCCTGTAAAATCCATTATTATGAATATTCAAATGAATTTCGAAAGCAAATTGTACGATCAAGAGTTACTTCGAAATTAGTAAGGTGATAGCAAAGTTTCAGAAAGAAAATATAGACCAAAGCTCTTTTTTTTGTGTGATGAATTTTTTTTTAGAATCAAACTTATATTTTCAGTGAGTAATCAGAGCAAATAATTAGATTAATTTCAACTAATCAGATTAAGCAAATATTTGAGATCACTAAACTGAATGGTACCACAAACGAGTCGAATAAAAAATTATTAATCTTGTTACCAAATAAATAAATTTATAAAAAATGCAAATCCTATGAATAATAAAATATTGCTATAATATTAATATTTATCAAATATAATTGATCAAGTTCTTATCTGTTTCATTAGGACTTTGTGATTTATAAACACTGAGCTTTAGTTTAAATAATACTATATACAAACAAGGATGCCTCGCACTCGTGAGCTAAAATAAATAAATACGAAATAACACATACATTTTCTTGAACGTTTTAAAATAAAAGGAATGAATTAAAAAGAAATCATTAATATACTGATTAAACTAAAAATATAAACTAAATTGACAAGTTTTTAAAAGAGGACTCTCATTATGCACTTTGTTTAGGATCGTAAAATATTTAAATCGATTATTGTATGTTTCAATACATATATATTTTCCCTATGCAAAAAAAAAAAAAAAGTTTTTTAATTTAATACTATGCTTTGGTTTTTCTCATGCTTGCTTAAAAGACTTAAGAAATGTAAATAGTTATGGAACCCTAAATAACATTATATGAATATTTTCCATTAAAAGGTGCATTTTATTACGCTCTGCTAATACTACTAATAAAAAAATGTACGTGTTTTGATGCTCTGTGGACCAGACGGTTTCATCTACAACTACCAAATTCGGCATATATATAACTTGGAGGATGAAAATGAGCACTTTGGTGCGATTATTTTGAAATTTTAATCAATTAATTAAAGATTAAGCTAATTACAACAGACTAAACAAATGTAAAGTTATTAAAACTACACGGCTTTTAATGCATATGTTACCGGCAAAATATGAAACGCCGGCATTCCATAGAATGCCTCCTTGTGTATAATGGCCGGACAATTTTAGGCAAAGTATGAAATGTGATAATTATTACATAATTACCCTAAGGATTATATATAATACCTAGGCATTCTACAGAATGACAAATGCTATTTAGGCAAAGTATGAAAAAAGGTCCTGATAAGGCTATTATATAAATGGCGTACATTCCTCAAAAAAAAAAAAAAAAAAAATGCTAGTCTGCAAAAATAATGAGAATGCCATAAAAAAATTTATTCAAAATGCATAAAAACAAATGAAAGTTGTACAAAGCACAATTTATGCTTTTCTTATTAAGAGAAACAAAATTTTCAAATAAAAAATAAGAAATTAAAATTAACTTATTTGTTGGAATATGGTAGGATGAAATGAAATTTTGAATTACATTTTTCACCCAGAGACATTTCATGTTTTGACATTTTGTTTTACACATACATTTGACGAATCCTTGACCGCTTCCCCTGGATTGAGCAATTGCAACTGACTGGAGAGGAATCTTCAATTCTAAGCAAGTTCTTAGGTATAAAATGAATTTTGATCTCGCATACACTTATTTTAAAATTTCTTCAGAAGTTTCAAGTGGGTAAAAACCATCCTCTGTCACGCTCATTACAAATGCCAATAAATCACTTCTCACCTTGTCGACGTCAGGAATAGGAACTCGCACAGTAGTTCCCAAAGAAACAGTTTTTTTTTTTTTTTTTTTCGAATTCATTTTTGTTTTTTGGATTGTATTTCTAGATTGATTTTAGAATTTATTTTACCTTCAATAGCATTTTCAGTTTTGAAACAAAGGGTGCACAAAATATCCATTTCATCATCTCTACTAGCTTACTACGTGATATTCAAAACGGATTGGAGATTCATTTCATATTTTGTCGGTTTCTCATTTGGCATTCTAAAGAATGCATAAGAACTGTGTGAAATATGAATCATTTCATACATTGTCAGCTAGTGTTAGGCATTATATACAATGCCTAGGCATTCTATATAATGCCGGATTTCATACTTTGCAGGTAACATATATAAGAATTTCATACTCAAAAATACTTTGTTGAGCAAATCATAAATATCAAGTTATGCATCAGAGATTTACTACTAATATTTTCTTAGAATCAGTTGCTTGTTATTTTTGGGTAGTAAATTAATAAAGGCGAAAGTAATGAAGTTCTATTTTTTGAAAATCATCTGTAGTTTTTTTAAACATTAATATCGGTTGAATTATGTCTATTGTCTACGGAGTGATGCTCGAGACAGTGAAGACAGCCGTATTCGTAACAAGCGAACTTCTTTATTCGTATTTGTGACTGGTCCTCAATTAAAAAGGTCATCTTTCATTATTAAGAAGTGACATCAATTGGATGTTCGAATCAGTCTTCAGAATGACACAAAGATATTTTTAACTTGGAAATGCTCATTCATAACATTAGATCAAATGTCTTATACTACTGTGTTAAACAAGTATTGAAAATGATTAATTTACAACTAATGGATGTACAAAAAAAAAATTGCAATTCTCAACAAAGAAAAAAAAATGTTTCCTACTTTTACTAGTACTTTTCAACAATTTATATGCGATTCCTTTTCATATTTTTGAAACAAATTAATTTTTTAAACATAAAAATTTTTTGCATTGCTGATTTTTTTTTCTAAATGATCAATGAACTGATTGTTTTAAATTTTCTTCAAAAATAAAATTTAAGTCAAATCACAGTTAACATCACATTAATAAAAGATCGCAGTTTTTTTATTAATTAATTAATTATAATCAAAAATCTCAGTCCAGTATTAGTTTTGAAAATATTTTTCTAGAGCTCTTTTTATTAATTCGTATGCACGGTCACATCCACAATAATAAAATAAAAAAAATCCATGCATATTAAAAGCTATTAAAAGTATAATAAAAGATCATAAAGTCACGAACATATTAAATTCTTATTGATATTTCATTCGCATAATAATGAGAGCAATATTTTTTTAAAATAGCTGAATAGTAACAGTGGCGTAGAGAGAATTCCCATAATAATAAGAGCAATATTTTTTTAAATAGCTGAATAGTAACAGTGGCGTAGAGAGAATAAGTGACATTCGGGGCATAATATAATTTTTTTTTTCGCCTCCAGTCGTCCTCATTGGTTTAGCAAGTGGAAACTCATTTACTTAATTTTTTTTATCTCCACTTTTTTTTTAAATCTTATTTTTTCCGATTTATTAGTTAATTGTTATCTAATAAGTTAATCTCCACTCATTTTCACAGTCACTTATTAAGTAAATTCATTGCCATGCCATTACTCTATTCACCTGTTATGTCCGGAGGTTTAAGCCCCTTGAGTTCAAGCACTCTGTAACACTCCCCTCAAATTGCCAAATCGGTTTAGCAAGTGTAAATGACATACAGGGAATGATATTTTTTTCACCCCTTCAAAATATTTCCTTTCAAAATAATTTATATAAACGCATTAATCTTTTGACATGATTTCGCCCTATAAAACTGAAGCAGGGGCATCTTTACTCACCTTGAACCTCGGCCATTATTTCACTGAATAGTAAGAAAATCAAACTCGCTTTTTGAGTAATTATTGCTGCTATTTAGAGTCATTGTAGCCGTATAGCAGAATCTTCACTTCAGATCCAGAAGTCTGTGTGATTGTATCCCATGAAAGATCCTTTGTACTGACTGAAAAGGGCACTTTATAGAGGTCAAACGAACAGTGTGGTATGGAAGTTTGGAGAGAAGGTTCCATCTTTGTCATATGATCACGGTTTAAAGTTAAGAGATGTATTCAAAAATAACCTAAGAATGGCTTGAAATTAGAACATTAACCCAATCAGTTGAATCTGTGATAAAAGATTCCCGAATAGTTGTCTTATCTATAAAAACACATTTCAACATTAATAATAATATATTCTTAGATGAAGGAAGCTGTATTTTAGTATTTAATATCTCCTATTTGCAGTCGTATTTCGTCCCCAAATGAAAATAGCTATTCTGAGATATATTTATGTATAGCCTTTGACAACCAGCTAATTCACCAGGATTATTGATTTCAAAAATTTTCAGTTAAATATTTTTGTGTAGTTTTTGCCTAATGGCTCCCTCAGCAAGATATTTTTTTAAATTTTGATAATCATATAACCCATACTATTTTGCATTATTCAATTCATTGTGCAATGTATCTTTTCAATTTTTTTTTTGTCATCTCATCTAAAATTTCAAAATAAATTTGAAAAAAAAAAAAAAGAAATGGTTAAACTTTAACTAATACAAAAACTTTCTGGCCGAGATTAAACATTTTAATTTAAAACTTGCTGCTTTCAGATGGTTCGGAGAAACTAATGTTCGTTAAAATCTTTAATTAAATATACCATGTATCTTAGTCCAAATAGCTTCTCCAGGAAAAAATTGAAATTGAAAATTGAAATTAAAAAAAATTAATGAAAAAATGAATGAATTTAAAATGAAAAAAAAATTAAAATTGAAATTTTGATTGATATATAATTCATACTATTTTAGAAGCTCTAGCCGTTCTGTTCTTTTGACTATGCATTCTTCCTTATTTCCTATCAGCTCCTCCAGAATTTGTGAAAAAGGAATGCGCACTACTATTTCTGGCCATTTAACAGTGTAACCTAATTCCTGACTTAAAATAATGTAAAATGTGGCAATTTTCGTTATGTGAATAGTATTTCAACTAAAAATTTATATTTCTTACGATTTCTTCTCAGAATTATGTAAATATATTGTTTGCTTTCCTGAAATCTACTTTGCCAATAATGATTTTTTTAAGGACAGAAAGTCAGTTTCACTATTTTACATGTTTCATTACTATTTTTTTTTTGTATTAATATCAATAATAACTCGGATTGTAAAACAAAAACGAAAAAATATTAGCAACTTTAATAGTATCTTTTATATATTATTTTGGTTTCCAGAATTCACACGTTTATGTATTATTGTTCTTCAAACATTCAATATGAGTTTAAAATTCTTAAGTATTTTTGTATTCTTGTATGAAAATATACTTAAGTATATTTATTTAATTCAAATATAGAAAAGAATTTATATACCAAAAAAAGATAAAAATGTCATTTAAAAGATAATTTCAAAAAAAATTTGATATAAAAATCAATTTAGCCTATAATATTTTTGGAAATTATCTCGGTAAAAACACCAAAATATTGCATAACTTTTAATTACAATTTTAATTCAAATTTTAAGAAATCACACCGAGGTGCACATTCTCACCTTCCAAAGTATACATGTGCCAAATTCAATAATTTTCAATTAAATGGTCTAGCCTGTAGAGCGCCAACACACACACACACAAAAACGCGCATTTCTTTTATTATAAGTAAAGAACTTAGAATCATCCAACATAAAAGTTTCATGTGCACTTCAAAATATTTTTCATAATTTTTGGTATAACTCAGGGAATTATTAAAAAAAAAGTACTACAATATAAAAGTAATTTTAAACAATGAGAACAATAATGTATTGTTATACATCCAAATATATTACATTAAAGAGTGGTCGATTTTAAAAATTGGTGCACTTTAAAAATATCTCATTGCTGCTTTATTTTGAATTTAAACTTCAACTGTACAAACAACAAAAATTCAAAAACTTAAAAAAAGCATACTTTATTTAGAAACCTACTCAATATGGGAAAAAGTTGCATATCCATATCTTGACCAACAACAATGGAAATATTAATAGAAATGAAAACGATTTCAGTTTTATTTTAACAATAAAATATGTCGTTTTAAAATACGTTTGAAATATTTTTTAAAAATTGATTAAAAAAATTAAATATAAGAAAAAAATTAGCATAGTATCAAAGCCTTTTTTTTTTAATTTTAAGGTAATGAAAGAAACATTTTTTGTTGTAATATTTTATTAAAGCATTGCGGCGAAAAGCTCAAATTTTGCTTAACTTTAATTTATTAAAATTGTTGTAAAAATTTCTTAAAAAAATCGTTTTAAGTGCAAATTCTAATCTACCAAATTATACCTGTGTCAAATTTGGTAACTTAAGCTCTAACGGTTTGTCTTGTAGTGTATCAATACACAATTACGCACACAGACACTACATTTATCATTATTGTAAGTAGAAAAATAGAATGAATATGCAAGATTAATTTTAGGTAATAACCTAAAAGTAACTAACTTGTCATTGCGAATTATCTTAATATTTATCTTTGATATTCCAGTGAATTCATTCACGTTTGAGAGAAGAAAAGTAGAAAACTATAATTCTCAAAGAAATTAGGTCGTTTCCGACACATCCGTTGGGTCAAGAGCGGATGTCTATTATCAGTAACCTAATTTCTTCAGTCTAATACTTAAAATAAAATGCCATTTTTAATATATATCGCAGTTTTTGAAGCATGCAAATTGAATAGTTTTTAAAAATGATTCTAAACTGTTAATAAACAATTTACCAGTCTACTTGCCCATTTTAACACAATTTATTCTTAAATGCAAATATACCTATTCTTTCTGAAATTTTGTTTAAAGTTAAATAACTTCTCATTGATTTCAAATGAATGGAAATTCGCGTAATAAATTATTCTTTTGGCACTTATTTTAAATGAGAAAAACCGAAACAACTTTTGAATCTTATTAAATTCGCAATGTATATTTTGTTTTATATTGTTCCTTTCAAACCGAATTTCGTTCTGTTAGATTCGTTCCTACAGAAAGTATAAACTTTCTTTGCTATAATTTTTTTTTCGTTTTTATAATGAAAACGTTGGCAAAAATTTATAGATTGAGAATAAGTTTATCCCCTTCCCTTTTCGAAAAAAAAAAAATGTTTAGACGAATATAAATGACTTAGATAAAAGTTATTTTGATTTAAAGATTGATTATGCTCTCATGTGGCTTAGCATACTCTTAGAAAATTATATTATTGCATAGCAATTAATTAAAACTTTACTCGAATTATATTTTGAATGGTTTGAAAGGAGGGTTAAAACGCATTTAGTTTCTTAAGATTATAAAGGAATGCTAACTAACTAGAATGGAAGACGAAAATGGTTTAGTTATTCAGCAATTAGGTTGTTTTATTATTTTTTTTTCTCTGGGCAGGACCCACCATCTGGGGGGGGGGGGTGCGGCGGGTGCTATGCACTGGGGCCCCGTGACTGAGAGGGGCACCACCGTGATTAAGAAGTAAAATAGTGTTCTGAATAATAATAATGTTACATAAACTAAAAGTCTACAAGCTTGTTTCCATGTGGTTGGCTTAGCGTCGACTGACGCCTTTATTACGCAACGATCGCAGGATACCTATAAAAAAAGGGGGAGGGTTCATTTATGAATAAGGAAATCTCCTTCAAACATGTTAATATAGAGTGGCGTGCCCGGCGTCCAGAAGTCGAGGATGAGGCTGGGTTCAAATGGACTTGTAAATCATCAGCTATCTCCTTTTTTTTTCTATATCTAATGTAATATTTTTGATGCGTGCATCTGCGTATGTTTGTTTATATTAAGTTGTTCAAACAAAAGTAAAACGAAGATAAATTGAACAATCAACTCCTAGTAATGCACGCTGCATCACTTCTTCATCGGCCACGACCGGAATGAAAAGATATAAGGAAGAAGTCTAAATGGAGCAGCAGACGGATTTATACGCAATATACGAAGTTTACTGTATATATTATAGTCTAGTGCAAATGTGAAAAATATTATTAATATACGGTAAGTAGATTTACAGTCACTTACCTCACCTACTAGGTAATAGAGCATAGAATAATTTGATAATTTATTCTATAGACCGCTTAATATTGTTAGATATAACAATGTCCATGCCAAAGAAATATCCCTCTGGGTCAAAAAAGAAAACTATCAGAAAAGAAAAAAGTAGAAAACCTAAACTTCAAGAAGTCACAAGTAGATCTGTTTTCTTTGCTACGAAGTAATTCAGGCAATGAAATTGCTTCGACTTCAGAAGTTACAATTCAAACTTCAAGTAGGAAAGAAAATTCCGTGCAAGTATGCAGTCTTGCAATAAAAATGTTGTAACGGTGAAATTTGTTGAAGAACCATGTGTTTATACAAATATGATCGAATTAGAAAAGAATGATGAAAATGACAATAACAAATATGATCAAGAGAGTATAAATGATTCTGGTTTATGGTCAAGTATTATAACTGATAAATTTATAATGTATTGTGTTAAAATCGGATCTGTACAACACAAAGGAGTTTTTGCTAAAATGCTGAAGGTAGATCATTTTCCGCTACATATTACTTTAAGAAAATGCCAAATGGTGAAACCCAACTTCGCAACCTCGGTTAATTTATTCAAAAACGCAAGACTCCGTATTTTGTTTTTGTTGCATACTGGTTTTTTAAAAGAAGAGGAAATGACCGAACTACACGATTTATAGGTGACTATAATAACTGGAGAAAGCTGTCAACTGTAATCCAAGATCATGAGCGTTTTGGAAGGGATTACTATAACGACTAAATTTATGTTCGACTATTGATAAAACAAATCCAAATTAATATACGTAAGGAAATGGCACGACTTAAATTACCATTTTAAAGAATTGCAGTTGTGATTCTATTTTTAGCGTGTAATAATCTTCCACCTCGTGGAACACACGAAATAATAGGAACTCCTAATAATAGAAATTTTTTAAGTGTAATCGAATTACTAAGTAAATACGACTCTGTGCTTATGGATCATATAACCAGAATAAAAAATCCCAAAGACAGAATTGTCAATGATTTAGCGCATACATGTGGGTGTGATGGGTTTTAATGTATCATTCCACTTGTATTAGCTTAATCTTTTTATTCTTGATTAACAAATGATGATTCTGATGATTTTTACAAATGAGAATTCAATGACGAAGAAGGAATTTATATTACACGAAGATGGACAGTTGATGTCGTTCAAAGGACCTTTCCCACCTACGCGTGGTACACTGGCATTTGCAGAGGAATTCTTCTACGCAAGAATTCCAGTTTCGGCCTTTTTTCAGAGTATCATGTCTTCTCGATTTCCGGTCGCACCCATCTCAGCGGACGTCCGCTCTCTTCACTCGTCTAGTGAACTCTGAACTCTGCCCTCCGACTGCTGGCTATCACCAGAAGAACGTAGAGCGCCCTCTCGTGGAGTTAATTTACCACAATAACAAATTATTCCTAACTTAGGAAATTAAATTCTTAACAAAATTAAAGACGATGTAAATCAGCTTTAATTTTGCTTACAATATCCAAATGGATTTTATTTCTGATATTTCCCATAAAAAAACAAACTTCAATCTTTATTAGGTATGCAAATTTTGAAGAGAAAAGATTGAGTATAGATCAGTCATTTATAAAGTTTATTGATGTGATTGGACTCGCAAAAGCTCCATTGAAAATATTAAGTGAGTTTGATTTAGATATTAAAGATTGTAGTGGACAGGCATACGACAACGGTAGCAACATGAAAGGGAAATATAAAAGTGTAAAATCTAGACTAATTACTCTAAGCCCTCATGCAATTTATGTGTGTGTCTGGCCTATCATACTCTTTTAATTTATTAATTTGTGATGCCACTTTCAGCAGTATACATTACCTTTTTTTTGTTATTGCAACATTTGTATTGCTTATTTTCTGCATCTACAAAAAGATGGGGAAATTTACCAAAGCATTTTGACATTACTCTCAAGCCATTATGCGACACTCATTGGGGAGCCAAAATAGATACGGTTAAAGCAGTGTATATACAGTTTGAATAAACTTATAATGCTCTAAAAGAATTTATTGGTGCAAATAACAATATTACAGCGGTATCCGAAGCTAAAAGTCTATTGGATTCGGTAAAGAAATGACATTTATTTTATGTTTAATAGAATAGTTCACAATCTTGTCCAAAATTAGATATCAATAAACTATTTCAAATAAAAATAATGGTTTTAGACTGGGATTTTAATTTAGTCAATAAAATTAAAACTGAAATCCAAAATTTAAGAACAAAATTTAACTCGTAGTTAGACGAAGCAAAAGCGATGGCACGTAATTTGAATCTTTCAGAGCATTTTCTTGAATTCGAAAAAGGGAAATATATTTCGAACCAGCAGAAAAATAAAATTGTACAATAACCGGTTGAGGAATTTAGATGTTATTTTTTTTAATTCTCAGTGCTCTTTCAGCAAATTAAAATTCATAAAAAATTGTCTTCGGTCAAGCATATGTGCATAATGCTTAAACGCACTTGCTATACTAAGAATTGAAAAAGAAATTGGTCAAAAATTGTAATTTTCCTGACGTAATTAATAGCAAAAATAAAATCACGCATTAATAAACATAAAATAATAATAAATGTTTTTTTTTTTACTTAGCAAAATATTTAGGGCCCCAAATGGTTTCTTGAACCCGGGCCCCTTCATAGAGAAGGCCGGCTCTGACTCTGGATATGATCTTCTAAATGTTTCGAAGAAATAAACAACTAAAGCCTTTTAAGTATAATACTATTATAGTATTAGAAATCATTAACTATTAATATAATAAATGTTGGGATCATTTTACTATCATCCCATTTACCCTTTGTATTTGTTGTGGACTGTTCTTATGAGTGACGCCGTCTTGCATGGCAGTGCGCATCTCGTTACTCGCAGACACTCTCGCAATGTGTTCGATGAAGGATTTGTATTTTTATATTCTTGTGATTGTGATCTCTATATTCCTGATCATAGATGCAGATTTTTTCTTCTGTTTTAACATTTAAACGTGCTTAATTATTCACCATCCGTTCACTCAAGTATGAGTAAAAGATAAAAATTTACAAAATATATTGATGAAAGGATTTAAGAACTACGGAGTATTAATTATCATAAAATACTTGCAAATTTTTTAATGTGAAATCTATCAAGTTATTTCTTTCATTTGGAATAGTAAAATAATATTTTTCTTCTTTAAATTGATGTTCAGATTACAAAACAATAAAGAAAATCGAAAAATTCTATTATAAAAGAACTGCATTTGAGAGCAGTGCATAAGTTTATTTTATCATTCAGCTTTGTAACTTAGA
Organism: Argiope aurantia; assembly: GCA_026543865.1. Lineage (NCBI taxonomy): Eukaryota > Metazoa > Arthropoda > Arachnida > Araneae > Araneidae > Argiope > Argiope aurantia. The sequence continues at coordinate 558,775 of JAPMOR010107054.1, forward strand.
TTTGAATAGCCATCATATATATATATATATAAATTATATTTTGCAATTAAATTCGTCTAAAAAATGGATGTGAAGTTATGCTTTACTTAATCCATCCATCTAGTACTTCTTTTTAATTGTATATAAGAGATAAATTGATTTTTTTATGGCTGTCTATGAAATTATATATATA
>JAPMOR010107054.1:559046-612943 GCA_026543865.1 Argiope aurantia
GGGTTACATTATGTGGACCATATCTTGGAAAAGAAAATAAGGTTTTTTATTATTAATATCACATAGAAATAATAATACTAGACAATGCTTCTTTATCAAAAATTGTAGAAATGAGGGCAAATTATTAAAAGCTAGCTTTTTCTTTTAAGAAGATAGAAGCTAGCTTTTCCTATTTTTCGCTAGCTTTTAATAGAAATGATTAACATTTCAAAGAAATAAATTTCAAGTTTTAATAACATTGATATTTTTATCCCTCATACGGAGGAAAAAAATGCGTTGTATTTATATTCCTTAAAAATTAGTGTAAAATCAATCATTCTCGGGTTAATATATCAACAAGGTAATGAATGAAACAGTCAATTTCCATTTTATACACAATGCTAATGTTAAATTTAAAAGTCCGCAAAAGGAAAATTATTGTACGAGGAAAAGCAATAAAAAAAGTCATGGATTTCCACAAATACAAAACTACAAAGGAAAAATTCCCTATACTGGCATTAAGTGGTTGAAAGTGTTAAGTGGGCTGACCTCTAAAAGAACGAATGTTAGCTGAATTCTGCAGGAGAAAAAGAAACGTTTGAACCAAAAAGTTTTCTTAACACGTGTTCTTAGGATAGACATTCTCACATTCCCTAAATTGTGGTTCCTATTAGATCACAATGCCCTCAACATTATTACGATATTTTCACGACATTGTCCTGTCTGGTATTCAGAATATCGGAGAACATCGTAGGGAAATTGCACTTTATGTCTTGTGCTAATAGGGGTCACAAAAGGGAAAGAGAGAAATTCATGAATGAGTTGAAAATTGAATGTATTGGTTATTCTTCGCATTACATAATTTTTGTATCATTGAAAATCGTATATCACTGTAATTGGTGTTATTCACAAAAAAGTGTGCGAAAGTGTGAAGTCGCAGCTTAATAAAGGTATTTGTGACTTCTTCGAACGATAGATCACTCAGATCAGATCGCATTGGTGAATACAGCCGATAGAGATGCAAAATCCACGATTTTTTGAATAACATATATTTTTACTATTGTTATTTTTAAATATTTGTTCCACATGACTGCTATTTCAATCAAATTTTTAAGAGGAAAAAATATTAATTATTATTTATAATTTTTTTTATAAATTGTTATTATTAGTTTATTTATGAATTTAAGTAAAGTGTGATTAACTTAATTTATTTATTTAACTTTTAATTTTATTTAAAACAATTTACTTAATTAATTAATTTGGGTAAAGTATTTTTTTAGGAATAATTTTTTTTATTTCTTTTAATGTTTCGTTTTAGCTTTGTATTCTGTCAATAGATGACGCCTGGAGAATCAATGGCAGTAGAAGGTGAACGAACCACAATCTAGAAAGCATATTATATGCCATTATTAAAACTCAGTAGAAAGGAATTTAAAAAGAAACCAGAATATTCTTATATGATAACTAGAATATATTATACTCAGAGCAAAGCTTAGCATGTGCATCTCGAAGTGTAATGTAAACATAAGCAATGAATGGAGGCATCGTCAAGCTCATGTCAACTTTTAGGAATCTAATCACAGCACAGTTCACATCCGCCTGATGCTTTTATAAGATGCGCTGTGATTGTACTCATTTAGGTTCTCAGCTCTATGTTTGACATGGTCTGGTCGATTTCTAGAGAGTGTCAATTTCGTAGAAGGTGATATGACAGGCAAAGAAGTCACATACACACACACCCTGCTTGCTGGGCCATAAAAGGATTCACGAATTTTATATCCTTATTCTAAATTCTTTCCCATACAAAATTAAAAAAAACAACAACAGCAGTATAGATAAATATGTATCATTTTTATGGTATGAGGGATGCTATTTTTTTCTAAGCGACATTTAAAATACATTTTATTTCTTCCGATTGTTTATAGCTCATTGATATTAAATATTGAAAGAATTGGCATTAAGTAAAAGTATTATTATCACAGAAAATTAACGTATTTAATATTTCACATTGTTTTATTAAATTGTAAATCACTTTTATTACCCAAGGTCTTACTGTAGAACAACAATTTGATTTAAAGAAATTAAATTTGACAATTGATATGAGCCTGAAGCTGTTAATCGAAACCGCCACACGTGTTTCGGTTTTGTTATATGGCTGCCTGTCACTACCAGTGTCAACAACACAGCTATAATCAAATGCATCGACCTGAATATTCTGTTCCAAAATCAGATTATAAAATCGTCGATATCCGGATTTTAACATCCAAAATTTTCTGCACTCAATACACGGGGCTGTTAAAAGTTGACATTTAAGGTAACTATTTAATATTACGTTAAATTTTATAAACTATCACCTGTTGGATTTATATGAGTAAGCATTAAAAAAATTCTTATTTATAGTGCATTAACGGAATTTAATCTTTTTAAATATTTTGAAATAAAATGTTCTTCTAATGAAAAAACGATGTATATTTTAAAACTGATAATTCGAAAATTATATTTATTTTTAAAGTAATGAAGATATCCAGTACCACGAAACTTTCTTTTTAATGAAACTTCAATAAAAGCGGGTATATATATATATATATATATATATATATATCCATAGAGAGAGAGAGAGAGAGAGAGAGAGAGAGAGAAATAAAATCTTTTTTTTTTTACTATGTAAATTTCTCTTTAATATATTATTAACTTAAAAATTGTTTAAATTTTGACTTTAAACAATTTTTTTAAAATTACATAACTAAATAATTTTATCAGATTTTAAAAATTATCTTTTAATGTATCTAAATAACAATATATATATATATATATATATATATATATATATATATATATATATAAATTTTTTAATAATTTAAATTAACTCATCACTTAGATTATAAATTATTTCTGTGTGATATTTGGTTAAATTTCATTGTATTAACTTCCATATCAAACCTATAGACTAAGAAATTAAATTAAATTTAAAGCAAAAGATAAAAATTACATATAGTACAGAGATAAATAATTACTAAAAATTTTATATTAATTTTTCTTTGTCATTTAAGGGAATGATCTTCAATTCCTTTTTAAGCTAAGCAATTAAAAATATATTTATAGCAAATAAAATTGCAATTATAAGACTATTATTTGGGTATTGCATTTCTTCTTTATCACTGTAAAAAAGTCTAATTTCTTGGTTAATGCAATTATTGAATTCTTTTTATAAGCAAAAATAAGAAATTTACTCTAAGAAAAATGTAAATTGAATCTGAATAAGAAAAATAAAATTATAATTAGATTTAATAATTGATTGAAAGAATTATTTTTGCATTTATTAAAAAAGTAGTCTTTTGTGCTAAATATAATTTAAAAATAATAAATTAAAAAGGAATTCAAAAACATTATTATTATTCTAATACATTTCAATTTTATAGCTAGTAAATTATATATGTTTTAAATAATTTAATTGTTGAAAAATTAGAATAATGCTTGTGGTTTTTATTAATTTATTGAAAACTTTTAATAATTGATTTTTTTCCAATTATTGCAACATTTTGAATTGGATGGTATAACAGTAAAAACTTGCTCTTTAAGTATTCAGAATTTTTTGTCATAAATTAGTAGTGTATAATAATTTGAAAATTTAAAAAAAAAATTGTATCTATGTAGTAGCTATCTTTGATGCCAGCTGGTTCCAGGAATGTTGGCTGTGTGTAATTTTCATTAAATTTTTTATGCATAGCTTTAATGCTCATAATTCTTCCAAAATAAGCATTTGTAAATCTAAATATAAAGTAAACATTATGTTAACAGCTGTGTTATTTTAATGCATATATTCTGTTTATTTCATGAATGAATATTCCTCATGGAGTCGAATCCAGTAACATCTTAGTGCTGTCAAATCTATATTTTAATTGCATGTTTTCCTAACGGTCAATACTACTTCATTTTCTTATTTCTCGACTAAGCACAGCAAATAATAATCAGATCCTCTCTTGAGCTTTCAGCAATAAAGAAAATCATATAATTAAAGATGTGGTAAAAGAAAGAAAACAGTTTGAATTTTATTTCAATAATAAAATATAGTGTTAAAAATAATGCAAAAAATATGGAAATTTGAAAAAAGTTATATAGCAAATAAATTTGTATCATTTAAAAAAAAAATGCATTTTTGAATTAGAATGGTGTAAAAATAACTTTTGAGAATTTTGGCAAAAAAATACTAAAATATTGCTTAACTTTTAATCAGTCAAAATTTCAAAATAATAATAATAATCTCTGCTAGGTGTACATTTTTTCCTGTCGAATTCGATAATTTCAGATAAAACAGTCTGTCCTGTAGAATAGCAACACAACATAGACAGATTTGTTTTGTTTTAGACAAACAGATTGTTATTCTGTTTTAGACAAACCAGGTGTAACTTGTTATCCAAACTAAGAATTAGAATGCTATTTAAATTTTATTGAGTAATTTTAGGTTATAAAACAAATATGTGAGGAATTCTTCAAAGCTTTCTTATGAAAATTAAGAACTACAGCAAAGCTTATGTTCCCTTCATTTTATATAATTTTTCACTTTCCAGAAGTTATGAAAAAATGACAAATAATGAGAAATAGTTTGTCAGATAAGATTTTACAAACATATGAATTATTGAACGGATTTTCTACATGCAGTCAGACGTTTATTGTAACTTTATTATGAGATCTTAGTGAAGTTTTTCTTATGTAGTTCGAAATTCATGTGCTAGCTTTGAAATGAAATAAATTGTGAAATAGCATTTAGAATTTTCAGTTACTATAAATCTCTTAAATTTTTTCATGAAAATTTTATTATTAAAAATATTTGGAAAGAGATACATGCATGTGAAATGTATGCACATGAATGTTTTGTATATTTGTGAAAAACCAAATGTGAAAGGAAAAAAAAAAAGTAATTGTGTTAGTTTACCTCAATTTTCATGCAAAAATAATTAGGTGTTGAATTTACCTGCTTATAAAACTGATTAAAAATACTAAAATTGAACAAATCATAAAAAAGTTTTTGCTATTGTATTGAAATTTTGGGAATAATTTATATACTAGGTAATCCAAAAGGCATAGAATAAATAAAAAAAAGTTTCATTTAAAATGCTATACAAATACAAGATTGCATTCATTTTGCCATAATAGTTACATTTTCTAACAAAAGATGGAGCTTTATTTGTATCAGCAGTTTGAATTATGGATTAACACAATTTGTGACTCTGCTTGCATAACAAAATCCAAATCTTGTCATTTGGTAGAATGACTGTGAGATATTGGATTATGCTCTCCATGCATAAGCAATTACATCAGATGTAAATTAGGCTTATTGCCAAAATTTACAGTACGAAAAGAATGTTAACTATTTGGGAACAGTTACCTATGGGAAAGAATAATTGATGACCTGTGCATCTTTAATTCTCTATTTTAATACTTCTCAACAAAATCTATGATGGGCAGAGGTTGTTTGTTGTATTATGCAGATTTTCTTTTGTATCGATGAAATGATGATAAAACTACTATATAACCTTGGGAAAAGTAAATATGTATCACTGTCCATTTCCTTGAAAAAAAAGGGATCCTCAATATTTTAATAAAATTATGTAATTATTCACACTTTTTCATATGCATGGCAATCAAAATCTCCAAAGTTTCACCTTGTTAATTTTGGCAATAGAATTTCTTAAAAGTTATGAATGTCTTTCACATTTGGCCGATGTAGTTCACCTTGTTGAAAGCTATTCAATATTATGTGTCCGGAATTATTATACTTGAAATGGTTTTAGATGCTGTGGAAAGTAATTTGCCCAGATCTTATGACTACTACTAAATAGCATCTATCATACGGAATATTTTTAATCCTAATTACATTAAAAATTATGTTGAACCATAATTCAGATTGTTTGCATAACTGAATATCACTTGAAAAAAAATGTAGTCTTCTAGCTATAATTACTTGGTCATTAAAGAATAAAAGCCTTTCTGTAAAAATTGCATCTTACTCTTTTTTTCTGATACCATAGGTACAAATATTTCTGTTTAAGAGCTAGAATTATATACATACAAACCAAATAATGTTATTTATGAGAAGCAGTATTTGCATATCTTTTTGTTTGATAAAAGGCAAATGGAATATAAAGGATGTTATTTTTTTTTTATGGAATGTATCTAATACGTGAAAAGTAACATTGTGTTGTATGATTGTATTATTATACTTTTTGGTGATTTTGTGTTTTGAATTGATGTCAGTTAGGACAGCACAAATATAAATTTATTTATTGTAATTAGCATGGACAAATGGAAGGCGCTACATTGCAAATCGGCTCAGATTCTCGGCCAGGGCCACTTTCACATTCCAACTTTATTCAGTGAAAGCTCAGTACTGCTTCTTTTTTTTTTTAGTGATTGCAATCATTCTTTTATATACTCTCGGAAGATTTAAGAATTTTCTAGTATTTTACAAAAATCTGCAATTTTTTATATGGGATTTAAAAAAATATATATATTGGTAAAGAAAAGCAATTATAGATCTGGCTTAAGATTAAAATAAATATTAATACATTTCTTATATTCCATTTCAGATCATTTTTGTAAAATGCGCCAGTTGAAAGGAAAAGTAAAAGAAAGCAAGAAAGAAAAAAGAGAAAGGAAGAAAGATTTTGTTGAAAACAAGAAAAGATTTTTTACTGTAGCTCTTCCTGTTATCATTGTTTTGATAGCTATACTTACCTTTTTCATATATATCAGTACAAGAGATAAAAGGAGGATATGAAATAATTTTTTTGATTGTAAATTTACTTATGCTATACAAATATATGGAGCAAAAGTTGATGGCATTGTTGTGGTTTTATAATGTACAGATTAGATTTGGCATTGCTACGACAAACATATGGATGGAGTTATAAGGAAATGGTATAAAGTCTAAATGTCAAATATAAAATGTGATTTCAAAACATGATAAAAAATCTATGAAAGCATAATAATAATAAAATCATGAAAATTAAATAATAATAATAATAATAAAATCATGAAAATTAAATGTGAGGGTAAAAACCAATTTGGATGGCAGAAATCTAAGATGTATTATATATATTTGCAACTGCATTTTTTAAACAGGGCTTAAACAAACAAGCCCGAGAGGGGTTGTATTACAAAATCACTGGTTGCGGAATTTTGAGTAAAAATAATTCAGAAAGTATTTGAGTTTAAAACATTTCACATTTATTTTCTTTATTTGTAGATGAGATTGAAGGTACACACACACACACAAAACATCTAAAAGAATGTCAAATTGTTATTACAATAATGGTAATACAAAAATTAAGAAGAGTAACAATCAATTTTACACTGAAGCACTTTCTCTTTTAAAAAGTGAATTTCAAATCTAAAATTCAAGCATTATGACAATATATGTTAACACTTTGTGTACCACAGAGAAATCTCTAAAATATATGTTGGACTGCATGTTTTCAGACCATTTGTCCATTATTTAAATCATTGTAACACAGATCATAATGCATTTTAGGGCATGAAATTAAAGTGTGAAGACGAGAAAACTCGTGAGCTGTACACAATGTGTTAACTTCAAATATAAATCATAAGACGTATGCATTTATATTTTAACCAAGATTTTAAGCTGTAAAGTACATTCTCTCTTCATTCCACTTTAAAGTAACTTAATTTTATAAGTTTAAATTATCTAAAAAAATATATAATTTATTATTTTATAAAGAAAGAAGAAGATGGGATACATTGCTTAACAATGATTTAAGGTAATTTTAACAAGTAGAGCGAAGCCCTACTGTATCTAAAGAAAGAACACCTTTTGCAAAGCCATGTACGAGTCAAATCATGTGACTGGTGATATTCTGTTATCAATGAATTAAAGTCTAATTAACTCTTTCCTTTTACTTATTTTATGAGTAGATTTTCAGATTGGCATAGCTTTTACATTATCTTAGGAAAATAAAATTTTCATTTCTTCCCCCAAAATTGTCTGTCATTATCAAGTAATGAACCTCAGATTTTCATAAATGAAGGAATTTCATGTCTACTATGTTGTATGATACAAACAAATTGTATAGATGGCAAAAATAAAATTTCTTTCACAACACAGTTTACTTGGTGAAAACTACTATAGCTACAAAGAAATGGATGAATTTATAATCAATTTATTAAATGCATTCAAACACTTTTCAAATTCAATGACAATACACAGTAAGCATATTTACAATGACATATGTTGCTTTAATCATAACAAAATATGTTAATCTTTTAGATATTGATGTAACATAAGCTGCATAAAAATAATGCACTTGAAACTTGGGAATCTAAATTACTAATGGTAAAAATAAAGTATGATGACTATCAAATACAAGGACAAACATTCAGTGTTAATTGTGTATATTTTCTAAACATATTAATTCATTTGTAATGCCTCCAAAAAATCTACATTATATATTATGCTTATATAGTTTGCAATTAGATTATTTTCCATTATGACAAATTTGGAAATTATGCTCATCTGAAATTAATATTATGCTTTTGCATTCAGCAAGCATCATTATATATATATATATATATATATATATATATATATATATATATTAAACAAGGTATGGTTTGGGATTAATCCTTTGGCTTAAGTAAAAAATAGAACTTTCCTTGCATATTATATCACTCAATAGGTGGCGCTGCGAGCTTACAATTTTTACCAAAATTACCGTTAGCTTTGTGTTTTTAATAAGCGGGAATCACAATCGATAGCTTAAAATTTCCTTGACTGTTGAAGGTATGTTTTTGCCTTTTTGTTATTTCTTTAGTTTTTTTTATGGTATTTTGGTGTTTATTGTTTTTTTGTTATTGTATTTTTACTTATTAGTGGTTTTTCTTCTAATTTGTTGTTTTGTATTTTCCTTTCTGTTAAAATGGTATAACTCTTGGGTCTAATTTCAGGGGATTTTCGGGTCACGAAGGAATCATTATTAGACGTAATGTCTGAATTTCCTTAATAGAAAAAATCCCTTTTTTGAATCCCTGTCTGAGGGTGACCCTTGAAAAAGTCTTCAGGCCGGATTCTTCTTTTTTTTCTATATTTTTTATTTCTCTTTCCATTTAACTTGATTTTTATACTTTTGTATATATATAGGAACAAGAAAAATTTTGAAACTGAATAACAAAAAATAAAATATTTCACAATCAGTTTTTTAAAAATTTATTGACTTAATTCTGATTTAATTTTTAAAAAGCGAGACATGATTTTGGAAGGGGGATATGCAATTTTCGCTTGTAAAAGAATAAAATCTAATGGTAAGTGAACAGCATTTCTTTTTACATTAAATATGAATAGCTATTCAAATTGCTTTATATGACTTTTACTTTACACATGAAGTGTATGGAATGACATGAAGCAAGAAAGGGGGTGGGGGAAATTCATATTTATACAATATCAAATGAAAATACTGTACTTAGTTTTTTTTAAATGAAAATTTTCTAAACTTGCCAAGATACACATTTAAATATTTTAGTTTGATATCATTTTATTCATGTAGATGATTCAATAAAGACAACATTTTATTATCAGAATATCAATATAGAGACTAGTATCACAATAAGAAATTATGTTAAAAAATACATAACTACAATTGCATAACAAATGACTGAAAAGAATCACTATGCTTTTAGTGAAAACATTAAAAATGGCAAAATAAGGGAACAAAGCTTTTTCTTGATAAAAAAACAAAGGATGAACTAATATACAATTCTCTTCCAAAGACTAATTTTTAGACAATTCAAATATGGTATTTATAAATCAATGAAATAGTTCAGTTGATGCAAATATTGTACAATAATGAATGATGTAAACCTGACTGGAATGGATATGGAATTAAATAGGACTTAACAGCTAAATGAAAGAAAAGCTCTAAATATTATAATCTTATGTGCAGAAAATGGTAAATGATTTATAAGATCATTGTGCCATGAAGTTTCAAATCTTGTTCTACCATTAATCTCAGGTTAAAGTACATTCTAGTAGATGCAACAATTCTGTGATCCTCATGATGGTATGTTATCCATTCTTGCATTTCTTCTGGAAACAAATCATTCCTCAACAGTAAGAGTTTCAACAAAGATGCACCAGCATAGATTTGTACAAATTCTCTTTCTGTTAAATATAAAATAAAAAAAGTTATGCAAGGACGATCTTTTTATATATTATTAATTATTTAAATCTATTTAATTTGGAATTTAAAAAACAGGAGCAAAAGGATTTTTTTTTAATAGAAGAAAGCTTGAAGAAAATTGTCATAGAGCCAAAAACTACTAGCAATAAAATTAATTATTAATAAATGTTTACTATTTAGAAAAAAAAAAGTGTTATAAAGTATGTATGCTGCAATAACTTTACTTTATAAAACTTCATTAAAGTATTTAGAAATAATGTGATTTGAAATTTATAGTAATAAAAAATATAGTAAAAATGTTCATTTTTTTTCATTTAAAAAAAAACACCAAGTTTGTTAGAATAAATGAAAATTACTTACCAGGATTTTTCCAGTATTTCATGAGATAACTATGAGACAATTTTTCATCAGGGCAATCAAAACAAATCTCAGCTATAACATATTTGATTAATTAATAAGTATATAAAAATATTACGGTTTTTTATTATTGAATTTTTTTTACACAACGTTTTTATCACACAATCATCATATAAAATTAGTGTATGAGGATACCATTCTAAAAACCTTATTTTTATTTACTAAATTAAATTTAACAAACACAATTTTTTTTAATTCGATACATTTCTTGTAACAATTTGCTTATTTATATAATTTGAAATGATTCATCAATTCAGTTAGGCCAATTCAAATTAAGTTTCTGATTACTGAGATTGATTTTTATGATTTATTAATACATAGGTTGCTTATTATTTTTTCATTAATTCATTAACTTAAAAAAATTATTTTAAATCTTATTACACCAAATGAAACTGCAGTATTAATGTTAAAGTGTCTATGAGGGAAATAAAAATTTATGACTTTTATAACATTAAATTTCTACAACATATTAAAAAAATTACTCTGAGCATTTAGACATTAATTTTGGTACTGCCGAGATTTGATTAGATTTTTTAAAAAATTAGATGACGGAATTAAATCTTAAGTCAAACCTTTTTCATCTAGCACTAAAATTTCTTCTGACTGATATAATTTATTAGATAACTTTAAATAAATGCATTGCTCATTCATTGCACCAATAAAAATTTATTCCATATAAGATTTTTCTCTTTCAATTTTATTTTTGTCTGATGAATCTTATTTTAATATGTATAGTTCTTATATTTAACAGAAATAAACATCTTTTCAAAACAGAGGAAATACATCAAAGTTTTTTTTTCTCTTAACCTCAGTTCAAGATAAATATAAGAAATGAAAATTAACAATTGACATAATAATAATTCACACAATTATCCTTCTTTATAGATCAATAATCCAAACCAACTGCATATAAATTCTAGCTCTTTTTGCTGTTGATGTGCAACTGTTTAAAACTTCATCTTTGTTGTCTGCTAAGACTGGAAAATATGAATTTCACAAAACTTGACATTTAAAAGACAATGAATAACTTTTGCCCATGCCTGCTTTTAAAATAATGCATTTTTAATATCAAGTGTTTTGAGTAAAGTGACTGAATATTTTTTACTTTGAAACTTAATTTTTTTCAGGTTATTTCTTTTCATTTTGTCTAAATATTAAATTATTCTTTCATTCAATATGTATAATGACTTTTTTACGACTTTTTGTCACTAGAAAATTTATTTTGTTAAATTTAACAATTAATGCATATTTAGAAAAAAATGAAAAGAAATAACCTGAAAAAATAATTAAGTTTCAAAGCAAAAAATATTTTTAAAAGTTTTCAAAAAAGTCAATTCTTAGAGTACTAAATTTATTTTTGGAATAAGAGTCAAAGTTTGTATTATAACTTTAGTGCCAATGTGAGACTAATGCTAGGAAATATTTCACTATACAAAACTTATCAAATGAAATAAAAAAATCACCAAATTCAATACTATTTAATTATTTTAAAAATACAAAATATTTATTTGTAAACAAATGAAATTTACTTTAGAATTAACATATTCAATATTGAAATTAGGTATATTCTACTAATCACACCTCTATCAATGGAAAAAATAATGCAAAATATTTAAATGATAAATTAAAATACTTGAAAAATTAAGTTAGTTTAATATTTATCATAATAATTAAAAGTATTGTTGCAAAATTTAAAAATATTTACAAACATTTGGGGAAGATAATCATACTATGGTTAAATATAATTTAATTGCTGATTTTTTAAATTTTAAAATGTAAAAAAATCGTTTTCGTAGTAAAATATTTTTGTAATATATAGCGAAAAAGTCAAAAACTTGCTTCATTTTTCATCAACTTTTGAACTATGAAAAAACAGACACTTATTTTTCTCAAATTTTGAAGAACACATGGCCAAATTTCATCACGTTTGGACCAAACTGTGAATTTGAATGAATCCACATATACTGCTTTATAAATGTAATTGGTTGGTCAACTATCTTTTAATACTACCTTTCACTTTCACCAGTTCAGCAAAAAATATAACATGCATCTTTCTACAATTCATTAGGATATATTAAAAAGATTTCATATTCAAATGCTATCTGTAGAAAACAGTTAATCAAAAAATTCTCCCTAGATGTTAGTATTTCACAGTAGGTACAATGACCAAGAATTACTGCCATTCGTTTTCATTTTAAGTAAATACTTTATGTATAAAGGAATTGAAAAGTAAAACTTTTAAAAATATGTATACATATATTTATTTATTTAGAAAGAGGAATAAATAAAAAGAAATAAACTATTTTTTGTTTAAAAATTATATATATTTTTTTCTATGTAGAAATCTATCTATATTCAAGTAATCAATGCATGTAAAATTTTAAACGTTTTATCTCATTGCAAAACCATAATGAAAATGAAAAATAATTAGCATTTTTACATTCACTGATTAAGTTAAAAGTTTCTTTAATTTACAATAATTTTTATTAATACTTGAAACATTTGCATCTTGAACAAATGAAATATTTTGGCAAAGAGAATTACTCAATTTTTATTTTTCTTATTTTATTCTATTAAATTTTGAAGCATCTATGATAAAGTATGTTTATATTGTGATAGGCATTAAGATCAAATGTCATATATTGTTATAGAAAATTCCAAAATCCAGAATCAGTCTGGTGGTATTAGGTGAGTCAGTCAAACGACTATTGTATTAACATGATTCGTCCACTAATTTTATACTGATTGGCTGTTCAAAAGACGATTTAATGCTGTCTCAACATTTGACTGAGTTCAGTTTCCTGTCTTCCAGTTTTTCATTAGTTTCTGTGACCGGACAGAGAAGGTTTTAGAAAGATCGGCACAACTCGCGTCATAATAGACATATTGCAAGGAAATCCTGTAGATTCAGCATTCTTCTATATCGTAGACACATTGCCAAATTGTCGCCAAGGGCTGATGTTATTGATGTGGCATCCATTAGCATCCAACAGAGTTATCTGTAAAATTGCCTTCCTTATGAAGGAATTTATTATGCTGAGACGCAACATTAAAAATGTGTAACACTGCTCACTTTTTCAAAACATTTCCAACAATCTCATTAGAAAAAACACTACAGTCAGTGGCCTGATATGCGGCTAACCGATTAATGTGAACAAATCCTGGATTACCACTAAGCTATGAGGATGACTTGTTGCGGTTTTCTGATTTTAGTCAAAAGTCATTGCCAATTCTTTTGCAGCTTCAGACCTTTCCTTTCACGTTGGATTGTACTCTCAGACTTGATTGCACTCCTTAAAATATGAAATTACAAGGAGTCAAACAACGGATCGTAAAGGATTGATTGTCTGGGACGAATTCTTGCCAAGATGCTAGATCGTCCGCTTTCAACTTCTTCCGGAAAACCAGGTTAATACCATTATTTTTTCCACCAATGTCTTAAGGGCTTTGATGGAAGGTATACTCCAGAAACAAAGAAATTTAATTGCCTTTTGTCTGCATCTTGCTCCCTTTCAAATTCACAGCAAAGCACTGTTTTTGTAGGAAATCCAAGCCGAGAATATATGATCTCCGATTCATGTAGATTCCACCAATAACTATTCGAAAGAAATGCTGGAGGTTTGCATTTAGGCTGTCTCTTTTTATGAGTCAATAAAGTCATATTAACACATCTGCTCCTAATAAAGTCACATCAAGACCTGCGTGTATCAATCAGATCGAACACTGAATTCCATAAACAAATCCGGTCAAGTAGGGTCTAATTGTCCCATTGTTAAGTACAGGAACTTTCAATACTTCTTCAGGACATTCCATTCGGAGAGAACTGTCGTCACTCAACAAAACGATCGTAAATTAATTTGCCTTACTCGGCATCTACTCAGTACGTTCTCCTCCCTATTTCACTTTGATCCGATCGCCGGATCTCTAAGTCTTTTTTCGATGACACCGATATTCACTTGATCTTTGCCTTTTACTTTTTCGACTTGGCTCCTGTCGTTTACTTCCAGTCTTTAGTTTCGCATCTTTCACTCCTTATACGTTTTCTTCCTTTCTTCTTGTGCATCTGTCAATATGAATTTCAATTCCGTCGAATTCACTCAGAATAAAAACTTTCGTCTCTTCATTTATAATTCCATTTTATTTTCTATTTTTTTCGCATTCAACTATCAATTTTTCACATCCAGCTTTCAGCAATTTTTTAAAATCAAATAGCAAAACAAATTAGTTCAATGTTTTCGGCCATCTTTGCTTCAGATTTGTCAACACCATACACTGTTGCATCCACTGCCACTCTTCTGACATAGATATCATGGAAAATTGTAAAATCCGAAAATCAATGTTTCCAATCCAGTGTTGTAAGAAACAGCCTAACAGACCCAATAACGAATAGATACTTTATTCTAAAGGAAAGCATGAATTCACAGGTAATATATCTGAGTCGAAGTGTACACAAAAACCACACTTGCAGTAAAGAGCAGAACACAAGCAGCAAACCAATAATAAATAACATGAAGCTTTCTGAGAAAACTCGCTCAAATTATTAGCTTGAGCTCAATTCAAATGACTAAGCTACAAGACGGGCCTACACATGAAGAGTCGACTAATTCAATAGTGACAATAAAAATATCTTTTTAGTTTTAGCTTTTTACTTTTCTAATTATATTTTTTTCATTTTATTTCTTGAGCAAAAAAAGTACAGATTCATTTCATTTTTCACTGACAAATAAAAAATAAGTTTAAATTTTTTTTTGTATGATTTGCTAATTTTTGCTTTTTGAAACTATTTTCAGAGTACAATCCAACTAAATTTGAAAATTAAGTTCTTTTTCAAAAACTAATTCTTAATTGTGTTTTTCCAACAATGTCAGATTTCTAAGTCACAATCAACGACAAATCTAATTGTGATAACCATACAGTAATTAGAAACATCATAAATTTATCAAACAAAAATAAAAGAAAAGAAAATAGCAAAATAAAATTGAACATTAAATACAGAGCTTTACTTACCACATAAATCAGCAAAGAATGAAAAATCGTATTCACCATCATTTTCTTTAGAGTAACTCAGCAAATTTGGAACAACATAAGCTTCCAGCAAGTGTTCTTTAGCCCAATTCCATCCGGTGAGTCGCACACATATTGATAAGACTCCAATCATTATATCCTTTCTATTATAACCTGGAACATAATTGTAACTTAAATAATGATCTTTCTAACATATTTTAATCCTTTATTATGACTAAATATAAGTAGTACGAGGAAAAAGGAAAATATATTAGTAGTATAATTTAATAAAAGATTTCTCAGCTAAACTCTATAACAGAAATGAAAATTTTAAGGTTTGCAACAGTAAAAAGCACACTTATTTAATGCCAAAACTATGTTTTTAATAATAATAAAAAAAGAAATGAAACAAAGGGAAAGCAGCATTGACATTCCCAGTCCATATAACAGCTAATTTCAGATAAAAAAAAAATTGGGAAGATAAGGTAGACAGGAATACAAAATAAATTGATCAAATAAAATTTTTTTATACATAATTACTGTTGCAAGTGCTGCACTGAAACAAGATGTACCAACTAAGTCTCCATTGAAACTGTTAAAGAAGTAATATTCACAAATGTTGGATGTTTTAAAAAAGCAGAATTTATTTCATTATATACAAAGGCGATTCAAATCAAACAAGATGTTTACTAGACCAATTTCACTCAAATTTTATATGCATGCTCTTCTGAACTTGCAATTTCAATTTCAGGAGAGGGGAAAAAAAGTAAGCAAATTTTTATTACTAGGAGAGAAAATAGAATTAAAATAAACAATTTATATATTCCTGAATATGCTTAACAATGATCATTAATGTGCAATATCATGAGAAAAAGGTATAAATATCAACAATTTGTAAACGTTTTAATGTGCCATAATTTGTATTGCAATGATATGAAATTTAGTACAAATTAGATAAATGTTAATACTTTTTTTTGCAACCTATTTCCTACACTTGGGAAAAGTTATGCTTAAAACTCTTCTCTTCTACAACATAAATCATTAACTGCTACTTTTCAGTGGAATAAAATAACACTATTTGTATTAAGAATAAGTTGATTCAAAGGATATGATCCTTTAATAATAATAATAATAATAATAATAAAGTAAATGGTAAGAGAAAGATTGCTGATATTTTTTTGTTAGATCTAATGTATGATTTTAAATGTTTCATGCATTTTTAATTCAGAAAATATACTAATTCTTTTAAAAAGTCTTTAATTTTATTATATTACTTTTTTAAAAAATTTTAATACGAGGAAAAATTTAATTTTTTTATAATTCTATAATGTATATGCTGTAAAAAAATCCAACTGATTTGGTTAATATGTTAAAAATCCAAGTTATAATATGTTAAAAAGAAGATTTATGTAATAATTGTATTGCTATCACATGTGAAAACATATATCACAAATATGGCTCAATATGTCCTTCAACTCTGAATTCAATGCACAACACATTCCATGGTAGAATGTATGTCATTGTAGATGCTGAAATGACTTGCATAATGCTTGAACAGGTAATGCAGTGTGAGGGATGCATCATAGTAGTGAGAACACAATCTTTCTGTTGAAAAATGGAGTAAAAAATTTCTAAAGCATCAATATATATTTAGAGGCAGTAACATAATAAGCCTTTGGTCCAGAGGTTGTCTTTTCTTCAAAGAAGTAAGAAGCAGTGACAAATGATGAGGTGAAGCCATTCATCATCATCAATAAGCCATTCATCATCATTTTAGAGATGGAAAGGAATTTGTTGATAAACATGGACAATGGTGTCAGATTAGAAAAATTATGTGTTATATAGAATCATTCAAGCGTAAATAAGTCTCGTCATCATCAATAAGCCATTCATCATCATCAATAATAAGGAATGAACATTAAAACAAATGTTCTCCACACTTCATTATAACTCAAGTAATTATTGAATGTAGGATATCTTAAATAAAATTTCAGCGGATTTCTCATTACTCTCCACACTGTCATATATGGAATATCCAATTAATGTAACAGTGCATATGATAGAACATTACTGCTATCATGCACTCTTGCTGCTTCCAGCAAACAAGTTTATTAGTGGCCTTGTACAGGTTTCATTGTGAATGCTCAAGTCTCTTCAAAATGTAGGATCACTTTTTGACAATTTGTAACTGTCAGAGAGCCTATACGTAAAACTTTTATCCACTGAAATGCTTTTAGTGCAGCAGATGCATGACTTTTTACTAATAAAACATTTTAACAAGTAAACATGCCCTGGTAGTTTTCTCACAATAAAGTTCTCATTCGATTAAAAAATGCCTCATGACTTTTAATATAGATAAATTTTTTTGCAAATATGAAGAAATATGTAAACTGCTTGCACCACAGAACTATTTCCTCTTCTAGTGGCTCAAATATGAATTTTTTTTTCTTTTTTCAGAATCAAAATTGAAAATTTGGGGCAGCATGTATTAGAAATTTGGATGATCTTAATCAAGTAATTTTTCTCTACAGAGAGGACTAAATACTTTCTCCTTGATTTGGATCACTCTGTATATCAATTACACACATAATTTGCCAAGTTCCAAAAAATAAGGTAGGCAATTGTATGAAAACACTTTGATTTCTGTAGAGGCTGGTAATAAAAAATTACACAAATCAAATTGTTATAGAATTATCATGGTGAAAATAAAGTCAGTAAGTAAAATGTTTCTTTTACATTTATATATAAGCTCATAAAATTTCATTCTTCTATCAGTAAAAATTTTCTGAAATATTAAAATGCAAATTTATACTTGTAACAATATGACATTTTCATATTGTTACAAATTCCAAATTATAGTATGGCTACCAGTTATCACAAATGAAATGTTCTCTGTACTGTCATTTTTGGAATGTTAAGTTTTGAATCAAACTTTTGTACACTAGGATGAGGCAATTTAAAAGATAAATCCAAATGTCAATTTATGCACAATTTATAAAATGCCTCATTCTCTTTTTTGGGAAGGAAGAATATTGTAAATTTCACTTACTGAACTATTCTGCAAATATATTTAATAGATAAATGCCTGGAATTCAAAAAATGGCATTTGTATTCAGCTACATCAGCATTACAATTATTTAAATAATGAGCATTTCAAAACTTTTGTCAAGCTGAAATGCATAATTTTTTAAGAAAGCTTAATATCAAGCACACAGCAGGGAGTGAAGAATTTTATTTTCTTGTTCGATATTGTGCTATTTCTCTGATAATTTTTCAAAATTCTCAATTTCTAAACTCATTATTTTTCTGAAGTCATTTTAAGTCACATTTTCATTAAAGTTTAAATTATTAATAAATCAAAGTGAACACAGAATGCACAATAAGCATATTTCTTTGCACATGACAATTTTTTTTGTATTTAAAAAAAATTCATATTTTAAAAATTAATGCTTTAATTTAAATTTATGGAAAGCTATCTAAATCTATACTTATAATAAAGCTCAATGAGTGTGTGTGTGTGTTGGCACTCTACAGGCCAGACCATTCAACCTACAGCTACCAAATTTGGTCTGTGTATACCTTGGAGGCTGGGAATGTGCACCTGGGAGTTAATTTTTCGAATTTTTAATTAGAATTTCATTTATTTAAAAATTAAGCAAAATTTTGGCGTGTTTCTGCTATAACTTCCGAAAATATTATTGCACAAAAAAGATTTTTACATGAAGTTAAAGATCAAAAATTTATCTTTTAAATGATACCAATGTTTTAACTTCAAAATTAAATTTCTATTTGTAATGAATTTTTAAATAAATATTTTAACTATATTTTTCAACAATTTTTTTCGTACAAAATAAAAATAAAATTTAAGCTGCACGAGCAAGTTTCGCATTCATGGGGAAAAATTAGCTTTTTCCAAAGTGTTGCCATCACATTGATTAAAGCTTCAATTAAAAATAAATTAAATCTTTATGGAAATGAAATCTGCAAAAATATAATTTTCGACACGTGTCGGTAAGAAATGAAACAAATAAGAAATGCTATTTTTTCTAAAAAATAAATTCAAGAAAAATTATTTTATGATCTTTTACACTCTCTATATTATTAATCCAATAAATCAGTTTTATTTTAAGGCAAGTTTTGTTTAATATGAACAGGATATCCATTCAAATCATGGCCATATAGCTAATTTGTAAACCTTTAGTAATAGACGCAGATCTGCTGAAATGGCCTAAATGGAAAATGATTATATTTTATGTAACTTGATTCAATAAATGCTCTAATGAATAACGAATTTTTGATTTTACATAAAGCTTCTGCTGTGGAAATCACGATTAACAAAATGTTCTTGAAACACTAATATTTTAAATAAAAAGAGTTAATTTCCACTCAACTAAATCAATCACTTAAATTGACTGATTTATGAAAATTTGAATATCACTATTCAATAAAAAAGGATAATTTTAGATTTTCCATCGATCGTTTTAAAGAAAATCAGCACGCCCGTTTCTCAAGATTAATTGGCCTAAGATTATGAAAATGTTGAGTTTTTCTAAATTTTTAACACTTAAAACTTCATAAATAAATCTTAGTTGATCGTGGAAAATAGTTCTGACTGTTTTCATTGATCATGTTATTAAAAAATTAACATTTATTGACGAACATGAACACACTGATATTCACTGATAATTAGACATTATAAAATCAGAATAGCTAAACATAAATGTATAAACAGCTGTGCGCTGGTTTCTACGGCAAAGGGAAAAGCTGGAAATAGAAAAGTTGTTTCTAAGACAGAACATCTGCTTTACCCAATTTCATAGAATAACTTTTCCCCTTTTTCGTTTCATTTAAAAAAAACAAAAACATATTTAATAAGAACACCTGTTTTACTCAATTTTTTAGAATAATTTTTTCCTTTTTCGCTTGCTTTAAAAAAACATCTATACATAAAAAAGAAACGTATCAAAATTCTAGACAAACTACGCATGCGCCTGTCCCCATGGCAACAGAGCTGGAAAGGGAAAAGTCGTCTCTAAGACAGAACACCTGCTTTACCCAATTTTTTAGAATAATTTTTTCCCTTCTTCGCTTGCTTTAAAAAAACATATTTAATAAAAACACACTCTTTACAGAAGTTCTTAGAATAATATTTTCCCTTTTTCGCTTGCTTAAAAATATATATATATATATCTATACTTATAAATAAAGTTCAATGTGTGTGTGTGTGTGTGTGTGTATTGGCGCTCTACAGGCCAGGTTATTTGACCTACAGCTTCCAAATTTTGTACATGTATACCTTAGATGTCGGGAATGTGCCCCAAGGTCCCTTTTTTGAATTTTTAATTAGAATTTTAATTATTAATTAAAAACTAACTTTCCCGCCAAAAAAACTTCCATTTTCCCTACCGCCAAATGAGAAAGGTTTCAGATTTTTTTTTCCCCAACAGTAATGAGGCTAGGGTTAACATTTTTCGGCCGATTATCTCAAAGGATTCTGTTTATTTTCTTAATGTTTTATGCATTTAAAATTAAACATGTAAATTAATTCATCTTTCAGATTCATTCTGAAGTACTTTTGAATTAAAATAACTCAGAATAAAGGAAATTAAAAATTTCTAATCTGCATAGCGTTACCCCAACTGGCGTATAAAAATTCACGCATGCGCATTGTGTTCTGATTGCTGACATGACAACCATTATCAACAGATGATTTAAATAATTTTGAGGTTAGTTGCATGCTTTTGTAACTAAATTGTATTTATGTTAGTTATATATTCTTTTATATATTCTTATAGTTTTAAGTACATCGTTTTTTAAGCAGTTTTTTAAAACCTGTTTTCGACCGATTATTTAAAACGATTCATTTTATTTTCTTAGTGTTTGAAGCATTTAAAATTAAACATTGTTAATGAATCAATCTGTTCATGATGAATCTGAGAAGATTTTGTTGACAAATTCTTGAGATATTACATAAATTAACAAAGATATTCTTTAGTACCCATAAAGTTTAAACGCTCAGTGACTCTGTTATCAGTAATCATATTATTAAAAAAAAATGCTTTGTTTCAGTAAAAAATATTATTATATTAATTGCAGATTAATTCTTTCCACTTTAAATTAAAGTATAAATTCCACGAGAGGTAACAGAAAATTAGAGAGATACATATTACGTTATGACTGAAGGCCTTTATAATATTATGAGTGAATTATATGACTATCAAAATTTGAAGTTTTAATATATTTTGATGAAGAATCTATTAAAGTTGGAATTGCGTAAAATATTTAATTACTAAAATTTAAACGAACATTAAGATTGGTGAACCGGCTGGTAGCCAAAGGCGGCTAGTTGAGAAATAAAATATCTGCAAATTTTGTAGAAAAGAAAAAAAAACTGCCATATGATATGAAAACTTTCAAAACTAAAAGTTTGTGTGTGCAAAGATGAATATAAAAGAAACATTTTCCTAATCGTCACTTTTACATAATGGAGGCAATACAAAAATATACTTAAAACAAACTTATTTCTTTTTTTAATAATTAGCCTGCATAGAATCTAAGGTGTTTTTATTGAACTATTGAACTACCCACTTCATTTAATAAAATTTTATTTAATAGATAATTGGAAGGATATGTCCAGATTCAACATTTAAGAAAATAATTGCTTCTTTCACTTTTTAGTAATACCCTGTATTGTAAATTGTAAAAGAAAATGGAAGAAAGAATAAAATTATATTTGCTCATATTTCTCTTAAAGCAAATTGTGGAAGAGGATAAGATTTTATTGATAAAAAGTGGGTGGCCTTTTAGTGATGAAACCTTCAAAGTGAATAAGTAAAACAAACGATTGATAAGTTACTTGCTTTTGAGAGCCAAAAGATAATAAATCTTTCTACTATAATCCCAGATACATATTATTGTGAAGTATTTGAATTAAAAAAAGATCACACCACTAGTTTTCTGCTCTAAATGCAGAACCAAAGATTTTAATCATGGAAGGCATCTGGGAAATATTCTAACATTTTGAGCAAATACCTCCTTTTAAAAAAAATCTACGGGAAGCAAAATTTGTTCGTATATATAATATGCACATAATATAATTTAAAAAAGTAGATAATAATATATTAAAAATGCAGTTTTTAAAATAAATAATAATATAATGTCTACAAAAGCCTAAACCCTGGACTCAAATATACAGTTTTACTGATGCATTAAAACTTTTTTTATTACAGTACAAACATTATACATGAATTTACATGTATTATTTTGAAACGTATTTACATGAAATCAACTCGACATTGAAAAATATCATATTGGCTCTAACAATCTATATTAATTTTAGATGTGCATTTATAGTTAATTGTAAATTTCATAGTATCAGAGTTTCATTTTATCAGGAAAATAAATGCTTTTTAATGCTTAATATTCAAAATTTAGAGAAAACAATATATAGGATAAATACCAATCGTTCTAAACTCACCAAGTTTGCGTTTATCTTCAATGAATTTCAGGAGGTTAGGTATTGTCTTACTTATATCAGTAGAAAATTCAACAGTCAAATATTTACAAAAAACATTGCTGCAATGTTTCCATTGCGTTTCTGTCAGAGTTTTCGATTTTTGCTGCACGGCATAAGAAAGAGCACCTAAAAATATTTCCTCTTCCTCTGAAAAAGAACATATACATACATAAATTCAATCTCTGTTTAAATAAAGAACAAAACAATATTCAGCTCTAACAATGATGAGAATTCTTATAGGACATTAGTCATTGTACCCAGAGCTTCACTAAAGTTTGTTATACATGTGATGATATCTCAATTTAAATTCTTATTAATTTCCCATTTTTATCTTAAAATTAATCCATGTTAACTTCATTATAAAATTTTCACTTATTTCCTGATCAAAATCCCAATTTTATATTTAATTATTGTCAACAAGAGCTCTAAAAATTCTTTCTTTGTTTTCTCATGTCATGAGTGAAGTAAAAAGAATATCTGGCACTTGCACAGTTATTTTAAAGATACCCAAGATTCCTTTTCCTTGGTCGACACTTTTCAAATAAATTCCTATCAGAATCTTGTAATAAAAATACAAAAGGGAAATATTGTGTTGGTTTTTGCCTTCTGATTGTGATTGCATGCACCACCCTTAATTCCTGTGTAAAAAAATATACACCCATAGCAAAATAAACTGAAGTACAATAAAAAAAGTATCTTCCTTCAACTAAATAATTGCCAAAATTATACTACATATATGTATGAAAGAAAAAACAAAATACATACACTTTTACACTGTGTAGGTTTTCAGCTTTTACTTTCAAGTACTTAAAAAGTTTTTGAGCTCTCAAGCCTAATTAATAAGATCTAATTAACCACTATCCTTTTATTTAAACAAAATATTTATTCTCATCAACTGGGACTAATATGTAAAAATTGTATAGAATTTCCACTTTAGAACATGTAATATATAACTTGGCCATGGGGAAATAATACAGTTTTTACATTGATAGCAGCAACTTTAATAATAATTATTATGAAAGAAAAATTAATTGACAATTGCAGGTATTGAAAATCAAATGACAAACTTAGGATAAGAAGAATACAGGGATTGTGAATGCTGCCTTTTTTACTATTACCTGAAAAGTTAGATGTATTATGTAAGACATAATACATCATACTAGATGACACATAGCTTAGTTTCATTTTATAATGACTTTTAGATTCAATGTATGTAGTAGCATCATTAAGAGGATTCATAGAATTGAAAATTTGACAGATAATAAATAAATTTTCAGATAATTCTTTAAGGATAATTTAATTAACATTTCCATTCGTGATAGCTATAATTGCACATTTATAAAGCCATTGGTGATTTTATTAGCATTATTTTTTGAAATACTTGGGGCGATATTTTATATGAATTTTTTTTCAAAATAGGTACTGGCATATAAAAATCAGACGAAGAAGAAATAAAGTTTGATGGGTTCTTTTTAAGAAGAATTTTCCATCATCCAGGTTAAACAGTCATTTTGCAAAAGGAGTATTTGCACTTGCATACAAGCCAAGATTTTCCTTAGGGCATATTTCCTCAAGAATGTATCAGAATGCCTATGGCATTATAAACAGTTTTAGAAATATTTTTGGTTTAGTTCAAGTCATATAATCTGCATTCACACCAATATCATTTCAGGACTCTTGATATTCAAAGTTTATATAATACTAGCTTGCCATCAGTGACTATTGGATTGTTTCTCTATGTTATAAAATTCAAATATGTTTATAGAAGTCATTATTGTTATACTTTATATTAATAATTAAAAATTAAAGCCATATGTTAAATTTCTTTTCACTTGAAGTTTCTAAATATGATGAAC
Organism: Argiope aurantia; assembly: GCA_026543865.1. Lineage (NCBI taxonomy): Eukaryota > Metazoa > Arthropoda > Arachnida > Araneae > Araneidae > Argiope > Argiope aurantia. The sequence goes on from JAPMOR010107054.1 coordinate 584,009, forward strand.
AGTTATTTCTAAACAAAACAATGCTTGAAATGGAAGATTTACACAAATGACAATGAAAAACCAAATCAAATATGTATTAAAAATGCAAACATTTGAATGATTTCTTTTAATATCACACAATTAATTCTAAAACTGAAAATGAATTCCATTATTTTCATGTCTAAAAAATTAAAAACAGATTATTTTCAGAATACATCAATTTACATTTACATTTTAGTTAATTTAACTAAATGAAACTATTTAAGTTTCTGGTTAAATCACAGACACAGTTTGATTTTAAATAAAAAAAAAAGGTATTAAAAATCAGCATTATTTGAAATAAAAAAAATGCAACAAACCTTACAAATTAAATTATATTAAAAAATAATCGTGCACTATCAGAAAAAATTAATCTGCAAAGCAGCAGTGATTAAACATTTTTTTTTTTCATTTTACTGAAATATAATTTATGAATTACCTGTAGTATCAGGATGTACTTCAAATGCTTCTTTGTAAACACTGACAATAGATGCAACCAGAAACGGTGCAAATTTGTGCCTATATCTTAACAAATCACAACATAAATTTCGAGGTTTAGTAATATTATTTAGTTCTTTACAAATAGCAGTCATTACTCGACACAGTGAACTCAATCCATAAATGTGATACTGCAACTTTCCTAAGACAAGTTGATACATTGCTTCAATTATAAAGCTTAGAAGTCCGTTTAGATAAGGTTTGCTTTTAGCATCAACTGCTAGCAAAGCCTTCACAATACATAGTTCTGAAGGAGGAAGCAAATTATCTGGATCACCGGAAAGGGAAAATGATAACAATGGATTTTTCCTAGTAGTATGGAGATATTTCACTAAATGAAATGCAAGTTTGGGAGTACTTTCTATAACAGATGGATTACTCAGAATTCTTGTTAATTCCTGCACGTGGAAATTGAAATGTGTTTCAGTGAATCTTATCTTATCAATGGCTTGAAAAGCAGCTTCTATATGAGGTAATTCAATTTTATTTTTAATTTTCTTTGCTTTCTTAGAGCAATTCTTTTGTTTTTTATTTACTGTTTTGTTTGGAGAATTTTCCTTCTTTGAAGTAAACTCTTCATTGAATTCAACCTTCTCGTTTGAATTTCTAACTTTAGTAACAGGAATGGATTGCTGAACATCTTCGAAATCTTCAGCAATAATTAGTGGAGAGTCAAAATCAGAATCAGTTTCTGAAATGTGACAATTGTCATGTTTGATATTATCTAACAGAGCAGATTCCTTAGAAATACTTAAATCCATACTTTTTAAGCATCCTTTCACTTTTTTTTTGTCAGCATGATGTGAACTACCAACTATAGGAGTTTGTCTCTTCCTACATGTTCTAGAGAGAGGATCCCGAGATTTTACTTCAATCTCTACATCATCAACAGCTACACTATCTATAACTGTATCAACATTGGAATAAATATTAGATATTGTCTCAACAGAGCTAGCAGCAGATGATACTATGACATCAGAATCAATCTGAGAAGCGACTTTCGATTCTTCTACTTCCGTAATATCACCAACAGATACACTATTTATAATCATATCAACAGTAGAATAAGTGTTAGAAGTAGGCTCAAAAGAACTTGCTGCAGAGGATGTTAAATAATCAGAAATATTCTGAGAAGGGGCTGGCGGTACTTCTGCTTTTGTTTTATTCACTGAATTATCAATGATTACTTCAGAATTTGATGAATATTTATCTTTGCTTTCAGTATCTGAAATAGATTTTATATTACTATCTTCATCCGTTAGCAGAAAATCAATGATATTGTCAACTACACATTCTTGGTGGTTAAATAACATAGAAGCATTGGTTTCAGTTTTATTTACAGTCTCTGCAATACTTCCATTTTCTGGCAATAACACCGATTTGCTTAAATCGTTACTGTTTGAAACTGATAATTTGATGCTTTCATCATGACTAGGTTCAACAGATTTTATACCAGCATTCTTTTCTTTGTGTAAAAATGTACTCCTCTTATTACCTGACAACCCAAATGGATCCAAAGGTAAAGGAGGTAAGCTTACCTCAGGAAAATTTACATTTACTTCAGAATTATTGCTGCTGGTAAAGGAATTACAATCAGGAGATTTTGCCTCAGCTGGTGATTCACTAGGGGATTTAATTTTTGAAGCAGATAATTTGGGAGATTTTATTTTCAGAGGAGAACATTTAGGAGAATTTAATGTCATAGAAACTTCAGAAGATTTTTGGAAAGGATTATACATGGATTTTGTTGTATCGCTACTCTGTTGTACTCTCTGAGAATCGCTACTCTGTTGTAGGGGCAAATCGCATGTTTGATTTGTTGGCAAACTATTAATTTCCATAGATGAATTTTGTTTACACAATTCTGAATATTGAATTTCAACACTTTCTGTTTTTTTAATAAGTTTATTAACATTTGAAATATGGGCAGCATTGATTTCCTGCTGAGTGACTTCATTATTGAGATAATCAGTATTAGCAGATATGGCAACCTGATTTTTGGCCAGAATTGATTTATTATAATTTTGGCTGTTATTTACTTCAGGAGAATTAAATGCTTCAAGATCATTCTCCAAGATGGAATAAGCAATAGAATTAGGTGCAAGGTTGTTTGATTCTTCTGCAACCATTTTCAAGTTTTCCTCAATTTTATTATATGTTGCATGCACAGTGGATGGAACATTCACAGAAATATCTTTATCTTCATTTTTGGTAAGGGATTCAATAGGACTACAAACTGAATTATTTGTAAAATTATCCATCTCTTTAAGTTTCATTTCAAAAATATCTGAAATTTTCTTCTCATGTTGTGTATCAATCTTTGGAGGGACATCACCAACATATTTTTCTGACTCATGCCTTTGCAAACTGTTCTCTACTAAGTTAGAAATACAGAAATTTGAGTCAATATGCTCTTCAGCAATAAGTTGCTTTACTTCAACATCACCTTCCATTCTTTGGACAGCTGATTCTACATCTTCATTCTTCAGAGTAACAATTCTTTTCAATTCTTTGCTCTTAGCTTTCTTTTTTGGACTTATATCAACTAAATCCTTCTTTCGTTTGATTTTGGTGGAACTTTTAACCTTAATTCTAGATACTTCTTTTTTATTGTCAACATTATTATACAAGGTTTTCACTTGTTGCATTCGCTCACCAATGTTTTCATTTTCTTCAATTAAATCCCTTGGTTTTATCATGCAATTACTGGGACCATCATCACTACAAGAAGATGAATTAAGTTTACTTTGTTTCTCTATTCTGTCCTGACTTTCTAATAAATACTTCTCTTTATCAGGTTGAAATGTGGTAGATGTTTTATTTTCATCACTAATATTTTCCGATTGCTTTTCTTGAATATCGGTATTTGCATTTTCGATGTTGGCATTTTCATTTTCAATGCTTCCATTTATTTTCTGAACATTAGCATTTTGCTTTTCTATATTTTTACTGGAGCATAAAGCTCTACTAAGAAGAATTCTTCCTTTATTACGTGCTGGTACAATGTTTGATGATTCAACAGTAGGCATCAGACTTCTTTTCTTTTGTTTTTTTGTTAGGCTACCCTTTGGTGAGTTTTTGGACTCATCTGTGGATTCACTGATAGTTGAATCATATTTTAAATGACAATTTACGTCAGGCACTGATAAAAAACACCTTTTGGAGACATTTGAAACATTAGTTGATTTCTTAGAATTTAATTCAGAAACAGGTGAACATAAATTATGAGGTGGTGATAACAATTCTTGAGAAAACAAATCATTCTCATTTTTATAAGGAGATAGACTTGCACAAGATTTAGATACTATAAATCGGTTATCATCTGCATGATTCTTAATGTGTTGATGATTTGTATCCTTTTTACACTGATCAGCAAAAGCCTCCAGTGCTTTGCTGCCATTTGAATAAGATATATCAGGATTTACGATATCTGGTTTAGATACATTTGGTTTTCTAACCGAAAAAGAATTACTTTGTTCAGAACTTGCCAAAATTGGAGTAGTTAATTCAGGAGAGGACACTTGCTCAACTTTGTGCTTTTTGTTAATGATATGTTCACTCTTTTCAAAATTTTCCAAATTATCAGTGAGGGATCCACATGCCTGTATGCTAGCAGTTTCTCTTTGTGGCTGAATAGAAAGAGGATTATCAGTATCTATATCATGTGGACCTAAAATATAAGAAACTTTCCAATTGTTAGGATTTACAACCATAGTGATTGGAGTAGTTGTTAGATTAAAGTCAATTTTTGCAGTGCCATCATGACGACGTTTACTACTAATGCACATTATTGGGGATTTGGTATTAGAATTTGCATTTGCATAGTTATGATTTGAATTACCAGTACCCAATTCAAATATCTGATTAGTACTGTTAACATCAGATCCTCCTGATTGTTGATGGCAGGATGTTAAGTTTCTGGAAGAATTAGGAGTTGAATAATCACCTACATTGAGTAATCCTTGATTTTTAGATATCTCAGAATTTTGACCAGGATTTGGATTATGATTTGAATTATTAGTACCTGATTCAAATATTTGATCTGTATATTCCATGTTAACATCAAATCCTTCTGATTGTTGATGGCCGGATGTTAACTTTCTGGAAGAATTAGGAGTTGAAGAATCACTTACATTGAGTAATCCTTGATTTTTAGATGCCCCAGAAATTTGATCAGGATTTGAATTACCAGCACCCAATTCAAATATTTGATTAGTATGTTCTGTGTTAACATCAAATCCTTCTGATTGTTGATGGCAGAATGTTAACTTTCTGGAAGAATTAGGCTTTGAAGAATCGCCTACATTAAGTGATCCTTGATTTCTAGATGACTCAGAAGTTTGACCAAGACTTTTATGAACTGGCACAATCATAGAAAGATTATCTACCATCAAGTCTTTTCTTGGCGGACCTTGTCTGAATCTATTATTGTTAGGAGTTTGTGGGATAGGAGATATAATTGACCATTGATCAATTGGTATACAGACCTGCTTTCGCATTTTTACTAAATCATCTATTTTAATATTATCTGGCATTACTGGGTCTTCATCTTCACTGCAGCTTTCCTCAAAATAATTTGCTCCTGATGAAAGTTGATCTTTCACAAGCGATGAATTACCCTGACTGAACTGGTAACCTTCATTTTTAATTTCAGAATTTTTATTTTCAGACTCCTTGCTTTGAATAGGTAGACAATAATCAGATACAATGGTTTTATTTTCACTTTTAATCACTTCTCTATTTTGCTTTATATCAATATCTTTTTGACTTTTAAGTGCTAAAGACCGATCCTTTTCCTCTTCTTGATCTGAAAGAAAGTATAAATTGCATATAAGTTTTGTAATGTAAAAGCAAAACATTTATAATCTATGGATCTTTTAGGCAAAAAAGTGTGATCTGAAAAATAAAATTCTGCTATCATCAAAATACAACTAAAAAATTCCAATAAACTTCTCAAAAACATCCTTTGAATAAGCAAATGAATTTTTTTCAAAGATCTACTATTATAATATGATGATACATATCAAACCTTTTAGAAACAAGGGGCGAGTTAAATCTAAAGGAAATTTCTAATCTCATTTTATTTGGCATTTTACAATAAAAATAAAATACAGAGTATTTCTAAACTTTCACAGAGAGAGATTATTTAATATTGCTGAAAATTGTTTTTAAAAAAAACATCTGTTAGTCCCCAGAATTTTAATGTAACTTATTATTGAATGTACAGATATCAAACTTAGCATGAATGAATTTTGGAAAGTAGGAATGCATATTGCAATATGAGAATTTAAAATTTTTTAATAGCTAGAAATGTTTTATTTATTTATAATTTTAGAATACACTGGTGCCTAAAAGTTAAGTATATATTACAAAATGCAGGTAAACATTATTGAATTAGTTCACATATATTAAAGGTAAAAATTTCTTTAAATAAAAATTTTCAGTTGACTGTTTCATGTACAAAACATCTCCATACGTCAGAACATGGATAAATCAATTTATTCCGTATAAGCAGCATTGTGTTTATGAGCAAAGGAATATTTTTAACAGAATGAATGACAGCAGAAAGATGACAGTTGGAAATGTTTGAGAAAGGAAGAAGCATTGGAATGATGGAACCTAAGAAAGACATAAACTAGTCTTGATTGTGCCTCAGTGTGCGATCTTAATACTGTGGCAAAAGTTGCACTATGCAGAGAATATTAACTGACAAATGGAACGACCATGTGCATGACATCAGAAGGACACCTGTGTCAGAGTAGTAGTTTCAGCACTCACAGCCTTTACAAATATTTCCAGACAAACTAATTACAGAAGAGTTAATCATAATAGTCTCTATGGCAGACAACAGACAGTTTGCATTCTCTTTATATCCATACACACAATCATTTGTGCATCAGTACTTTAATTTTGGTTAATGTATTATTCACTGCTAAATCTTGCTTTAATCTGAACAGTAATTTTTATAGGTTAATAATAAGGAAGAACATGAAACTCATTTTCACCTGGGACACAACATAGAAAGACCCCCCCCCCTTTCTTTCCATCAAGGAGAGTCATAGTATGGGTAGGCATAATGATGGATAGCCTAATCCTAATCTTCATATCTATAGAGATGAAATTTGTGACGAGTAAAAAAATAAATAAAATAAAGTTCTTGATTTTTATGTTCATGGTAGTTCTGTTACAAAGTGCTGTCAGTTCTGATTTTGCATATATGAATGACAGCATACCTTGTCTTTATGCAAGCTTGATTGTTGACTTCCTTGAAATGGAAAATATGCAATGTTTTCCATGGCCTATTCAATTATCTGATCTCAATAGATATGGATAAATATTCACATATTTTCCATTAAAAATATGTGAATATACTTGGATGAAAATTTACAGCATTTTTGCATACACCAAATTATATTCTTGAACTAAAAAGAGATCTTATGGGTGTTTGAAAGCCTTTATGTCCATAAATCCTTCACAATGTCAAAGCAATTATGAAATTTTACAAATTCTCATAACATAGGAAAAAATATAATAATATAATGATTAAATAAAGTAAATAATATAAAAAATAAAGTAAATAATATAAAAATAAGTTAAATAATATAAAAAATATAAGATAATATAATGATTTATTTGAACATTAAAAAAAAACATTTTATATGTCTAGTTCTCAATCACTACCTTATTAAACTATAGCATCATTTTTCTTTTTTTAAATCTCATTTGATTTTTTTAACTACTTTTTTTTCTTTCAAATTGTTTTTTAGAAAAAAAAAGTAATTACAATCATTCTTTTCTCATTTTGAAACAGTTTTGCATATCGCATTTCTCGCCATTACGACTTACTCTTTTCTTTATTTACGCAATTACTACTTAACTTCAAGACATCAAATTATGAGAACTTGTTTACGAGATGAAAATGATTTTATATCACATTACATTTTTGTTTTGTAACATTGATTTTTTAATTTCATTTTAATGTTCAATTAAATCATTCTATCTGAACTTCTTTCCTTTTACTGAAACATGAATGTCTGCCTAAACAAATACAGAGTTGCCACTCAAGACTGGAAAAAAAATTCCTTGTGTTTTCCCTATACGTATATTCAAGGCACAGTGCAATGCAAAAATAGCACTCGTGCAAGTTATAATGCAATATAAATTTAAGGAGTGGAAACAGCAAGGAGAGGAAGCAACAATTTAGCATTATTTGAAATTATAGCATATCAAAAGAATTTTGATATTTACATACAAAAAAAAATGTCTCTTTATTTATTACCTGGAATTTAGAAAAGATAAAATTTATAAATTAAGGGACAGAGGGGTATTACCTCTCATGCTCTTTAATTGTAAGCCACATAAAATTAAGGACGTGTGACACAAACACAACACATTATTGTTATCATGATATATGTAAATAATTTAATAATTAGTTACAAAAACATTACAAAACAAAATTACTTTTTTTTATTTATTCATTTTTGTCAATTCATGTATTTGTGCATCATTTTCTGTACATTTTTCAGTTATCAATTTTATAGAGCTAATCCTTAACGAATAAGATACAACATTTTTGTACAGACTAACATACATTTTTTAGCTATTTCACTTTCAGCGAACATATGTAAAAATATTTTCAATACATCATTGAATGCATTAAAGGACGAATCAGACGCAAGCCCATAAAAATCTAGCTTTAAATTATTGTTTTTGAACTAAAAAGTTCAAAATCGGTTTATTTTCAAACATAAAATACACGTTTTCAGACTCGACATGTCCCTTTCTCCTTCATTCCTTTAGACACAAAGTCCAATATTACTTGTAACTTTTTTGAACTGACACGCAATTTTGTTCTCCCACTTTTTTTGGCATGACTAATAAGTGCCTGTTTTCCGATATTACACAGGCTTATTATTTTCTTACAAAGCAAGCAGTATGCAACAAACGGATTTTGCGGGACTTCTCGAATCCTTTCAGCAAAATCAAGATCGATTTTCTTAAACCATCCAATTTATATTAAATACAGATTTTGAGCAGCTCATTGTTTAAAAAAATTCTCTAATCTATTTTGAATAAGTTTACAATTTCTCAAATAATAAAAAAAAACCATTCAATAAACTCACGTGTGAGTAACTAAATACCACCACTAAGGGTCTGCAGATTGAATGTTGCTATTCCCCCCAGAGAAATGAAATCTAATCTTTCACATAATTAAAGAAGTCTTATTATTACAGAAGTCTTATGCTCATTAGCGGCAATTTGGAATCTTATAGAAAAAGAACAACTGTCTCACAAACTGAAACTGGGCTATACAGGAAAAGGAGGAGAGAGTGGAAAAGTAGCGAGTTTCCGCGTTAAACAATTACGAATGACGTTTCATTTTTGGAAACAATGATAACTATTTTTTATTCTTGCAATCTTTAAAGATCGGCATTTTTTTAGATCGGGAAAAAGTAACCAAGAAACAAAATTCTCTGCACTTTCCCATTTTTTTTTCAGTCGATTTTTAAATTCCCTATATTTTCCAGTTTCTCCCGGTGGCGTGGCAATCCTGATATAGGTTGTTAGCCCTTTGAAGTGGTTCAAAATATTATTACACTAGATTAGATTCTAAAACTACATGCCAAATTTTACTGGTGCAAAACTTTGCATTTTTAAATTATTATGTTTAATTGTACTCAAATAAACAGACCTTCATGGAAAATTCAAAATGCAGTTTTTGCTCAAAATTTGACAGAAATCTGCAAATTTAGTGTTAAGCAATTTCAGCTCAAAGCTTTTATGTTATTATTTTTACAGATAGACATAAATCCAAAAATGTTTTATCTGGAGTCTTGAATAAAGAGAATTGGGTAAAATGCCGTTCAAATTTTTTGGCAATTACATTTCTTTGTCTTTGAATAGTTTGTAAAAGAAAAAGTAAAAAAAGAATTTTATCAGCATGAATTTAATTTTTAATATCTTTTGAGAACAAATGATCTACAACTAACTTTGGGATATCAAAAATTTTAATTTACTTTCATTTTTGGAAGTATCAAATCATTTATTACTAGTAATCTACAAAGAATAAAATGCTCATTTTCTGGCATATAAATAAAAAGTTCTAAGTGTTTGCACAAAATTTAGTAGAAGTAAAAGTTTTAAATTATCCAACTAACAAATGCTCTACAAACAAGTAATCACACGTAGAAAAACATTGATTCACTATTAAAAACCAACACTAGTGGTTTTGTATGAATACATAAAATCATCTCTAAAAAGAAATGATTCCTCCTCCTCGGGTCTAAATAAGCAAAAGTAAACAAAAAGGATATATATTCCCCATTCTATTAGCTTTTCTATAAATTGAGAATAAATGAAAAGGATATATTTTCCCGCTGTATCAGTATTTGCCTAAACTGAGATCTCCACTGACCTCTGGATTCTCTGAAAACTGTTAAACATTAAAAGATCTGACACAGCAAAGAAAATGTCTATAATCAGGCAGTTTGAGTAGGATGACATGGAATTATTTTTTATCAGATAAAAAATATAAGTACCTGAATAAAAAGAAAAAAAGCCTATACAATTTTAAGGTCCTTATATAGGTATTAACCAAAGAAAGCAGTTTTTAAAGATTTTTAATAATGTTAAGAATCTGGATTCTTCCATTTTCAAGCTTTACTTTCTTGTGATAATTATAAACAAGTTTTCTTTAAGATACTAATTACATTTTGAAATATATCTGGTATAAAATTTTGTTAATTTTAGAGTCATATTTGACTCTAGATATGACTATATCAGGAGGCTAGATGAATTTTTTACCATCTATTTTTATATTAAAGTTCAAAAAAGATATTTAATCAGAGAGAAAAATCAGCATAAGAAACATCATCTAAGAGACTCCTACTTATAAGGGCTAATTGTTAATTACTATTTGAGGTTTTAAGTACCTCAATCAAGGAAAGGAGCAAGAAAACATCTAATAATTAAGATGAGCCAGATAGGTGATTAGAAAATAATAAAAAAATAATTTTGGAAATGAAATAATTTGAATTGCATAACAATTATTACTTCTTCATTCTTTACTAACCTTATTTACCAATCTGATTTCATTTTTAGAAATCATAAGAACATAAGAAAACTGGAGTTTAAATATTTCCCTATAAATTGAAAATATACCTCTCTTGAATGATAAACCTATAAAATATTATTGTATTTATTTAGCTAATCTCATGATAATTTTTTGGATATTAATAACAAAATTAAATATCAAAAAAAATTATATAAAATGAAAATAACAATTCTACATAGTACACATAAAACTTTTATCTTTTGTTTCTATCGTCTGAAAACTAAATTGTTTTTAACCTTTTCAGAACGGGAAGGGGGGACTCTACCCTACACGCACGCACAGGACAGAGTGCATGTGAAAGGAATCATTACACAGGATTGCGTTGCTAAGCGTAACTTTGAAATATAGATAAACAAATAAAGTTTAATTCTTAACGCAGTCATTTTTGCCATATTTTCAGATTATTAGTTAATTTATAATGCTAGTCCATTTCTCTGAAAAATAGCGTTTTCTTGGCATAATAAACCGAAACCAAGGGCTTCTGTAATAAAAAGGAAAGAGCGCAAAATGTATCGCATAGCTATCCAAAATACAACAGAACCGACGGTAAAACCCAAAAAGACTAGTTACAATTACACAGTAATAACAAAAGCTCAGCAGGAGATCAGAAACGCAAATGATTCTATCAAGTGGAAAAGTTACACAATCCAACTCTGTTTATTTACATTACTCTTAGCTCCTCCCTCAAAACAGCTGATGAATAAAATATCAAAGTCAGGCTGAGTATGAGCAAACTGAAGGTCAGTATACTAAAACTATATTTATTTCAAAAGTAATGGAAACAGGGAGCCATCTATTGGCATTTAAAAATTGTCCCAGTTTAGAATGCATGTATGCATCCCCATTCCATGAGTTCATTTTCCAGAAGTGCACGGATGATATGCCCGGCTGCGAGAGACGTTTGTAGGTGATGCATATATGGCAAGCCTGTTATAAAAGGGTAATACATGCTTACACTATTATTATTATTACATGCTTATTGTTATTGTTATTACATATTATTATTATTTTTAATATTGTTACATGTTATCAACATGATATTTTTTATTTATTCCTTTTTTTTTAATGAAAACATTTACATATATCTAAATAAGTGCAAACAACAAACAAAGAAATAATTCTTATTTTTAGCCATAAATGTAAGCAGATTAATTTATTGATCAATAATTAAATTAGTTAAAAAAGTTTAAAATATAAGCAATCAAAATAAGCAATACTGGGCAGAATAAGCATTTTTTTTTTCAGAAAAAAGAATTATTCTTAATAATGTGGTACACATGAAAGTATTTAGCTTATAGAGGAGCTTAGCAGAATTTTTAGTATCATAGGTTAAATAAATATGTGAAGACAAATCATGAGATGTTATGTATACAGAAAGGCATTTTATTAAACTGCAATTTAAATTAACATTCTTCCTCTGTTGAGGAAATGACTATAAAAACAGTTTAATCAGAGGAGCATATAAGGCCCCAAAATTTAATTTGTTAATTTATTATTTTTAAAAGCTATCTAATCTATACTGACCAGAAATAGCATTGAAACTGATGAAGAAATTATAATGAAAGAAATTACAATTTAAATGGCATATATATAAGTAAAAAAGAATTTATTACATTTATTGGAAGGAAACATTTATTGTTCCATAAAAAAGTACAAAAATTAAAAATAATAACAATCTCAAATAAAAAAAAATCTAGCAATCTTTTGATATCATTTCTGAAATAATATTTTATAACATTGACAAACAAAACAGAAATTTTATCCATAAATAATTGAAATAAAATAAGTTCATAATTTTAGTGCTACATATTCAAACTCAAGATTTAAACACTTTAAATGAAATATTACATTTCAAAGCAACCACTTCAGCATTTATTGCAAAATAATGAATTAAATAATAATAAATAATAAATAAATTAATAAATAATAAAAATATTAAAACAACAAATATTATAAAATACAAATTGTCACAAATCTTGTTGCAAAGTTTATACTATTGAAAATCTTTGAAACTTTTAAGCAAATATCAAAGGTTTGTATCAGTTGGAAAGAACTAAAAGTATATTGATATGTTTTAAATATATTTGAGGAAATTAACTATTCTTTACAACGATTTTTCTTTCAATCAAATGTTGGGAATATATTTTATGATAGCAAGTATGAATTTATTGTTTGAGTTTTTCAATTATATTGGAGGGAGAAATCGACTGCTTTCCGTAATTAATATTGTAATTAGGATCTTATCTGATGCACTTTTGAATATGTCAATTCAATTAATTGGAGTAAATGAGAAGTTTTTTTTGAGTCAGTTTTTTTTAAAATATACTAAGGTATTTGCATATAACACATATCACTGTAAACATAGTCAATATACTAACATGGCATCTTAGGCGATCTTTTTTTTTGGCAATTAATTGCTATTATATAGTTAATACAAGTACTCATACTTAAGTAAAAGCTATAATGATTTTCTTTTTTTTTTATACAGTATATTCTCAGTAATATGGCAGTCATCAAACCAAATGACTACTAAATTAACAAAAGTACCAGAATAATGAATAATCCATTGAAAAAATACATTGAAATAACAAAATTTGTGTTTACTGCACAAAATAAACAGAATTATATTTGAAAAAATTAATTCATATAATGAATTATATTACAAAATATAATTCAAAATTTGAGCAGTAACTTATTTTGTACTTTGTCAAGATAACCAACATCTGGTTAGAAAATTAGTAATTCATTATAATAATCAGCTTCATAATAAGGATTTTCTTTACACACCAAAGTATGAATTAAATTATTCTGGCATTATTTAATCAAATTTTAAGAAGTTTATTACCCAAACAACAAAAAAATTTCAAATGCATTCCTAAATAATTAATGAAATCCGTAATGTGCATGTGTTATTTTTTGCATTTCTGAATATTATCATGAAGAATTTACAATTATAGAGAACTAATTTTCTTAAACTTTTAAAGGATATTCAGGTACATTTTGAAGCAAGGTGCCAAGCTGTAACTTTTTTAACAGTAAGTTTACCATATCTGCTAATCTTTACTTCGATTTTTTATTATATTAGTTAGTAAATCTAATTTTAATAAATTTAGCAAGATTTTTTTTTTTTTTTTTTGCCTTGGCAGTAATGCTGCTACACAATTTTTCTGTTTATCAGAACAAATAAAACAAACAAACTCACAGACTTATTTCCAGAAATAATATTATAATAAAAGATATTCAAAAGAACCAAATAACCCATAGCTTCAGGAAATTTTTAAGTTGATCATTTTTTCATAATGCTACCATTACACCTTTCACCACCTTTATTTTTATGTAAGTTTTTAATCTTTAATCCACATGCATTTAAACAATATCAAAGTATGTAAATGAATTAAAGGTAGAACTCATCATTTCATTTTTTTCAAAACCCGGCAGCATAAATAATTAATATTAAAAAAAGTTAAAATTTTGAAATTCTCTTGTTAGCTTCTAATTTCTAAGCAATTGCAGCTATCATAAAAGTTTAATTACAAAAGTTATTCATATCAATGAGGTGCTAATTCGGTAAATTTTATTAAGTTTTCTAATTTTAATACTGAGGAAGTTGTAGGGAAATGAAAATTTCAACCTCTATCATTTCACACCCTATGAACTAGATGGCCATCTATGAGCTCATCTGAGTTTTTTACATTTCTTAGAGCATATTCCAAAAGGGTTAAAATCCAATCAAAATTTCTGGAGGACATGAGCAAAGCATTATATGTACGTTATAACGTTTTAAACAAAAGGTGGTTTGGAGTTCAATAGACCATGTTCAGTGAAGATATGTAGATAGAAATCAGTTATAAAATTCTACAAAATATACTAGACAAAAGGTAATGAAAATGTGTTAAAAATGCCACACTTCTTTTAGGTATACAAAGATTTTAATAGCAATCAGTTTTAATACTAAATGTGCATCATACCTTTGGAATCAAATATATTTAAAGATATATCATTTTCTTCACCATATTCCTTCATGATGTTTCTTTCTTTAACAGTCAAAAGATCTGTAAAATAAATATTTTATCTGTTTTTATAATATCAGCGCAATTAATAATTTAATTGTATTAAATGGATAGCAGAGCAAAAATTATTTTACCTAAAAATAAAAGAATTAATAAGAAAATTGAAGAAAAAAAATTTTAATTGTCAATGGCCAGGAATACTAATTTTCTTTATTAAGATGCACACAATACATTTTATCAATCTAAAACATCATTATCTTTTTTAAAAAAGTAGAAGCATAATAGTTTATGCAATTATTCATCCTTGTGTTTTTACATTGACAAATTTTCAGCTGATACATTTCAATAATTACTTACTATCCATTTCAGTATCATGAAAATATTAGTTCTTTTTTTAAAGAATTATGCAAAATTAAAATATTAATCTCTAAGCCTACAACAAAATATTTTATACAAACAGTAGGAGAGCCAGTAATTACATGTTATAGAGTGATTTTTAAAAATTTTAATGAGAAATTCCACTAAACATAATTTTTATGTTAGACCCTATTGTGTTAGTACAGTGAGTATCCAGCCAAAATGGTTGTGAGAAATTTTGAACAAATGCTCTGTATTCCAAATGGCATTCCCTATCCAGCCAGAACTGACATCAGTTGTATTGTATAAAGATCCAAATTTAATTGAACAACTACCGAGATATCATTGATAGGTTTTGAAGTTATCCGATTAGCAATTGAGGACTGCTTCTGAACATAGAGATTTCTTGAAATTCTTTTAGATGATAGAAAGCCAGCAATTTGTGTATTGTCATTGCCAAGTAGTTTCTGTTGTATCATCGAGTTCTTTCTTTTTGGCAGCGGCATTTTCATATTTCTTTGAAAATGTGCCACCAGACAACTCTGAAATAGTCAATAAATTAAAACTTTCATTTTATATTAATAATTGTATTGCAGGCATAGGAGATGCTAGTCAACAAGAAAACTTTATTTTAAAATCTAGGAAAATTTTATCACATGGTTGTTTTAATCTATGAAACTGGGAAATAATTTTGAATGCAAATATAGATCATATACTGAAGTTTAGATATGATAATTTAGATTTTAGGTTATGAATATTTAGATTTAGATATGTGAATTACTAATCATTGCTGTAAAAGATTAAAATTTCAAGCCTAAGTAATCGAAGAGTTGAGACAGTAATTTAGGGGCGAGCATCTGGGTCAACTTATTCTAAACAGAAACAAGATCCTTAGCCATCAAATATTCATGAAAGGGAAATCATCTTAATTGGAGATGTTCTAAAAAGGCGACTTTAGGGGCCTTTACATCGGGTAATAGAACATCTAAGAAAGAATGGAACAAGGAAATCAGTAAAACTCTGTGAGAATAGGAAGTCTTAATCTTTTAATTCGTCCTATCCGATGTTTGTTTCCACTTGAGATTAGTGCGTGATTCAGATGAGTTTATCACTCCAGAAAGTTGCACATACTGAATTGTCTGTGATATCTCAAAAATTCAGATTTTTTGAAGGCCGACTATCTTCAGGTATTCAGATGTGGTCGTACCACTAAGAAACCCAAGAGACTGAATTTGGTGGCTTTTGCTGATGTCTAAGTAGCTATTCAGCTCCTAAAAAAACAGGAGGTGTTATGAATGGCATCTCCTAGTGAAGCAAATTTGATGTCAGCTGTTCTGTTTTCACTTTTTGTATAAGTACTAAAAAACTTCTTGATGTAATGTTTTGTATTGTGATTAAGTGTTTTGTATGCCATATACATGTTTATTCAGTATATTTTTAAATTCATTCAGCAAAAACAGATATCGGGTAGATGTCAGCACAACAAAGTTATTTGAAATACCAAGTAGCATAAAATTATGCAACACTCTGTTTCGATTATCAAATGGTGAGAAAATTTTTTTTTAACATAAGTTGACATTAAAAAAAAATGTTTTTACTTATTTATTTTGTTTTAAAAGGATTAAAAAAATTTTTTTTTATAATAATGACAATGTTTTTTTTATACATCAATAAAAACTATATGGTAGCTGGTTTGAATTACAAGCTGTAGCAAAATCCCTGGAAATGTTATGGCATACTAAAACTTGTATGAGATTTATCTTCATTTGTATTTAATTCATGTTGTTAAGACTATTTAATTTTAATATTAACATGCATCCTCAAGTTTCAGATCTCTCTCTAAGGATTCAGCCCCCCCCTCTCCCTATCTTTAAAAATGTTTAACAGAGGCTCATTTAATAAAACATTCTTAACTCACTTGTTTAGTAAAGAAGCAATGGAAAAAGAATATGATCTCATAATTAATAAAAAATGGGAAGAAGAAAATGAGATAAGTGAACAGTGAAAAGTTTAAAGAAAAAAAAAAAAAAAATCCAAATGACAAAACAATGGGGGGGGGGGAAGGAGTAGAGGATTTTGAAAAAGAAAGATCTTGTTCTAATTTACTGAGATGCATACAACAATTTCACCAATATAATAGCATGTCACATTGACATCCCATTATACAACAATGGTAGGTTATTTTGAGATAGACCATGTAATATTGAAAAGTTATTATATAACGAGGATAGCACTTCGGCTGGCTCTCCCTCTCCTTGGCATGGCAATGAGAAGTTTCAGCATTAAGTATGATTAGAAAGCAGTTTATCAAAATTGAATTTCAAACCAGGTGTACTCTGGTCCTGAAGCTGCAACATCAAAAAGGCGTTACAGCCCACAAACAATTCTAATGAAGGTGAATGGGTTCAGTGCTTAGTTTGCAGAATGTGGGAATTGGAAAAAATGTTGTGATAAGAAGCAGTCTATTTGTTCTTGTTAATTGCAATTCTGACTTTTATGTAGATTGAATAATAATTTTATTATTAATTCATTTTAAATTATTTATTACCATGGTATAATAATAATTGTCAAATACCTAATACATCTTAATTAACTAAAAATGATAAAGAGAAAATAATTTTCAGTATTTTTATTATTACAACTTGTCTCATATCTGAGTAAAATTCACCAGTCATCAAATTTCGAAAAAAAAATATATATATATATTTCTGCTGCTAAAATGCTGAACATTTTTTATGCATATTATGAATGAATAATTAAACTACAATAAAGAGCTATAATCAAGGTGTCACAAATACATTTAAATTATAAATTGTTTGAATAAATAAAGAGAAATAGTGATGTTACTTCAAATTAATCAACAATAATTTTTAAGAAATAAAAAATTTGAAAAATAGAATTTGCCTACAGAAAACAGCAACATGATAAAAAATAAATAAAAAAACATTATTCAATATTAATTAGTACAATATAATATAATATGGCTGTTTATTCAAATTTTTCTAAATCCATAAAGCACTTCCTATATAAAATAAATAAAATTTCTAAAATATTACTTAATAATAAACAAAATTTCTAAAATAAAAAAAATATATATATATAAATATTTACCGGCATTTGCAAGTTTGCGTGCAAATTGAGTAACCATATTCTGTAAAGAAATAATATTCAATTAAATAAAAGCACAATTATATAAATTAAAAAACATCTGTTTCTATACTGAAATATATAACCATATGCTAAAGATATAATAATAACACAGTAAATAAAGAAAAGTTTGGAAAAAAAAAGAGAGAATTCTGATAACTTTCATTAAGCAAATAATTGGTTGGTTTAGCAGTTCTTATTTAACAGCATACCTTGATTCTGTATCAAGTCTGTAAAACTAACAAAGCATGTTCTATCCAATTCATCACCACTAGCAAATAAAAATAATTTAGATAATGGTGGAGACTTGAAAGATTTTATTAAAATTTGCCAAACAGTTATGCTTGTATTCGCAAAACGGGAGACTGAAGTAATTTCAAGCTGCTCATTGGTTCAGAATATCATTAAGAATAAGAGCATGTTCAAGCTGCTTCTAGAAAATCCTATACTAATTTGAAAAATGGCAAATAATATGCACTATTATGAGAACAACCATAAAGACTACAAGCAGATTATAGAGATCATTTATCACAAAAATATATGTTCATAAAACAGCCAATCTTGTCACATGGAGGAAAGAAAAATGCACAGAAATTCAAAATACAAAGGATAACATCTTAATAAGTATTAACAAGTAAATATAAATATCTGAAAAGTTGCCAGTTTTTATAAAACATTTATTTACTGAGATTACTGAAAAATGAAAAAAGTAATTAAAGACTGAACCAAAAAAGATTAAAAAACCATACCCAAAGATGTTTGTTATCATTTTTCATTTTTTTAATAGAATCATTTGCTTGAGATACTTGCAAATTGCAGCTTTCAATTTCATCTATGGTAAAAGAAAAGGAAATAATACTATAAGATAAATTTTATAAAATAATTTTTTTAAATAGAATAAATAAAAATAAGCTTCATTTACCTATACATTTTAGAAATTTATCACAAAGCCCAAAATCCTAGCATCCTTTTAATTTTGATATTGTATTTATTTGATATTTAAATTCTAGTGCATAATATCATTTGGAAACTAATATCCCAATAACTGCATTTTTTTAAAAGCATGGTTCACTTAACTATTACAAATATATGTTGAAGGAAGTATGAAATCATGTGGAAATATTAAGAGTAATTTAAAGTTAACATATTTAACATGAACTTCATACAAGTTTTGACATAAGAAAAAATTAAATTTTATGTTAAATTCAACTAAGGTTAAATTAAAAGTAAATGATTTAAAATTCAAAACTTGCTGAATTTACAAATATACAAAATAGTTATTTTCTTCCTACAAAAATATTTTTTTGATAAAAAATTCAGAATAATATAACTATTTGAAAATACATATTCAAGCAATGAAATCTGTAAAAAAAAATTGCTTGTAAAATAAAAAGGTAAAGTAATTAGGGACACAGAAAATGAAAACCGGATACAAATCTTTCAATAAATTAATCATAGAAAGAAAAACAGCTTACTTCGTAGTTTTATCTGAGCATTTGATTTGTTTGCTCTGGAAAAAAAAACAACATACAATTGATTAAAATATTTATTAGTAATTGACTTACAAAATTAAATTAAGTCTGAAATATGAGTTAACTTTGTTGAGAATGTTAAAAGGTAAGTACAATTCAACAAAATACTCTTGCAAAACATTCACTAATAATGATAAAAATGCTAAACAAAATATCAAGTAGTGGGGGGAGGGGAGGGGAGGGGAGAAAACACCTAAGTTACTATTGTTTATACAAGTTTACATATAAAAAAATATGCAAGCTAAAATATAAATATATGAAAAAATATCCATTAAAAAAACAGTAATGAACTCATAGCAAATAAGCAACTAACATAACAAATTATAAAAATGAGAAAGAGAGAGAAGATCATCCTCATAAATGAAAACCAATGAAATTAACAAGAATGCTAAGAATTAACAAAATTCATTTTCTATTTTCAACAATGCATTTTAACATCCTCCATATCCTTTAACAATGTATTTATTATTTGCACAAAAATTTGATAACAACAATCATGAAAAAACATGACAGAAGTAAAAATAAAAATCATTAAGATTGAGCAGTCATGCAATAAGTTGCATGCTCAATTTTATTTAAAAAATGATTTTATTTTTAGAAATATTATTTCAGAAAATTAGCATTAAAATATATGCAGTAAAAAACTTTTTAAAAGATCGACACAGAGACAATTTAATTTCTAGGGAGAAGGGATTTTTTTTTTTGTGGAAATATTAGAACATAAGGAAACAATGCATTTTAAATAATTAATACACTCCAAAATGTAAATGCTGTAATGTTTCTAAATCTCTCTCACTCATAAAATACAAATATTTGTGGCACAGAAATTCCTTTTTTTACTTATTGTCAAATGGCAACAGTGAAATGTAAACAAATGGCTATACTACTATATTAGATTTCTTCATTTAAATGTTTTTATAGCTGCACTTATTCAATGCATCATATTGCTAATTTTTGATACTACAAAATATTATTAGAAATGTTCTGGAAAGAACTTGATAAATCACCAAAAATTCCATTCAAACTGAGGAAAAAAGATGTAAAAGAAATCAAAGCATAGGTTTAATTGGAAAGCATGAAAATAGGCCTAAACATGATTAGATACATAATTTCTATGATTAAAATATAGAAATTGATGACCATTTTTCTAAAACTTATTTCACAAAAATGGCTTTTACATTATCTTAAAATTAAAAAATTGTCTTTTAATAGTATTAATTTTATTTCTGTGTAATATTTCTTTATTTTTAATAAATTTTTTAAATACTATAACTAATCTATAAATATGATAAGTTGAAGTGACATTTGCTTGCAAAACAAAATTTTCCCAATAATACTTTAAATTAATAGAAAATCCAGTTTTGATTTACTCACCCATAATTATGCTATAAGAAAAACATCAAACATGGCAGTAAAAAACAGTTGTAATGTTGTGATGAAATTCAAATTCATCCATCTTAACATTCAATTGTAAGAAAAAAAAAATGCCTTCTATAATCCTCACCTTCGAAATCGGATTTTCACTCCCACTTTAAAAAACAGTTTATAGTATATACAATTTTTAATTCGCATCTATGGTAGTCAATAATACATTTATCTGACCATACAGGATACTTGGATACATAACATCAAGCTGCAAATTTTTAAAGATGAAAGAAGATGCCAAATGTATTCATCTTTTTAAAAAAAATCTTTATTATATTAATTCATCAAAATTTGATAGTTTTTGCAAGAATTTTTCCCACCTAGATTTGAAAACTGGTACCTTATTCTCTTGTGATTTCATTGATTCAATTCAATAAATTATTTTCAGTTGAATCAAATAACAAAGTGGATTTTTTTTAAATGCATTCTATATTCATGGTTTAAAAACCTAAAAAAAATCAACTATCAGACTGAACAAGAAGGTTATCAAAGGCAGCTAATATGATATAAACTTTCACATTCTCTTACAGCATAATAGAAAAATGATTCAGAAAATACAACTTTAATGATATTTTTCTAAAAAATATTTAACATTTTTAATTCATCAAAATCACTGTTAATCATAACTGAGAATCTAAATTTAAAAAAAAAAAAACTAGTAATTTTAAAATGCAATTTCAAAATTCGATTTAACAAAATAAGACCAAAACTTACAAATCTTTCTGAAGTTCAATTACTTTCTGATTGGTTTCTTCTTTTAGATCCTTCTGAAGTTCAATTGCTTTCTTAATGGTTTCTTCTTTTTGATCTTTCAAGCTTTTAAGCTGGTAATTTTCAGCCTAAAATTTGGAAACAAATTACTAGATTTCAAGTTGAAATTAAGTTCTTAGAAAAAAACTGATTTCTTCAAGATTCATTTAAGAAAAGTAATTCAACATGTTAAACTTTTTATAAACGTGGTTTTGCAATTGCATAATTTTGTACACCTATTATACAGATTTTTTTGAACATATTAAAATTTCTAAGCTAAGGCAATTTTAAAAAAGTATCAAGATAATTTTTTTAACATGAAGACAAAACAAAGGAATTTTAAATGTTTATCTATATCTATACTTATAATAAACCTCAATGTGTGTGTGTGTGTGTGTTGGCACTCTACAGGCAAGACACAGCTACCAAATTTGGCATGTGTATACCTTGGAGGCTGGGAATGTGCATCTGGGAGCTATTTTTTTGAATTTTGAATTAGAATTTTATTTATTTAAAAATTAAGAGAAATTTTGGAGTGTTTCTGCTATAACTTCCGAAAATATTACAGCACAAAAAAGATTTTTACATGAAGTTAAATATCAAAAATTTATCTTTTAAATGATGCCAATGTTTTAACCTTAAAATTAAATTTCTATTTTTAATGAATTTTTAAATAAATATTTTAACTATATTTTTCAACAATTTTTTTCATACAAAATAAAAATAAAATACTCATATTCAATAATAATAATAATAATAAATAAATAACTATAAAGATGATAAATAAAATAAAATGCTTGGTTTTATTAAAAAAATATCTTTACATTAATTGCAATTTCATCATTTCCACTTTAAATTAAAGTTGAAGTTTTACCGGAAATGACAACAAATTAGCAAACTATATATAGTAAATTGAACAAAATGATCTAAACAACAGTATAAGTTTCAAAATCAAAATTTGGCTATCAAATTTTGAAGATTAAAAATGTTTTGTTTGAGAATCTATTAAGAGAACAGTTACTTAAAATATTTAATTGAAAATTGTAGCGAGCGGCAATACTGGCGAACCAGCTGGTCGCCAAAGGCGGCTAGTCTATACTAATATTAAAGATGAATGCGTGTATGTTGGCATTCAACAGATCAGATCATTTGAATTTGGCACATATATACTTTGCATATAACACTTCAATATGATGAGGATATCACGAAAGACATCAACCTAGACCACACTTGTCTTGATATAACTCAAGAACCATGCTTTGCTGTCAAATTACCCTCATTTGTTAAGATTAACTTGGATCTCTCAGTATTATGTACAAAAACAGAACTGAAAGAAATTATTAAAAGAAAAGGTAGGGAGGCAATCCTCAAGCTTGCGAAGCCGAATCTTGTCACCGCCTACACAGATGGTTCTTCTGATACAGCATCAGAGATCTTTTTTGTTTTTCAAGACAACAGAACTAACAAAGTCCCAGCTGGCAAGATTGCCTTTATCTTTACAAGTGAACTTATCCCTATCAAAGAAGCTTTGACCATGTACCTTACACAGGCAACGCAGATTCCTTCAGATGGGATCGTGATCTTCTCAGATTGCAAATCCACTTTAGAGACTATTCAGAGTGGAAAGACAGGGCTTTCCCTGAATATTAATGCTCTTCTGTTCTCTATCATGACAATGAAGTCATACACTTTGCAATGGATCCCAGCCCACATGGGCATTGAGGGAAACAAGTTGGCGGCACTTTTTCCAAGGAAGCCAGAGCAGTGGATCCCACCCCTCTACCTACTACTGCTCTGGATGCTAATGACGTGGCAAGACAGAGTCTCTGTACCAATTAAAATAAATTCTCCCTGACAAATCTAAATTATAAAAGAGACATAAAAACTCCAATTGCAAGACTCAGAACAGGGCATGTGGATCATGCCTGATGATTCCAGACTCTATGAAGAATGCAGATATTGTCCAGACGTGCAGCCGGATCCAAAGCATATATTTAGCTGCCATTCTATTATTTCAGCTCTATTCAAAATAGACATTGATTGCAACAGTGATATTCTTTATTCCGATAAAGCTGAAGATATGGCTAGGACTGTTCTGCATGCTTTCGGCCCAATCTAATTGTACCCCCCTTCCTTTTTTCATTCTTATTTTTTATTGCACTCATCACATGACAACAACAACAGAGGTAAGAAATATGTATTTTGGTTCAATATTTTTAATTAATAATTAAGCTGAAATGGCATTTTCCCATAATAACTTCTTCAAATATTATCTCAAAAAAGTCAAATTTTACACAATTTTAAAAAATTATCTTTCTCATAACACCAATTTAACACTTGTACAAATTTCTACTGTACTTTCGCATTAAAAAAAACTATTTTTGCTGATTTTCAACAATAGATTACATTCTTGCCCAAATGTTCAAACTGTTTCCAGTATTTCTTCAATTATCTGATCACAATATTTTCGTCCATCATTGAAAGTTAAAGTCAAAGGTTTCTGCTTAATATCTGTGTAATTTACAAAATGTATAAAAATTAAAGTTACAATACTGCAAAATTTAGAAAATCAATGAATCGGATATTTATGTTTGTAATAGTACCATGATGTTACGAGATTGATCTCCATTGGAAAGGTTCATGCACACAATAAGTAGAATCTATATAAGAGATAATTAAAATAACATGGCTTTATTGTATAATAATTTAATGGAATCAATGACATCTACACAATTTAAACAAAATTTTTTAGATTATGCCACTGACCATCTGAAAGCAGATATGCCAATCAGCAGCCAGAATTTCCCCAACACTGATTGGTCCAAGATTATAAAAATGTTGAATGATCTAAAATTGTAGTATCCAGTACTTCATGATTGCAAAAGAAAGAAACCTTTAATTAGGATCAAAGAACTGTATGAAATTTAGACTTCATAATTTTTTTAAGTACATTTATTGACCGAAACAATATAAAATATTATTATTCATATCATTTAAATCCCTTTGAAAATAAAACTAAATACTGAATTTTATTATTTCTATTGAATAATTCTTTGAGATATTGCATAAATTATGAAAATTTATTTTGTAGTGAACATAAAACTTCAATGCAGAAAAATTTTGTTTCCTGCAATCATGTATTTTCCCCCCCCCCCCATCATGTGAGAACATATTGTTTTTCGTTAGGGAGTTTAGAAGCTGGCGTAGACAATGAATAATTGAAGCTCGAAATTGCGTAGACAATGAATAAAGCATAAATGGCAATTTTCATCTTCATCCACTTCACCTGCTTTTACCAATATTGCATTATTATTATGTATGCTTCTTTGAAAGCAGGTGCATTTTAAAAAAGTTACCTGCTGTTAAAGACATTGGGGTTTCCATCATGTAATCCTATGGGGCTATAGAAGATCGCTCCCCCCATGGAGTTATCTACTGCATATGCGCAGATGGTTATCGTTATAACTCGTAAGTTAAGTTTAGTTATATTACCGCCCCGTTTAAGGCAACAGTAGAACTATTTTGGGACAGACCTCGTAATTTTGAACCGCGGGCAGATGACGAGGACGATACCTGAGCTGGACGACCCCCTCTCCACACCACATCACACCAACGGGAGACCCCCTAACACGGCGGTTCTTCGGTGGAATGGGATCTCAAACCTAAAACCTTACGGCTCACAATCCGAGACCTTATATCTCATTACACCACGCCCCTTATATCTCATAAACTATATATGTTAGAGACATGGGGTTTTCACCATAGTTATCCTACGGGGCAATAGTAGACGCCCTCTGGAGTCCTCTACTGCGCATGCGCAGATGATTTTTGTTATATCTCGTAAATTACATATGTTAGAGACATGGAGTTTTCAATTAGAAGTACCCCCAGGGGTCCTCTAAGTCCCCTAAAATTTTGGATCCATCGCGCATGCGCAGTATGGATTTTGCTTAATATTGGTCAACTCAATATATATACTATATCATATATCGTATACGCAATCATATATCAATACCATAGAGTTCCTATGGGTCTCGGGATGTAGATGGCGTCAACTTCCGGTCAGACCGGAAGTTGTCACATCTTGATTTCTATGCAACGTAGAGAGGAGTGCGACCCCTCAAAACATTCATCTCGATGAATAGAGTCGAATGACATTTTCCCACCAAAACTCGAGTCTCGAAATTTATAAATCTGAGTTACATTGCACTTGCTCGTATCGTTGGTATCATCAAAATGCACGTAACAATAAGTCCAATATTAATTATGCTTTTTTTTTTAAAAAAATGGTACATTTTAAAATGTTTTCTTCATTTTGCATGGCTATTATGTGCCTGTTTACCCCTAATACTCAAGCTTATAAGCTTAAGTAGCTATTTAAGCTTACAAAGCTAGCAGTACACAGCTACTGGATTTTGCAGAACCTCCCCAACCAATTCAGCAAAGTCTCTATTCTAAAAGAATTCTCTAATCTACTTGGAATAAGCTCACAATTTCTGAAATAATAAACAAACCATTCAATAAGCTCATATGTAAGCGACTAAACACCCCAGTGTTACTGTCGCAGATTGAATGTCATTCTTTACAGAGAAATTTATTCTATTCTCTCGCACAGTTATATCCTCATTAGCTGCAATCCAGGAATCTCATGGAGAGAGAACAACTGTCTGAAATAGAAATTAGACTGATCTATACAAAGTAAAAAGGGGGGGTAACAAGTAGAAAGGGGCGAGTTTTCACAATAACGCAGTTTCTATTTTTGGTGCTATGGCTACAATCTTACTATGGCTAATTCTTACAATGTTCAGAGGTTGGTATTTTTTTAGATGAAAAATAAAAGTCCCTGAATTTTACCCATTTTTTAATGGTAATTTTCAAATTTCCTTGCATTTAATATATTATCTATAGTATATAAATGGCAAAATATGCAATGCCTTAATGCAAATAAAAATTTTACTATTATCTTTAGATCATGAAATGACCTCATCATATAACAAGAACTTAACAAGTAGGTATTCACTGTAATGTAAATAGAATTAGGAAAATAATAAAACTAAAATTTTAAAATAACAAGCTATATTTAATATTTGGCCATATAAGATTCAAGTACCTTAAGACTATCATATTGAAGCTGCAACTGTGTTTTTTCTTTTTCGGACTGCTCCAATTTTTCACGAAGATCTTTGGCTTCCTACAAAATGCAGAGCAGAACATTTCAAATTTAATTTACAATGATATGACCGAATATCTCGTAATTTTTACAATTTTAAAAGTTGCAATTATAACTTCATTTATTTTTATACTTTAACACAAACTTTAAAATTTGCAGAGAGTAGTTTCTAATAAAACAGTAATAGCTAACATCATTATAGGACTATTGTTGTTTAATACTTTCAAAATCAGCATAAAAAAAGCAAATAACTTTAAAAAGAAGCAGGTGCAGCTGTAAATTACTATAAATAATAAGATTTTTCTTGTATTTTAAATCCAGGGAAAATTAATAAACGATTTACACAAAAAATTACCCAGTAATGCAATTATCCAAAGATGCACTGCTGGAAAACATTATTAAATTATTTGAAACGTTAAAATTAAACTTCTCTTCCTATCTAAATACATATACAAAAGAGAATGTCGACTTATTAAATACACAATTAACAGATTACAATTATGAAGAAATGTGCATCAAAATTGAATACTGTTTAATATTTAAATAAGTTAGAATACATAATTCAACCATTTCATAGCATTCTACATATTATATATAATGCAAGCATAATTTTTATGAAGCAGCTGGAAGTTTGACGATAGAGAAGACGTTTTTCACGCGCGGACAAAAAAACGTCCGCTCACATCAACAGTTTAGGTAAGAAATATATATATATATATATATATATATATATATATATATATATATATATAATAATATTTTAATTCTAATTTCAATTTAATTAATTTCCAAGATTTTATCTTAATTTGGTCCATAATAACTTTATTCTAAAATATTCTCTTATTTCGTGATCCAATTTCACCGTCTCTACTTAATTCATTCAAGAGAAGCTTTGTTCAATTGCTGATTCAACTAAAATAACTTTCCCACACTCCGCGTGAAGCAGCAAAATACCGCCGAATGGACAAAACGCCGATACTTTCACACGCTCGGCGTGAAGGGGTAAAAAACTGTCCAGTAAGCACATTCTTTTTAAAAGATCCCTGTGTTTCCCTTACATGTGATTGACATGCGTCAGAAATCCCTATCAGAATCTTATTAATATATTAGCATTATGAAGAAATATTTTCCCTATCAAAATCATAGGTTATATAAGACGAGGGATAAGTTATTTCTGGCTCTTCCCCACTTCTGTTTTTGCAGCGCGCTGTGGCGGACGTGCCATGTCCGCGCCTTCTTGTAAATAATCATGCTTGCCTCCCGGAGAGAATAAATCGAACTTTAAAAATTACAAGGTCTCTTCACTGCTGGTCGCACCTGTATTCTGCTTCACAACAAATAATGTTTTATATATATATATGTATATATATATACTAGCCGCCTTTGGCGATCAGCCGGTTCGGCAATATTACCGCTCGCTACAATTTTCAATTAAATATTTTAAATAACTGGTCTCTTAATAGATTCTCAAAAAAACAAAAACAACATTTTTAATCTTCAAATTTTGATAGTCATAACAAACTTATACTGTTGTTTAGATCGTTTCGTTCAATTTACTATATATATTTTGCTAATTTGTTGTCATTTCCGGTAAAACTTCAACTTTAATTTAAAGTGGAAATGATGAAATTGTGATTAATATAAAGATATTTTTTAATAAAACAAAGCGTTATATTTTATTTATCATCTTTATTGTTATTTATTTATTATTATTATTATTGAATATGAGTATTTCAAACAGAATCGCTCGGTATTTAAGTTTTATGTAAACTACAAAATATTTTTCATAATGTATGTAATATCTCAAAGAATAATTCAACAAAACTTTTCAGATTCAGCATAAAATTCAGTTTTTAGTTTTGTTTTCAAAAGGATTGAAATGAAATCAATCATAATATTTTGTTCCGGCCTACA